>OZ024910.1:77521154-77916154 GCA_964017125.1 Flabesymbios commensalis | reverse complement strand
CTGTCTGTCTGTCTAGACTGTCTGTCTGTCTAGACAGTCTGTCTTTCTGTCTGTCTGTCCAGACAGTCTGTCTGTCTGTCTGTCTGTCAGTCTGTCTGCCTGTCAGTCTGTCTGTCTGTCTGTCTGTCTGTCTGTCTGTCTGTCTAGACAGTCTGTCTGTCTGCCTAGACAGTCTGTCTGTCTGTCTGTCTGTCTAGACAGTCTGTCTGTCTGTTTGTCTGTCTGTCTAGACAGTCTGTCTGTCTGTCTGTCTGTCTGTCTGTCTAGACAGTCTGTCAGTCTGTCTAGACAGTCTGTCTTTCTGTCTGTCTGTCTAGACAGTCTGTCTGTCTGTCTAGACAGTCTGTCTGTCTGTCTGTCTGTCTAGACAGTCTGTCTGTCTGTTTGTCTGTCTGTCTAGACAGTCTGTCTATCTGTTTGTCTGTCTGTCTGTCTAGACAGTCTGTCTGTCTGTTTGTCTGTCTGTCTGTCTGTCTGTCTGTCTGTCTGTCTGTCTGTCTGTCTGTCTGTCTGTCAGTCTGTCTGTCTGTCAGTCAGTCTGTCTGTCTGTCTGTCTGTCTGTCTGTCTGTCTGTCTGTCTGTCTGTCTGTCTGTCTGTCTGTCTGTCTGTCTAGACTGTCTGTCTGTCTAGACAGTCTGTCTTTCTGTCTGTCTGTCCAGACAGTCTGTCTGTCTGTCTGTCTGTCAGTCTGTCTGCCTGTCAGTCTGTCTGTCTGTCTGTCTGTCTGTCTGTCTGTCTGTCTGTCTGTCTGTCTGTCTAGACAGTCTGTCTGTCTGTCTAGACAGTCTGTCTGTCTGTCTGTCTGTCTAGACAGTCTGTCTGTCTGTTTGTCTGTCTGTCTAGACAGTCTGTCTATCTGTTTGTCTTTCTGTCTGTCTGTCAGTCTGTCTGCCTTTCAGTCTGTCTGTCTGTCTGTCTGTCTGTCTGTCTGTCTGTCTGTCTGTCTAGACTGTCTGTCTGTCTAGACAGTCTGTCTGTCTGTCTTTCTGTCCAGACAGTCTGTCTGTCTGTCTGTCTGTCAGTCTGTCTGCCTGTCTGTCTGTCTGTCTGTCTAGACAGTCTGTCTGTCTGTCTGTCTGTCTAGACAGTCTGTCTGTCTGTCTAGACAGTCTGTCTGTCTGTCTGTCTGTCTAGACAGTCTGTCTGTCTGTTTGTCTGTCTGTCTAGACAGTCTGTCTATCTGTTTGTCTGTCTGGCTGTCTAGACAGTCTGTATGTCTGTCTATCTGTCTGTCTGTCTGTCTGTCTGTCTGTCTGTCTGTCTGTCTGTCTGTCTGTCTGTCTGTCTGTCTGTCTGTCTGTCTGTCTGTCTGTCTGTCTGTCTGTCAGTCTGTCTGTCTGTCAGTCAGTCTGTCTGTCTGTCTGTCTGTCTGTCTGTCTGTCTGTCTGTCTGTCTGTCTAGACTGTCTAGACAGTCTGTCTGTCTGTCTGTCTTGCGTGATATTCCTACGCGCAAGAAAGTAGTGCGTGATATTTCTACGCGCAAGAAAGTAGTGCGTGATAATCCTACGCGCAAGTAAGTAGTGCGTGAAATTCCTACGCGCAAAAAAGTAGTGCGTGATATTCCTACGCGCAAGAAAGTAGTGCGTGAAATTCCTACGAGCAAGAAAGTAGTGCGTGATATATCTACACGCAAGAAAGTAGTCCGTGATATTCCTACGCGCAAGAAAGTAGTGAGTGATATTCCTACGAGCAAGAAAGTAGTGCGTGAAATTCCTACGCGCAAGAAAGTAGTGCGTGATATTCCTACGCGCAAGAAAATAGTGCGTGATATTCCTACACGCACGAAGGTAGTGCGTGATATTCCTACGCGCAAGAAAGTAGTGCGTGATATTCCTACGCGCAAGAAAGTAGTGCGTGAAATTCCTACGGGCAAGAAAGTAGTGCGTGATATTCCTACGCGCAAAAAAGTAGTGCGTGATATACCTACGCGCAAGAAAGTAGTGCGTGATATTCCTACGCGCAAGAAAGTAGTGCGTGATATTCCTACGGTCAAGAAAGTAGTGCGTGATATTCCTACGCGCAAAAAAGTAGTGCGTGATATTCCTACGCGAAAGAAAGTAGTGCGTGATATTCCTACGCGCAAGAAAGTAGTCCGTGATATTCCTACGCGCAAGAAAGTAGTGAGTGATATTCCTACGAGCAAGAAAGTAGTGCGTGAAATTCCTACGCGCAAGAAAGTAGTGCATGATATTCCTACGCGCAAGAAAATAGTGCGTGATATTCCTACACGCACGTAAGTAGTGCGTGATATTCCTACGCGCAAGAAAGTAGTGCGTGATATTCCTACGCGCAAGAAAGTAGTGCGTGAAATTCCTACGGGCAAGAAAGTAGTGCGTGATATTCCTACGCGCAAAAAAGTAGTGCGTGATATACCTACGCGCAAGAAAGTAGTGCGTGATATTCCTACGCGCAAGAAAGTAGTGCGTGATATTCCTACGGTCAAGAAAGTAGTGCGTGATATTCCTACGCGCAAAAAAGTAGTGCGTGATATTCCTACGCGAAAGAAAGTAGTGAGTGATATTCCTACGCAAAAGAAAGTAGTGCGTGAAATTCCTACGCGCAAGAAAGTAGTGAGTGATATTCCTACGCGCAAGAAAGTAGAGCGTGATATTCCTACGCGCAAGAAAGTAGTGAGTGATATTCCTACGCGAAAGAAAGTAGTGCGTGAAATTCCTACGCGCAAGAAAGTAGTGCGCGTGATATTCCTACGCGCAAAAAAATAGTGTGTGATATTCCTACGATCAAGAAAGTAGTGCGTGATATTCCTACACGCACGAAAGTAGTGCATGATATTCCTACGCACAAGAACGTAGTGCGTGAAATTCCTACGCGCAAGAAAGTGGTGCGTGATATTCCTACGCGCAAAAAAGTAGTGCCTGATATTCCTACGCGCAAGAAAGTAGTGCGTGATATTCCTACGCGCAAGAAAGTAGTGCGTGAAATTCCTACACGCAAGAAAGTAGTGTGTGATATTCCTGCGCACAAGAAAGTAGTGCGTGATATTCCTACACGCAAGAAAGTAGCGCGTGATATTCCTACGCGCAAGAAAGTAGTGTGTGATATTCCTACGCGCAAGAAAGTAGTGCGTGAAATTCCTACGCGCAAGAAAGTAGTGCGTGATATTCCTACGCGCAAGAAAATAGTGCGTGATATTCCTACGTGCAAAAAAGTAGTGCGTGATATTCCTACGCGCAAAAAAGTGTGCAAGAAAGTAGTCCGTGATTTTCCTACGAGCAAGAAAGTAGTGCGTGATATTCCTACGCGCAAAAAAGTAGTGCGTGATATTCCTAGCGTGATATTCCTACGCGCAAGAAAGTAGTGCGTGATATTCCTACACGCAAGAAAGTAGCGCGTGATATTCCTACGCGCAAGAAAGTAGTGTGTGATATTCCTACGCGCAAGAAAGTAGTGCGTGAAATTCCTACGCGCAAGAAAGTAGTGCGTGATATTCCTACGCGCAAGAAAATAGTGCGTGATATTCCTACGTGCAAAAAAGTAGTGCGTGATATTCCTACGCGCAAAAAAGTGTGCAAGAAAGTAGTCCGTGATTTTCCTACGAGCAAGAAAGTAGTGCGTGATATTCCTACGCGCAAAAAAGTAGTGCGTGATATTCCTAGCGTGATATTCCTACGCGCAAGAAAGTAGTGCGTGATATTCCTACGCGCAAGAAAGTAGTGCGTGAAATTCCTACGCGCAAGAAAGTTGTGCGTGATATTCCTACGCGCAAGAAAGTAGTGCGTGATATTCCTAGGCGCAAGAAAGTAGTGCGTGAAATTCCTACGTTCAAAAAAGTAGTGCGTGATATTCCTACGCGCAAAAAAGTAGTGCGTGATATTCCTACATGCACGAAAGTAGTGCGTGAAATTCCTACGCGCAAGAAAGTAATGCGTGATATTCCTAGGCGCAAGAAAGTAGTGCGTAAAATTCCTACGCGCAAAAAAGTAGTGCGTGATATTCCTACGCGCAAGAAAGTAGTGTGTGATATTTCTACACGCACGAAAGTAGTGCGTGAAATTCCTACGCGCAAGAAAGTAGTGCGTGATATTCCTACGCGCAAGAAAGTAGTGCGTGATATTCCTACACGCATGAAAGTAGTGCGTTATATTCCTACGCAAAAGAAAGTCGTGCGTGATATTCCTACACGCACGAAAGTAGTGCGTGAAATTCCTACGCGCAAGAAAGTAGTGCGTGATATTCCTACACGCACGAAAGTAGTGCGTGAAATTCCTACGCGCAAGAAAGTAGTGCGTGATATTCCTGCGCACAAGAAAGTAGTGCGTGATATTCCTACGCGCAAGAAAGTAGTGCATGATATTCCTACGCGCAAGAAAGTAGTGCGTGATATTTCTACGCGCAAGAAAGTAGTGCGTGAAATTCCTACGCGCAAGAAAGTAGTGCGTGATATTACTACGCGCAAGAAAGTAGTGCGTGATATTCCTACGCGCAAAAAAGTAGAGCGTGATATTCCTACGCACAAGAAAGTAGTGAGTGATATTCCTACGCGCAAGAAAGTAGTGCGTGATATTCCTAGGCGCAAGAAAGTAGTGCGTGAAATTCCTACGTTCAAAAAAGTAGTGCGTGATATTCCTACGCGCAAAAAAGTAGTGCGTGATATTCCTACATGCACGAAAGTAGTGCGTGAAATTCCTACGCGCAAGAAAGTAATGCGTGATATTCCTAGGCGCAAGAAAGTAGTGCGTAAAATTCCTACGCGCAAAAAAGTAGTGCGTGATATTCCTACGCGCAAGAAAGTAGTGTGTGATATTTCTACACGCACGAAAGTAGTGCGTGAAATTCCTACGCGCAAGAAAGTAGTGCGTGATATTCCTACGCGCAAGAAAGTAGTGCGTGATATTCCTACACGCATGAAAGTAGTGCGTTATATTCCTACGCAAAAGAAAGTCGTGCGTGATATTCCTACACGCACGAAAGTAGTGCGTGAAATTCCTACGCGCAAGAAAGTAGTGCGTGATATTCCTACACGCACGAAAGTAGTGCGTGAAATTCCTACGCGCAAGAAAGTAGTGCGTGATATTCCTGCGCACAAGAAAGTAGTGCGTGATATTCCTACGCGCAAGAAAGTAGTGCATGATATTTCTACGCGCAAGAAAGTAGTGCGTGATATTTCTACGCGCAAGAAAGTAGTGCGTGAAATTCCTACGCGCAAGAAAGTAGTGCGTGATATTACTACGCGCAAGAAAGTAGTGCGTGATATTCCTACGCGCAAAAAAGTAGAGCGTGATATTCCTACGCACAAGAAAGTAGTGAGTGATATTCCTACGCGAAAGAAAGTAGTGCGTGAAATTCCTACGCGCAAGAAAGTAGTGTGTGATATTCCTACGCGCAAGAAAGTAGTGCGTGATATTCCTACGCGCAAGAAAGTAGTGCGTGATATTCCTACGCGCAAGAAAGTAGTGCGTGAAATTCCTACGCGCAAGAAAGTGGTGCGTGATATTCCTACGCGCAAGAAAGTAGTGCGTGATATTCCTACGCGCAAAAAAGTTGTGCGTGATATTCCTACGCGCAAGAAAGTAGTGCGTGATATTCCTAGGCGCAAGAAAGTAGTGCGTGAAATTCCTACGTTCAAAAAAGTAGTGCGTGATATTCCTATGCGCAAAAGAGTAGTGCGTGATATTCCTACACGCACGAAAGTAGTGCGTGAAATTCCTACGCGCAAGAAAGTAATGCGTGATATTCCTAGGCGCAAGAAAGTAGTGCGTAAAATTCCTACGCGCAAAAAAGTAGTGCGTGATATTCCTACGCGCAAGAAAGTAGTGTGTGATATTCCTACACGCACGAAAGTAGTGCGTGAAATTCCTACGCACAAGAAAGTAGTGCGTGATATTCCTACGCGCAAAAAAGTAGTGCGTGATATTCCTACGCGCAAGAAAGTAGTGCGTGAAATTCCTACGCGCAAGAAAGTGGTGCGTGATATTCCTACGCGCAAGAAAGTAGTGCGTGGTATTCCTACGCGCAAAAAAGTTGTGCGTGATATTCCTACGCGCAAGAAAGTAGTGCGTGATATTCCTAGGCGCAAGAAAGTAGTGCGTGAAATTCCTACGCGCAAAAAAGTAGTGCGTGATATTCCTACGCGCAAAAAAGTAGTGCGTGATATTCCTACACGCACGAAAGTAGTGCGTGAAATTCCTACGCGCAAGAAAGTAATGCGTGATATTCCTACGCGCAAGAAAGTAGTGCGTGATATTCCTACGCGCAAGAAAGTAGTCCGTGATATTCTTAGGCGCAAGAAAGTAGTGCGTGAAATTCCTACGCGCAAAAAAGTAGTGCGTGATATTCCTACGCGCAAAAAAGTAGTGCGTGATATTCCTACGCGCAAGAAAGTAGTGTGTGATATTCCTACACTCACGAAAGTAGTGCGTGAAATTCCTACGCGCAAGAAAGTAGTGCGTGATATTCCTAAGCGCAAGAAAGTAGTGCGTGATATTCCTACACGCATGAAAGTAGTGAGTGATATTCCTAGGCGCAAGAAAGTCGTGCGTGATATTCCTACACGCACAAAAGTAGTGCGTGAAATTCCTACGCGCAAGAAAGTAGTGCGTGATATTCCTACACGCACGAAAGTAGTGCGTGAAATTCCTACGCGCAAGAAAGTAGTGCGTGATATTCCTACGCGCAAGAAAGTAGTGCGTGATATTCTTACACGCACGAAAGTAGTGCGTGATATTCCTACGCGCAAGAAAGTAGTGCGTGATATTCCTACGAGCAAGAAAGTAGTGCGTGATATTCCTACGCGCAAGAAAGTAGTGTGTGATATTCCTACACTCACGAAAGTAGTGCGTGAAATTCCTACGCGCAAGAAAGTAGTGCGTGATATTCCTAAGCGCAAGAAAGTAGTGCGTGATATTCCTACACGCATGAAAGTAGTGCGTGATATTCCTACGTGCAAGAAAGTCGTGCGTAATATTCCTACACGCACGAAAGTAGTGCGTGAAATTCCTACGCGCAAGAAAGTAGTGCGTGATATTCCTACACGCACGAAAGTAGTGCGTGAAATTCCTACGCGCAAGAAAGTAGTGCGTGATATTCCTACGCGCAAGAAAGTAGTGCGTGATATTCTTACACGCACGAAAGTAGTGCGTGATATTCCTACGCGCAAGAAAGTAGTGCGTGATATTCCTACGAGCAAGAAAGTAGTGCGTGAAATTCCTACGCGCAAGAAAGTAGTGCGTGATATTCCTACGCGAAAGAAAGTAGTGCGCGAAATTCCTACGCGCAAGAAAGTAGTGTGTGATATTCCTACGCGCAAGAAAGTAGTGCGTGATATTCCTACACGCACGAAAGTAGTGCGTGATATTCCTACGCGCAAAAAAGTAGTGCGTGATATTCCTACGCGCAAGAAAGTAGTGCGTGAAATTTCTACGCGCTAGAAAGTGGTGCGTGATATTCCTACGCGCAAGAAAGTAGTGCGTGATATTCCTACGCGCAAAAAAGTTGTGCGTGATATTCCTACGCGCAAGAAAGTAGTGCGTGATATTCCTAGGCGCAAGAAAGTAGTGCTTGAAATTCCTACGCGCAAAAAAGTAGTGCGTGATATTCCAACGTGCAAAAAAGTAGTGCGTGATATTCCTACACGCACGAAAGTAGTGCGTGAAATTCCTACGTGCAAGAAAGTAATGCGTGATATTCCTACGCGCAAGAAAGTAGTGCGTGATATTCCTACGCGCAAGAAAGTAGTCCGTGATATTCTTAGGCGCAAGAAAGTAGTGCGTGAAATTCCTACGCGCAAGAAAGTAGTGCGTGATATTCCTAAGCGCAAGAAAGTAGTGCGTGATATTCCTACACGCATGAAAGTAGTGCGTGATATTCCTACGCGCAAGAAAGTCGTGCGTGATATTCCTACACGCACGAAAGTAGTGCGTGAAATTCCTACGCGCAAGAAAGTAGTGCGTGATATTCCTACACGCACGAAAGTAGTGCGTGAAATTCCTACGCGCAAGAAAGTAGTGCGTGATATTCCTACGCGCAAGAAAGTAGTGCGTGATATTCTTACACGCAGGAAAGTAGTGCGTGATATTCCTACGCGCAAGAAAGTAGTGCGTGATATTCCTACAAGCAAGAAAGTAGTGCGTGAAATTCCTACGCGTAAGAAAGTAGTGCGTGATATTCCTACGCGAAAGAAAGTAGTGCGTGAAATTCCTACGCGCAAGAAAGTAGTGTGTGATATTCCTACGCGCAAGAAAGTAGTGCGTGATATTCCTACGCGCAAGAAAGTAGTGCCTGAAATTCCTACGCGCAAGAAAGTGGTGCGTGATATTCCTACGCGCAAGAAAGTAGTGCGTGATATTCCTACGCGCAAAAAAGTTGTGTGCGTGATATTCCTACGCGCAAGAAAGTAGTGCATGATATTCCTAGGCGCGAGAAAGTAGTGCTTGAAATTCCTACGCGCAAAAAAGTAGTGCGTGATATTCCTACGCGCAAAAAAGTAGTGCGTGATATTCCTACACGCACGAAAGTAGTGCGTGAAATTCCTACACGCAAGAAAGTAATGCGTGATATTCCTACGCGCAAGAAAGTAGTGCGTGATATTCCTACGCGCAAGAAAGTAGTCCGTGATATTCTTAGGCGCAAGAAAGTAGTGCGTGAAATTCCTACGCGCAAGAAAGTAGTGCGTGATATTCCTAAGCGCAAGAAAGTAGTGCGTGATATTCCTACGCGCAAGAAAGTAGTGCGTGATATTCCTACGCGCAAGAAAGTAGTGCGTGAAATTCCTACGCGCAAGAAAGTGGTACGTGATATTCCTACGCGCAAGAAAGTAGTGCGTGATATTCCTACGCGCAAAAAAGTTGTGCGTGATATTCCTACGCGCAAGAAAGTAGTGCGTGATATTCCTAGGCGCGAGAAAGTAGTGCTTGAAATTCCTACGCGCAAAAAAGTAGTGCGTGATATTCCTACGCGCAAAAAAGTAGTGCGTGATATTCCTACACGCACGAAAGTAGTGCGTGAAATTCCTACGCGCAAGAAAGTAATGCGTGATATTCCTACGCGCAAGAAAGTAGTGCGTGATATTCCTACGCGCAAGAAAGTAGTCCGTGATATTCTTAGGCGCAAGAAAGTAGTGCGTGAAATTCCTACGCGCAAGAAAGTAGTGCGTGATATTCCTAAGCGCAAGAAAGTAGTGCGTGATATTCCTACACGCATGAAAGTAGTGCGTGATATTCCTACGCGCAAGAAAGTCGTGCGTGATATTCCTACACGCACGAAAGTAGTGCGTGAAATTCCTACGCGCAAGAAAGTAGTGCGTGATATTCCTACACGCACGAAAGTAGTGCGTGAAATTCCTATGCGCAAGAAAGTAGTGCGTGATATTCCTACGCGCAAGAAAGTAGTGCGTGATATTCTTACACGCACGAAAGTAGTGTGTGATATTCCTACGCGCAAGAAAGTAGTGCGTGATATTCCTACAAGCAAGAAAGTAGTGCGTGAAATTCCTAAGCGCAAGAAAGTAGTGTGTGATATTCCTACGCGAAAGAAAGTAGTGCGTGAAATTCCTACGCGCAAGAAAGTAGTGTGTGATATTCCTACGCGCAAGAAAGTAGTGCGTGATATTCCTACACGCACGAAAGTAGTGCGTGATATTCCTACGCGCAAGAAAGTAGTGCGTGATATTCCTACGCGCAAGAAAGTAGTGCGTGAAATTCCTACGCGCAAGAAAGTGGTGCGTGATATTCCTACGCGCAAGAAAGTAGTGCGTGATATTCCTACGCGCAAAAAATGTGCGTGATATTCCTACGCGCAAGAAAGTAGTGCGTGATATTCCTAGGCGCGAGAAAGTAGTGCTTGAAATTCCTACGCGCAAAAAAGTAGTGCGTGATATTCCTACGCGCAAAAAAGTAGTGCGTGATATTCCTACACGCACGAAAGTAGTGCGTGAAATTCCTACGCGCAAGAAAGTAATGCGTGATATTCCTACGCGCAAGAAAGTAGTGCGCGATATTCCTACGCGCAAGAAAGTACTCCGTGATATTCTTAGGCGCAAGAAAGTAGTGCGTGAAATTCCTACGCGCAAAAAAGTAGTGCGAGAAATTCCTACGCGCAAGAAAGTAGTGCGTGATATTCCTAAGCGCAAGAAAGTAGTGCGTGATATTCCTACACGCATGAAAGTAGTGCGTGATATTCCTACGCGCAAGAAAGTCGTGCGTGATATTCCTACACGCACGAAAGTAGTGCGTGAAATTCCTACGCGCAAGAAAGTAGTGCGTGATATTCCTACACGCACGAAACTAGTGCGTGAAATTCCTACGCGCAAGAAAGTAGTGCGTGATATTCCTACGCGCAAGAAAGTAGTGCGTGATATTCTTACACGCACGAAAGTAGTGCGTGATATTCCTACGCGCAAGAAAGTAGTGCGTGATATTCCTACAAGCAAGAAAGTAGTGCGTGAAATTCCTACAAGCAAGAAAGTAGTGCGTGATATTCCTACGCGAAAGAAAGTAGTGCGTGATATTCCTACGCGAAAGAAAGTAGTGCGTGAAATTCCTACGCGCAAGAAAGTAGTGCGTGATATTCCTACGCGCAAGAAAGTAGTGCGTGATATTCCTACGCGCAAGAAAGTAGTGCGTGAAATTCCTACGCGCAAGAAAGTGGTGCGTGATATTCCTACGCGCAAAAAAGTTGTGCGTGACATTCCTATGCGCAAAAAAGTTGTGCGTGACATTCCTATGCGCAAGAAAGTAGTGCGTGATATTCCTAGGCGCGAGAAAGTAGTGCTTGAAATTCCTACGCGCAAAAAAGTAGTGCGTGATATTCCTACGCGCAAAAAAGTAGTGCGTGATATTCCTACTCGCACGAAAGTAGTGCGTGATATTCCTACGCGCAAGAAAGTAGTGCGTGATATTCCTACGCGCAAGAAAGTAGTGCGTGATATTCCTAGGCGCGAGAAAGTAGTGCTTGAAATTCCTACGCGCAAAAAAGTAGTGCGTGATATTCCTACGCGCAAGAAAGTAGTGCGTGATATTCCTACGCGCAAGAAAGTAGTGCGTGATATTCCTACGCGCAAGAAAGTAGTGCGTGATATTCCTACGCGCAAGAAAGTAGTGCGTGATATTCCTACGCGCAAGAAAGTAGTGCGTGAAATTCCTACGCGCAAGAAAGTGGTGCGTGATATTCCTACGCGCAAGAAAGTAGTGCGTGATATTCCTACGCGCAAAAAAGTTGTGCGTGATATTCCTACGCGCAAGAAAGTAGTGCGTGATATTCCTAGGCGCGAGAAAGTAGTGCTTGAAATTCCTACGCGCAAGAAAGTAGTGCGTGATATTCCTACGCGCAAGAAAGTAGTGCGTGAAATTCCTACGCGCAAGAAAGTGGTGCGTGATATTCCTACGCGCAAGAAAGTAGTGCGTGATATTCCTACGCGCAAAAAATGTGCGTGATATTCCTACGCGCAAGAAAGTAGTGCGTGATATTCCTAGGCGCGAGAAAGTAGTGCTTGAAATTCCTACGCGCAAAAAAGTAGTGCGTGATATTCCTACGCGCAAAAAAGTAGTGCGTGATATTCCTACACGCACGAAAGTAGTGCGTGAAATTCCTACGCGCAAGAAAGTAATGCGTGATATTCCTACGCGCAAGAAAGTAGTGCGCGATATTCCTACGCGCAAGAAAGTACTCCGTGATATTCTTAGGCGCAAGAAAGTAGTGCGTGAAATTCCTACGCGCAAAAAAGTAGTGCGAGAAATTCCTAAGCGCAAGAAAGTAGTGCGTGATATTCCTAAGCGCAAGAAAGTAGTGCGTGATATTCCTACACGCATGAAAGTAGTGCGTGATATTCCTACGCGCAAGAAAGTCGTGCGTGATATTCCTACACGCACGAAAGTAGTGCGTGAAATTCCTACGCGCAAGAAAGTAGTGCGTGATATTCCTACACGCACGAAACTAGTGCGTGAAATTCCTACGCGCAAGAAAGTAGTGCGTGATATTCCTACGCGCAAGAAAGTAGTGCGTGATATTCTTACACGCACGAAAGTAGTGCGTGATATTCCTACGCGCAAGAAAGTAGTGTGTGATATTCCTACAAGCAAGAAAGTAGTGCGTGAAATTCCTACAAGCAAGAAAGTAGTGCGTGATATTCCTACGCGAAAGAAAGTAGTGCGTGATATTCCTACGCGAAAGAAAGTAGTGCGTGAAATTCCTACGCGCAAGAAAGTAGTGCGTGATATTCCTACGCGCAAGAAAGTAGTGCGTGATATTCCTACGCGCAAGAAAGTAGTGCGTGAAATTCCTACGCGCAAGAAAGTGGTGCGTGATATTCCTACGCGCAAAAAAGTTGTGCGTGACATTGCTATGCGCAAAAAAGTTGTGCGTGACATTCCTATGCGCAAGAAAGTAGTGCGTGATATTCCTAGGCGCGAGAAAGTAGTGCTTGAAATTCCTACGCGCAAAAAAGTAGTGCGTGATATTCCTACGCGCAAAAAAGTAGTGCGTGATATTCCTACACGCACGAAAGTAGTGCGTGAAATTCCTACGCGCAAGAAAGTGGTGCGTGATATTCCTACGCGCAAGAAAGTAGTGCGTGATATTCATACGCGCAAGAAAGTAGTGCGTGATATTCCTACGCGCAAGAAAGTAGTGCGTGATATTCCTACGCGCAAGAAAGTAGTGCGTGAAATTCCTACGCGCAAGAAAGTGGTGCGTGATATTCCTACGCGCAAGAAAGTAGTGCGTGATATTCCTACGCGCAAAAAAGTTGTGCGTGATATTCCTACGCGCAAGAAAGTAGTGCGTGATATTCCTAGGCGCGAGAAAGTAGTGCTTGAAATTCCTACGCGCAAAAAAGTAGTGCGTGATATTCCTACGCGCAAAAAAGTAGTGCGTGATATTCCTACACGCACGAAAGTAGTGCGTGAAATTCCTACGCGCAAGAAAGTAGTGCGTGATATTCCTAAGCGCAAGAAAGTAGTGCGTGATATTCCTACGCGCAAGAAAGTAGTGCGTGATATTCCTACGCGCAAGAAAGTAGTGCGTGAAATTCCTACGCGCAAGAAAGTTGTGCGTGATATTCCTACGCGCAAGAAAGTAGTGCGTGATATTCCTACGCGCAAAAAAGTTGTGCGTGATATTCCTACGCGCAAGAAAGTAGTGCGTGATATTCCTAGGCGCGAGAAAGTAGTGCTTGAAATTCCTACGCGCAAAAAAGTAGTGCGTGATATTCCTACGCGCAAAAAAGTAGTGCGTGATATTCCTACAAGCACGAAAGTAGTGCGTGAAATTCCTACGCGCAAGAAAGTAATGCGTGATATTCCTACGCGCAAGAAAGTAGTGCGTGATATTCCTACGCGCAAGAAAGTAGTCCGTGATATTCTTAGGCGCAAGAAAGTAGTGCGTGAAATTCCTACGCGCAAGAAAGTAGTGCGTGATATTCCTAAGCGCAAGAAAGTAGTGCGTGATATTCCTACACGCATGAAAGTAGTGCGTGATATTCCTACGCGCAAGAAAGTCGTGCGTGATATTCCTACACGCACGAAAGTAGTGCGTGAAATTCCTACGCGCAAAAAAGTAGTGCGTGATATTCCTACACGCACGAAAGTAGTGCGTGAAATTCCTACGCACAAGAAAGAAGTGCGTGATATTCCTTCGCGCAAGAAAGTAGTGCGTGATATTCTTACACGCACGAAAGTAGTGCGTGATATTCCTACGCGCAAGAAAGTAGTGCGTGATATTCCTACAAGCAAGAAAGTAGTGCGTGAAATTCCTACGCGCAAGAAAGTAGTGCGTGATATTCCTACGCGAAAGAAAGTAGTGCGTGAAATTCCTACGCGCAAGAAAGTAGTGTGTGATATTCCTACGCGCAAGAAAGTAGTGCGTGATATTCCTACACGCACGAAAGTAATGCGTGATATTCCTACACGCAAGAAAGTAGTGCGTGATATTCCTACGCGCAAGAAAGTAGTGCGTGAAATTCCTACGCGCAAGAAAGTGGTGCGTGATATTCCTACGCGCAAGAAAGTAGTGCGTGATATTCCTACGCGCAAAAAAGTTGTGCGTGATATTCCTACGCGCAAGAAAGTAGTGCGTGATATTCCTAGGCGCGAGAAAGTAGTGCTTGAAATTCCTACGCGCAAAAAAGTAGTGCGTGATATTCCTACGCGCAAAAAAGTAGTGCGTGATATTCCTACACGCACGAAAGTAGTGCGTGAAATTCCTACGCGCAAGAAAGTAATGCGTGATATTCCTACGCGCAAGAAAGTAGTGCGTGATATTCCTACGCGCAAGAAAGTAGTCCGTGATATTCTTAGGCGCAAGAAAGTAGTGCGTAACGAAAGTAGTGCGTGAAATTCCTACGCGCAAGAAAGTAATGCGTGATATTTCTACGCGCAAGAAAGTAGTGCGTGATATTCCTACACGCACGAAAGTAGTGCGTGAAATTCCTACGCGCAAGAAAGTAGTGCGTGATATTCCTACGCGCAAGAAAGTAGTGCGTGATATTCTTACACGCACGAAAGTAGTGCGTGATATTCCTACGCGCAAGAAAGTAGTGCGTGATATTCCTACAAGCAAGAAAGTAGTGCGTGAAATTCCTACGCGCAAGAAAGTAGTGCGTGATATTCCTACGCGAAAGAAAGTAGTGCGTGAAATTCCTACGTGCAAGAAAGTAGTGTGTGATATTCCTACGCGCAAGAAAGTAGTGCGTGATATTCCTACGCGCAAGAAAGTAGTGCGTGATATTCCTACGCGCAAGAAAGTAGTGCGTGAAAGTCCTACGCGCAAGAAAGTGGTGCGTGATATTCCTACGCGCTAGAAAGTAGTGCGTGATATTCCTACGCGCAAGAAAGTAGTGCGTGATATTCCTACGCGCAAGAAAGTAGTGCGTGATATTCCTACGCGCAAGAAAGTAGTGCGTGAAATTCCTAAGCGCAAGAAAGTGGTGCGTGATATTCCTACGCGCAAGAAAGTAGTGCGTGATATTCCTACGCGCAAAAAAGTTGTGCGTGATATTCCTACGCGCAAGAAAGTAGTGCGTGATATACCTAGGCGCGAGAAAGTAGTGCTTGAAATTCCTACGCGCAGAAAAGTAGTGCGTGATATTCCTACGCGCAAAAAAGTAGTGCGTGATATTCCTACACGCACGAAAGTAGTGCGTGAAATTCCTACGCGCAAGAAAGTAGTGCGTGATATTCCTAAGCGCAAGAAAGTAGTGCGTGATATTCCTACGCGCAAGAAAGTAGTGCGTGATATTCCTACGCGCAAGAAAGTAGTGCGTGAAATTCCTACGCGCAAGAAAGTGGTGCGTGATATTCCTACGCGCAAGAAAGTAGTGCGTGATATTCCTACGCGCAAAAAAGTTGTGCGTGATATTCCTACGCGCAAGAAAGTAGTGCGTGATATTCCTAGGCGCGAGAAAGTAGTGCTTGAAATTCCTACGCGCAAAAAAATAGTGCGTGATATTCCTACAAGCACGAAAGTAGTGCGTGAAATTCCTACGCGCAAGAAAGTAATGCGTGATATTCCTACGCGCAAGAAAGTAGTGCGTGATATTCCTACGCGCAAGAAAGTAGTCCGTGATATTCTTAGGCGCAAGAAAGTAGTGCGTGAAATTCCTACGCGCAAGAAAGTAGTGCGTGATATTCCTAAGCGCAAGAAAGTAGTGCGTGATATTCCTACACGCATGAAAGTAGTGCGTGATATTCCTACGCGCAAGAAAGTCGTGCGTGATATTCCTACACGCACGAAAGTAGTGCGTGAAATTCCTACGCGCAAGAAAGTAGTGCGTGATATTCCTACACGCATGAAAGTAGTGCGTGATATTCCTACGCGCAAGAAAGTCGTGCGTGATATTCCTACACGCACGAAAGTAGTGCGTGAAATTCCTACGCGCAAGAAAGTAGTGCGTGATATTCCTACACGCACGAAAGTAGTGCGTGAAATTCCTACGCGCAAGAAAGTAGTGCGTGATATTCCTACGCGCAAGAAAGCAGTGCGTGATATTCTTACACGCACGAAAGTAGTGCGTGATATTCCTACGCGCAAGAAAGTAGTGCGTGATATTCCTACAAGCAAGAAAGTAGTGCGTGAAATTCCTACGCGCAAGAAAGTAGTGCGTGATATTCCTACGCGAAATAAAGTAGTGCGTGAAATTCCTACGCGCAGGAAAGTAGTGTGTGATATTCCTACGCGCAAGAAAGTAGTGCGTGATATTCCTACACGCACGAAAGTAATGCGTGATATTCCTACGCGCAAGAAAGTAGTGCGTGATATTCCTACGCGCAAGAAAGTAGTGCGTGAAATTCCTACGCGCAAGAAAGTGGTGCGTGATATTCCTACGCGCAAGAAAGTAGTGCGTGATATTCCTACGCGCAAAAAAGTTGTGCGTGATATTCCTACGCGCAAGAAAGTAGTGCGTGATATTCCTAGGCGCGAGAAAGTAGTGCTTGAAATTCCTACACGCAAAAAAGTAGTGCGTGATATTCCTACGCGCAAAAAAGTAGTGCGTGATATTCCTACACGCACGAAAGTAGTGCGTGAAATTCCTACGCGCAAGAAAGTAATGCGTGATATTCCTACGCGCAAGAAAGTAGTGCGTGATATTCCTACGCGCAAGAAAGTAGTCCGTGATATTCTTAGGCGCAAGAAAGTAGTGCGTGAATTTCCTACGCGCAAAAAAGTAGTGCGTGAAATTCCTACGCGCAAGAAAGTAGTGCGTGATATTCCTACGCGCAAGAAAGTAGTGCGTGATATTCCTACGCGCAAAAAAGTTGTGCGTGATATTCCTACGCGCAAGAAAGTAGTGCGTGATATTCCTAGGCGCGAGAAAGTAGTGCTTGAAATTCCTACGCGCAAAAAAGTAGTGCGTGATATTCCTACGCGCAAAAAAGTAGTGCGTGATATTCCTACACGCACGAAAGTAGTGCGTGAAATTCCTACGCGCAAGAAAGTAATGCGTGATATTCCTACGCGCAAGAAAGTAGTGCGTGATATTCCTACACGCACGAAAGTAGTGCGTGAAATTCCTACGCGCAAGAAAGTAGTGCGTGATATTCCTACGCGCAAGAAAGTAGTGCGTGATATTCTTACACGCACGAAAGTAGTGCGAGATATTCCTACACGCAAGAAAGTAGTGCGTGATATTCCTACAAGCAAGAAAGTAGTGCGTGAAATTCCTACGCGCAAGAAAGTAGTGCGTGATATTCCTACGCGAAAGAAAGTAGTGCGTGAAATTCCAACGCGCAAGAAAGTAGTGTGTGATATTCCTACGCGCAAGAAAGTAGTGCGTGATATTCCTACGCGCAAGAAAGTAGTGCGTGATATTCCTACGCGCAAGAAAGTAGTGCGTGAAATTCCTACGCGCAAGAAAGTGGTGCGTGATATTCCTACGCGCAAGAAAGTAGTGCGTGATATTCCTACGCGCAAAAAAGTTGTGCGTGATATTCCTACGCGCAAGAAAGTAGTGCGTGATATTCCTAGGCGCGAGAAAGTAGTGCTTGAAATTCCTACGCGCAAAAAAGTAGTGCGTGATATTCCTACGCGCAAAAAAGTAGTGCGTGATATTCCTACACGCACGAAAGTAGTGCGTGAAATTCCTACGCGCAAGAAAGTAGTGCGTGATATTCCTAAGCGCAAGAAAGTAGTGCGTGATATTCCTACGCGCAAGAAAGTAGTGCGTGAAATTCCTACGCGCAAGAAAGTGGTGCGTGATATTCCTACGCGCAAGAAAGTAGTGCGTGATATTCCTACGCGCAAAAAAGTTGTGCGTGATATTCCTACGCGCAAGAAAGTAGTGCGTGATATTCCTAGGCGCGAGAAAGTAGTGCTTGAAATTCCTACGCGCAAAAAAGTAGTGCGTGATATTCCTACGCGCAAAAAAGTAGTGCGTGATATTCCTACACGCACGAAAGTAGTGCGTGAAATTCCTACGCGCAAGAAAGTAATGCGTGATATTCCTACGCGCAAGAAAGTAGTGCGTGATATTCCTACGCGCAAGAAAGTAGTCCGTGATATTCTTAGGCGCAAGAAAGTAGTGCGTGAAATTCCTACGCGCAAGAAAGTAGTGCGTGATATTCCTAAGCGCAAGAAAGTAGTGCGTGATATTCCTACACGCATGAAAGTAGTGCGTGATATTCCTACGCGCAAGAAAGTCGTGCGTGATATTCCTACACGCACGAAAGTAGTGCGTGAAATTCCTACGCGCAAGAAAGTAGTGCGTGATATTCCTACACGCACGAAAGTAGTGCGTGAAATTCCTACGCGCAAGAAAGTAGTGCGTGATATTCCTACGCGCAAGAAAGTAGTGCGTGATATTCTTACACGCACGAAAGTAGTGCGTGATATTCCTACGCGCAAGAAAGTAGTGCGTGATATTCCTACAAGCAAGAAAGTAGTGCGTGAAATTCCTACGCGCAAGAAAGTAGTGCGTGATATTCCTACGCGAAAGAAAGTAGTGCGTGAAATTCCTCGCGCAAGAAAGTAGTGTGTGATATTCCTACGCGCAAGAAAGTAGTGCGTGATATTCCTACGCGCACGAAAGTAGTGCGTAATATTCCTACGCGCAAGAAAGTAGTGCGTGATATTCCTACGCGCAAGAAAGTAGTGCGTGAAATTCCTACGCGCAAGAAAGTGGTGCGTGATATTCCTACGCGCAAGAAAGTAGAGCGTGATATTCCTACGCGCAAAAAAGTTGTGCGTGATATTCCTACGCGCAAGAAAGTAGTGCGTGATATTCCTAGGCGCGAGAAAGTAGTGCTTGAAATTCCTACGCGCAAAAAAGTAGTGCGTGATATTCCTACGCGCAAAAAAGTAGTGCGTGATATTCCTACACGCACGAAAGTAGTGCGTGAAATTCCTACGCGCAAGAAAGTAATGCGTGATATTCCTACGCGCAAGAAAGTAGTGCGTGATATTCCTACGCGCAAGAAAGTAGTCCGTGATATTCTTAGGCGCAAGAAAGTAGTGCGTGAAATTCCTACGCGCAAAAAAGTAGTGCGTGAAATTCCTACGCGCAAGAAAGTAGTGCGTGATATTCCTAAGCGCAAGAAAGTAGTGCGTGATATTCCTACACGCATGAAAGTAGTGCGTGATATTCCTACGCGCAAGAAAGTCGTGCGTGATATTCCTACACGCACGAAAGTAGTGCGTGAAATTACTACGCGCAAGAAAGTAGTGCGTGATATTCCTACACGCGCGAAAGTAGTGCGTGAAATTCCTACGCGCAAGAAAGTAGTGCGTGATATTCCTACGCGCAAGAAAGTAGTTCGTGATATTCTTACACGCACGAAAGTAGTGCGTGATATTCCTACGCGCAAGAAAGTAGTGCGTGATATTCCTACAAGCAAGAAAGTAGTGCGTGAAATTCCTACGCGCAAGAAAGTAGTGCGTGATATTCCTACGCGAAAGAAAGTAGTGCGTGAAATTCCTACGCGCAAGAAAGTAGTGTGTGATATTCCTACGCGCAAGAAAGTAGTGCGTGATATTCCTACGCGCAAGAAAGTAGTGCGTGAAATTCCTACGCGCAAGAAAGTGGTGCGTGATATTCCTACGCGCAAGAAAGTAGTGCGTGATATTCCTACGCGCAAAAAAGTTGTGCGTGATATTCCTACGCGCAAGAAAGTAGTGCGTGATATTCCTAGGCGCGAGAAAGTAGTGCTTGAAATTCCTACGCGCAAAAAAGTAGTGCGTGATATTCCTACGCGCAAAAAAGTAGTGCGTGATATTCCTACACGCACGAAAGTAGTGCGTGAAATTCCTACGCGCAAGAAAGTAATGCGTGATATTCCTACGCGCAAGAAAGTAGTGCGTGATATTCCTACGCGCAAGAAAGTGGTGTGTGATATTCCTACGCGCAAGAAAGTAGTGCGTGATATTCCTACGCGCAAAAAAGTTGTGCGTGATATTCCTACGCGCAAGAAAGTAGTGCGTGAAATTCCTAGGCGCAAGAAAGTAGTGCGTGATATTCCTACGCGCAAAAAAGTTGTGCGTGATATTCCTACGCGCAAAAAAGTAGTGCGTGATATTCCTACACGCACGAAAGTAGTGCGTGAAATTCCTACGCGCAAGAAAGTAATGCGTGATATTCCTACGCGCAAGAAAGTAGTGCGTGATATTCCTACGCGCAAGAAAGTAGTGCGTGATATTCCTACGCGCAAGAAAGTAGTGCGTGATATTCCTACGCGCAAGAAAGTAGTGCGTGAAATTCCTACGCGCAAGAAAGTGGTGTGTGATATTCCTACGCGCAAGAAAGTAGTGCGTGATATTCCTACGCGCAAAAAAGTTGTGCGTGATATTCCTACGCGCAAGAAAGTAGTGCGTGAAATTCCTAGGCGCGAGAAAGTAGTGCTTGAAATTCCTACGCGCAAAAAAGTAGTGCGTGATATTCCTACGCGCAAAAAAGTAGTGCGTGATATTCCTACACGCACGAAAGTAGTGCGTGAAATTCCTACGCGCAAGAAAGTAATGCGTGATATTCCTACGCGCAAGAAAGTAGTGCGTGATATTCCTACGCGCAAGAAAGTAGTCCGTGATATTCTTAGGCGCAAGAAAGTAGTGCGTGAAATTCCTACGCGCAAGAAAGTAGTGCGTGATATTCCTAAGCGCAAGAAAGTAGTGCGTGATATTCCTACACGCATGAAAGTAGTGCGTGATATTCCTACGCGCAATAAAGTCGTGCGTGATATTCCTACACGCACGAAAGTAGTGCGTGAAATTCCTACGCGCAAGAAAGTAGTGCGTGATATTCCTACACGCACGAAAGTAGTGCGTGAAATTCCTACGCGCAAGAAAGTAGTGCGTGATATTCCTACGCGCAAGAAAGTAGTGCGTGATATTCTTACACGCACGAAAGTAGTGCGTGATATTCCTACGCGCAAGAAAGTAGTGCGTGATATTCCTACAAGCAAGAAAGTAGTGCGTGATATTCCTACGCGCAAGAAAGTAGTGCGTGATATTCCTACGCGCAAAAAAGTTGTGCGTGATATTCCTACGCGCAAGAAAGTAGTGCGTGAAATTCCTAGGCGCGAGAAAGTAGTGCTTGAAATTCCTACGCGCAAAAAAGTAGTGCGTGATATTCCTACGCGCAAAAAAGTAGTGCGTGATATTCCTACACGCACGAAAGTAGTGCGTGAAATTCCTACGCGCAAGAAAGTAATGCGTGATATTCCTACGCGCAAGAAAGTAGTGCGTGATATTCCTACGCGCAAGAAAGTAGTCCGTGATATTCTTAGGCGCAAGAAAGTAGTGCGTGAAATTCCTACGCGCAAGAAAGTAGTGCGTGATATTCCTAAGCGCAAGAAAGTAGTGCGTGATATTCCTACACGCATGAAAGTAGTGCGTGATATTCCTACGCGCAATAAAGTCGTGCGTGATATTCCTACACGCACGAAAGTAGTGCGTGAAATTCCTACGCGCAAGAAAGTAGTGCGTGATATTCCCACACGCACGAAAGTAGTGCGTGAAATTCCTACGCGCAAGAAAGTAGTGCGTGATATTCCTACGCGCAATAAAGTCGTGCGTGATATTCCTACACGCACGAAAGTAGTGCGTGATATTCCTACGCGAAAGAAAGTAGTGCGTGAAATTCCTACGCGCAAGAAAGTAGTGTGTGATATTCCTACGCGCAAGAAAGTAGTGCGTGATATTCCTACGCGCAAGAAAGTAGTGCGTGAAATTCCTACGCGCAAGAAAGTGGTGCGTGATATTCCTACGCGCAAGAAAGTAGTGCGTGATATTCCTACGCGCAAAAAAGTTGTGCGTGATATTCCTACGCGCAAGAAAGTAGTGCGTGATATTCCTAGGCGCGAGAAAGTAGTGCTTGAAATTCCTACGCGCAAAAAAGTAGTGCGTGATATTCCTACGCGCAAAAAAGTAGTGCGTGATATTCCTACACGCACGAAAGTAGTGCGTGAAATTCCTACGCGCAAGAAAGTAATGCGTGATATTCCTACGCGCAAGAAAGTAGTGCGTGATATTCCTACGCGCAAGAAAGTGGTGTGTGATATTCCTACGCGCAAGAAAGTAGTGCGTGATATTCCTACGCGCAAAAAAGTTGTGCGTGATATTCCTACGCGCAAGAAAGTAGTGCGTGAAATTCCTAGGCGCAAGAAAGTAGTGCGTGATATTCCTACGCGCAAAAAAGTTGTGCGTGATATTCCTACGCGCAAAAAAGTAGTGCGTGATATTCCTACACGCACGAAAGTAGTGCGTGAAATTCCTACGCGCAAGAAAGTAATGCGTGATATTCCTACGCGCAAGAAAGTAGTGCGTGATATTCCTACGCGCAAGAAAGTAGTGCGTGATATTCCTACGCGCAAGAAAGTAGTGCGTGATATTCCTACGCGCAAGAAAGTAGTGCGTGAAATTCCTACGCGCAAGAAAGTGGTGTGTGATATTCCTACGCGCAAGAAAGTAGTGCGTGATATTCCTACGCGCAAAAAAGTTGTGCGTGATATTCCTACGCGCAAGAAAGTAGTGCGTGAAATTCCTAGGCGCGAGAAAGTAGTGCTTGAAATTCCTACGCGCAAAAAAGTAGTGCGTGATATTCCTACGCGCAAAAAAGTAGTGCGTGATATTCCTACACGCACGAAAGTAGTGCGTGAAATTCCTACGCGCAAGAAAGTAATGCGTGATATTCCTACGCGCAAGAAAGTAGTGCGTGATATTCCTACGCGCAAGAAAGTAGTCCGTGATATTCTTAGGCGCAAGAAAGTAGTGCGTGAAATTCCTACGCGCAAGAAAGTAGTGCGTGATATTCCTAAGCGCAAGAAAGTAGTGCGTGATATTCCTACACGCATGAAAGTAGTGCGTGATATTCCTACGCGCAATAAAGTCGTGCGTGATATTCCTACACGCACGAAAGTAGTGCGTGAAATTCCTACGCGCAAGAAAGTAGTGCGTGATATTCCTACACGCACGAAAGTAGTGCGTGAAATTCCTACGCGCAAGAAAGTAGTGCGTGATATTCCTACGCGCAAGAAAGTAGTGCGTGATATTCTTACACGCACGAAAGTAGTGCGTGATATTCCTACGCGCAAGAAAGTAGTGCGTGATATTCCTACAAGCAAGAAAGTAGTGCGTGATATTCCTACGCGCAAGAAAGTAGTGCGTGATATTCCTACGCGCAAAAAAGTTGTGCGTGATATTCCTACGCGCAAGAAAGTAGTGCGTGAAATTCCTAGGCGCGAGAAAGTAGTGCTTGAAATTCCTACGCGCAAAAAAGTAGTGCGTGATATTCCTACGCGCAAAAAAGTAGTGCGTGATATTCCTACACGCACGAAAGTAGTGCGTGAAATTCCTACGCGCAAGAAAGTAATGCGTGATATTCCTACGCGCAAGAAAGTAGTGCGTGATATTCCTACGCGCAAGAAAGTAGTCCGTGATATTCTTAGGCGCAAGAAAGTAGTGCGTGAAATTCCTACGCGCAAGAAAGTAGTGCGTGATATTCCTAAGCGCAAGAAAGTAGTGCGTGATATTCCTACACGCATGAAAGTAGTGCGTGATATTCCTACGCGCAATAAAGTCGTGCGTGATATTCCTACACGCACGAAAGTAGTGCGTGAAATTCCTACGCGCAAGAAAGTAGTGCGTGATATTCCCACACGCACGAAAGTAGTGCGTGAAATTCCTACGCGCAAGAAAGTAGTGCGTGATATTCCTACGCGCAAGAAAGTAGTGCGTGATATTCTTACACGCACGAAAGTAGTGCGTGATATTCCTACGCGCAAGAAAGTAGTGCGTGATATTCCTACAAGCAAGAAAGTAGTGCGTGAAATTCCTACGCGCAAGAAAGTAGTGCGTGATATTCCTACGCGAAAGAAAGTAGTGCGTGAATTTCCTACGCGCAAGAAAGTAGTGTGTGATATTCCTACGCGCAAGAAAGTAGTGCGTGATTTTCCTACACGCACGAAAGTAGTGCGTGATATTCCTACGCGCAAGAAAGTAGTGCGTGATATTCCTACGCGCAAGAAAGTAGTGCGTGAAATTCCTACGCGCAAGAAAGTGGTGCGTGATATTCCTACGCGCAAGAAAGTAGTGCATGATATTCCTACGCGCAAAAAAGTTGTGCGTGATATTCCTACGCGCAAGAAAGTAGTGCGTGATATTCCTAGGCGCGAGAAAGTAGTGCTTGAAATTCCTACGCGCAAAAAAGTAGTGCGTGATATTCCTACGCGCAAAAAAGTAGTGCGTGATATTCCTACACGCACGAAAGTAGTGCGTGAAATTCCTACGCGCAAGAAAGTAATGCGTGATATTCCTACGCGCCAGAAAGTAGTGCGTGATATTCCTACGCGCAAGAAAGTAGTCCGTGATATTCTTAGGCGCAAGAAAGTAGTGCGTGAAATTCCTACGCGCAAAAAAGTAGTGCGTGAAATTCCTACGCGCAAGAAAGTAGTGCGTGATATTCCTAAGCGCAAGAAAGTAGTGCGTGATATTCCTACACGCATGAAAGTAGTGCGTGATATTCCTACGCGCAAGAAAGTCGTTCGTGATATTCCTACACGCACGAAAGTAGTGCGTGGAATTTCTACGCGCAAGAAAGTAGTGCGTGATATTCCTACACGCACGAAAGTAGTGCGTGAAATTCCTACGCGCAAGAAAGTAGTGCGTGATATTCCTACGCGCAAGAAAGTAGTGCGTGATATTCTTACACGCACGAAAGTAGTGCGTGATATTCCTACGCGCAAGAAAGTAGTGCGTGATATTCCTACAAGCAAGAAAGTAGTGCGTGAAATTCCTACGCGCAAGAAAGTAGTGCGTGATATTCCTACGCGAAAGAAAGTAGTGCGTGAAATTCCTACGCGCAAGAAAGTAGTGTGTGATATTCCTACGCGCAAGAAAGTAGTGCGTGATATTCCTACGCGCAAGAAAGTAGTGCGTGAAATTCCTACGCGCAAGAAAGTGGTGCGTGATATTCCTACGCGCAAGAAAGTAGTGCGTGATATTCCTACGCGCAAAAAAGTTGTGCGTGATATTCCTACGCGCAAGAAAGTAGTGCGTGATATTCCTAGGCGCGAGAAAGTAGTGCTTGAAATTCCTACGCGCAAAAAAGTAGTGCGTGATATTCCTACGCGCAAAAAAGTAGTGCGTGATATTCCTACACGCACGAAAGTAGTGCGTGAAATTCCTACGCGCAAGAAAGTAATGCGTGATATTCCTACGCGCAAGAAAGTAGTGCGTGATATTCCTACGCGCAAGAAAGTAGTCCGTGATATTCTTAGGCGCAAGAAAGTAGTGCGTGAAATTCCTACGCGCAAGAAAGTAGTGCGTGATATTCCTAAGCGCAGGAAAGTAGTGCGTGATATTCCTACGCGCAAGAAAGTAGTGCGTGATATTCCTACGCGCAAGAAAGTAGTGCGTGAAATTCCTACGCGCAAGAAAGTGGTGCGTGATATTCCTACGCGCAAGAAAGTAGTGCGTGATATTCCTACGCGCAAAAAAGTTGTGCGTGATATTCCTACGCGCAAGAAAGTAGTGCGTGATATTCCTAGGCGCGAGAAAGTAGTGCTTGAAATTCCTACGCGCAAAAAAGTAGTGCGTGATATTCCTACGCGCAAAAAAGTAGTGCGTGATATTCCTACACGCACGAAAGTAGTGCGTGAAATTCCTACGCGCAAGAAAGTAATGCGTGATATTCCTACGCGCAAGAAAGTAGTGCGTGATATTCCTACGCGCAAGAAAGTAGTCCGTGATATTCTTAGGCGCAAGAAAGTAGTGCGTGAAATTCCTACGCGCAAGAAAGTAGTGCGTGATTTTCCTAAGCGCAAAAAAGTAGTGTGTGATATTCCTACACGCATGAAAGTAGTGCGTGATATTCCTACGCGCAAGAAAGTCGTGCGTGATATTCCTACACGCACGAAAGTAGTGCGTGAAATTCCTACGCGCAAGAAAGTAGTGCGTGATATTCCTACACGCACGAAAGTAGTGCGTGAAATTCCTACGCGCAAGAAAGTAGTGCGTGATATTCCTACGCGCAAGAAAGTAGTGCGTGATATTCTTACACGCACGAAAGTAGTGCGTGATATTCCTACGCGCAAGAAAGTAGTGCGTGATATTCCTACAAGCAAGAAAGTAGTGCGTGAAATTCCTACGCGCAAGAAAGTAGTGCGTGATATTCCTACGCGAAAGAAAGTAGTGCGTGAAATTCCTACGCGCAAGAAAGTAGTGTGTGATATTCCTACGCGCAAGAAAGTAGTGCGTGATATTCCTACACGCACGAAAGTAGTGCGTGATATTCCTACGCGCAAGAAAGTAGTGCGTGATATTCCTACGCGCAAGAAAGTAGTGCGTGAAATTCCTACGCCAAGAAAGTGGTGCGTGATATTCCTACGCGCAAGAAAGTAATGCGTGATATTCCTACGCGCAAGAAAGTAGTGCGTGATATTCCTACGCGCAAGAAAGTAGTCCGTGATATTCTTAGGCGCAAGAAAGTAGTGCGTGAAATTCCTACGCGCAAAAAAGTGGTGCGTGATATTCTTACGCGCAAGAAAGTAGTGCGTGATATTCCTACACGCACGAAAGTAGTGCGTGAAATTCCTACGCGCAAGAAAGTAATGCGTGATATTCCTACGCGCAAGAAAGTAGTGCGTGATATTCCTACGCGCAAGAAAGTAGTCCGTGATATTCTTAGGCGCAAGAAAGTAGTGCGTGATATTCCTACGCGCAAAAAAGTAGTGCGTGATATACCTACGCGCAAGAAAGTAGTGCGTGATATTCCTACGCGCAAGAAAGTAGTGTGTGATATTCATACGCACAAGAAAGTAGTGCGTGATATTCCTACGCGCAAGAAAGTAGTGTGTGAAATTCCTACGCGCAAGAAAGTAGTGCGGGATATTCCTGCGCACAAGAAAGTAGTGCGTGATATTCCTACGCGCAAGAAAGTAGTGCGTGATATTCCTACGCGCAAGAAAGAAGTGCGTGAAATTCCTACGCGCAAGAAAGTAGTGCGTGATATTCCTAGGCACAAGAAAGTAGTGCGTGAAATTCCTACGCGCAAAAAAGTTGTGCGTGATATTCCTACGCGCAAGAAAGTAGTGTGTGATATTCATACACTCACGAAAGAAGTGCGTGAAATTCCTACGCGCAAGAAAGTAGTGCGTGATATTCCTAAGCGCAAGAAAGTAGTGCGTGATATTCCTACACGCATGAGAGTAGTGCGTGATATTCCTACGCGCAAGAAAGTCGTGCGTGATATTCCTACACGCACGAAAGTAGTGCGTGAAATTCCTACGCGCTAGAAAGTAGTGCGTGATATTCCTACACGCACGAAAGTAGTGCGTGAAATTCCTACGCGCAAGAAAGTAGTGCGTGATATTCCTACGCGCAAGAAAGTAGTGCGTGATATTCTTACACGCACGAAAGTAGTGCGTGATATTCCTACGCGCAAGAAAGTAGTGCGTGATATTCCTACGAGCAAGAAAGTAGTGCGTGATATTCCTACGTGCAAGAAAGTAGTGTGTGATATTCCTACACGCACGAAAGTAGTGCGTGAAATTCCTACGCGCAAGAAAGTAGTGCGTGATATTCCTACACGCACGAAAGTAGCGCGTGAAATTCCTACGCGCAAGAAAGTAGTGCGTGATATTCCTACGCGCAAGAAAGTAGTGCGTGATATTCTTACACGCACGAAAGTAGTGCGTGATATTCCTACGCGCAAGAAAGTAGTGCGTGATATTCCTACGAGCAAGAAAGTAGTGCGTGATATTCCTACGCGCAAGAAAGTAGTGTGTGATATTCCTACACTCACGAAAGTAGTGCGTGAAATTCCTACGCGCAAGAAAGTAGTGCGTGATATTCCTAAGCGCAAGAAAGTAGTGCGTGATATTCCTACACGCATGAAAGTAGTGCGTGATATTCCTACGCGCAAGAAAGTAGTGTGTGATATTCCTACACTCACGAAAGTAATGCGTGAAATTCCTACGCGCAAGAAAGTAATGCGTGATATTCCTACGCGCAAGAAAGTAGTGCGTGATATTCCTACGCGCAAGAAAGTAGTCCGTGATATTCTTAGGCGCAAGAAAGTAGTGCGTGAAATTCCTACGCGCAAAAAAGTGGTGCGTGATATTCTTACGCGCAAGAAAGTAGTGCGTGATATTCCTACACGCACGAAAGTAGTGCGTGAAATTCCTACGCGCAAGAAAGTAATGCGTGATATTCCTACGCGCAAGAAAGTAGTGCGTGATATTCCTACGCGCAAGAAAGTAGTCCGTGATATTCTTAGGCGCAAGAAAGTAGTGCGTGATATTCCTACGCGCAAAAAAGTAGTGCGTGATATACCTACGCGCAAGAAAGTAGTGCGTGATATTCCTACGCGCAAGAAAGTAGTGTGTGATATTCATACGCACAAGAAAGTAGTGCGTGATATTCCTACGCGCAAGAAAGTAGTGTGTGAAATTCCTACGCGCAAGAAAGTAGTGCGGGATATTCCTGCGCACAAGAAAGTAGTGCGTGATATTCCTACGCGCAAGAAAGTAGTGCGTGATATTCCTACGCGCAAGAAAGAAGTGCGTGAAATTCCTACGCGCAAGAAAGTAGTGCGTGATATTCCTAGGCGCAAGAAAGTAGTGCGTGAAATTCCTACGCGCAAAAAAGTTGTGCGTGATATTCCTACGCGCAAGAAAGTAGTGTGTGATATTCATACACTCACGAAAGAAGTGCGTGAAATTCCTACGCGCAAGAAAGTAGTGCGTGATATTCCTAAGCGCAAGAAAGTAGTGCGTGATATTCCTACACGCATGAGAGTAGTGCGTGATATTCCTACGCGCAAGAAAGTCGTGCGTGATATTCCTACACGCACGAAAGTAGTGCGTGAAATTCCTACGCGCTAGAAAGTAGTGCGTGATATTCCTACACGCACGAAAGTAGTGCGTGAAATTCCTACGCGCAAGAAAGTAGTGCGTGATATTCCTACGCGCAAGAAAGTAGTGCGTGATATTCTTACACGCACGAAAGTAGTGCGTGATATTCCTACGCGCAAGAAAGTAGTGCGTGATATTCCTACGAGCAAGAAAGTAGTGCATGATATTCTACGTGCAAGAAAGTAGTGTGTGATATTCCTACACGCACGAAAGTAGTGCGTGAAATTCCTACGCGCAAGAAAGTAGTGCGTGATATTCCTACACGCACGAAAGTAGCGCGTGAAATTCCTACGCGCAAGAAAGTAGTGCGTGATATTCCTACGCGCAAGAAAGTAGTGCGTGATATTCTTACACGCACGAAAGTAGTGCGTGATATTCCTACGCGCAAGAAAGTAGTGCGTGATATTCCTACGAGCAAGAAAGTAGTGCGTGATATTCCTACGCGCAAGAAAGTAGTGTGTGATATTCCTACACTCACGAAAGTAGTGCGTGAAATTCCTACGCGCAAGAAAGTAGTGCGTGATATTCCTAAGCGCAAGAAAGTAGTGCGTGATATTCCTACACGCATGAAAGTAGTGCGTGATATTCCTACGCGCAAGAAAGTCGTGCGTAATATTCCTACACGCACGAAAGTAGTGCGTGAAATTCCTATGCGCAAGAAAGTAGTGCGTGATATTCCTACACGCACGAAAGTAGTGCGTGAAATTCCTACGCGCAAGAAAGTAGTGCGTGATATTCCTACGCGCAAGAAAGAAGTGCGTGATATTCTTACACGCACGAAAGTAGTGCGTGATATTCCTACGCGCAAGAAAGTAGTGCGTGATATTCCTACGAGCAAGAAAGTAGTGCGTGAAATTCCTACGCGCAAGAAAGTAGTGCGTGATATTCCTACGCGAAAGAAAGTAGTGCGTGAAATTCCTACGCGCAAGAAAGTAGTGTGTGATATTCCTACGCGCAAGAAAGTAGTGCGTGATATTCCTACACGCACGAAAGTAGTGCGTGATATTCCTACGCGCAAAAAAGTAGTGCGTGATATTCCCACGCGCAAGAAAGTAGTGCGTGAAATTCCTACGCGCAAGAAAGTAGTGTGTGATATTCCTACACGCACGAAAGTAGTGCGTGAAATTCCTACGCGCAAGAAAGTAGTGCGTGATATTCCTACGCGCAAGAAAGTAGTGCGTGATATTCTTACACGCACGAAAGTAGTGCGTGATATTCCTACGCGCAAGAAAGTAGTGCGTGATATTCCTACGCGAAAGAAAGTAGTGCGTGAAATTCCTACGCGCAAGAAAGTAGTGTGTGATATTCCTACGCGCAAGAAAGTAGTGCGTGATATTCCTACACGCACGAAAGTAGTGCGTGATATTCCTACGCGCAAGAAAGTAGTGCGTGATATTCCTACGCGCAAGAAAGTAGTGCGTGAAATTCCTACGTGCAAGAATGTGGTGCGTGATATTCCTACGCGCAAGAAAGTAGTGCATGATATTCCTACGCGCAAAAAAGCTGTGCGTGATATTCCTACGCGCAAGAAAGTAGTGCGTGATATTCCTAGGCGCGAGAAAGTAGTGCTTGAAATTCCTACGCGCAAAAAAGTAGTGCGTGATATTCCTACGCGCAAAAAAGTAGTGCGTGATATTCCTACACGCACGAAAGTAGTGCGTGAAATTCCTACGCGCAAGAAAGTAATGCGTGATATTCCTACGCGCAAGAAAGTAGTGCGTGATATTCCTACGCGCAAGAAAGTAGTCCGTGATATTCTTAGGCGCAAGAAAGTAGTGCGTGAAATTCCTACGCGCAAAAAAGTAGTGCGTGAAATTCCTACGCGCAAGAAAGTAGTGCGTGATATTCCTAAGCGCAAGAAAGTAGTGCGTGATATTCCTACACGCATGAAAGTAGTGCGTGATATTCCTACGCGCAAGAAAGTCGTGCGTGATATTCCTACACGCACGAAAGTAGTGCGTGAAATTCCTACGCGCAAGAAAGTAGTGCGTGATATTCCTACACGCACGAAAGTAGTGCGTGAAATTCCTACGCGCAAGAAAGTAGTGCGTGATATTCCTACGCGCAAGAAAGTAGTGCGTGATATTCTTACACGCACGAAAGTAGTGCGTGATATTCCTACGCGCAAGAAAGTAGTGCGTGATATTCCTACAAGCAAGAAAGTAGTGCGTGAAATTCCTACGCGCAAGAAAGTAGTGCGTGATATTCCTACGCGAAAGAAAGTAGTGCGTGAAATTCTTACGCGCAAGAAAGTAGTGTGTGATATTCCTACGCGCAAGAAAGTAGTGCGTGATATTCCTACGCGCAAGAAAGTAGTGCGTGAAATTCCTACGCGCAAGAAAGTGGTGCGTGATATTCCTACGCGCAAGAAAGTAGTGCGTGATATTCCTACGCGCAAAAAAGTTGTGCGTGATATTCCTACGCGCAAGAAAGTAGTGCGTGATATTCCTAGGCGCGAGAAAGTAGTGCTTGAAATTCCTACGCGCAAAAAAGTAGTGCGTGATATTCCTACGCGCAAAAAAGTAGTGCGTGATATTCCTACACGCACGAAAGTAGTGCGTGAAATTCCTACGCGCAAGAAAGTAATGCGTGATATTCCTACGCGCAAGAAAGTAGTGCGTGATATTCCTACGCGCAAGAAAGTAGTCCGTGATATTCTTAGGCGCAAGAAAGTAGTGCGTGAAATTCCTACGCGCAAGAAAGTAGTGCGTGATATTCCTAAGCGCAGGAAAGTAGTGCGTGATATTCCTACGCGCAAGAAAGTAGTGCGTGATATTCCTACGCGCAAGAAAGTAGTGCGTGAAATTCCTACGCGCAAGAAAGTGGTGCGTGATATTCCTACGCGCAAGAAAGTAGTGCGTGATATTCCTACGCGCAAAAAAGTTGTGCGTGATATTCCTACGCGCAAGAAAGTAGTGCGTGATATTCCTAGGCGCGAGAAAGTAGTGCTTGAAATTCCTACGCGCAAAAAAGTAGTGCGTGATATTCCTACGCGCAAAAAAGTAGTGCGTGATATTCCTACACGCACGAAAGTAGTGCGTGAAATTCCTACGCGCAAGAAAGTAATGCGTGATATTCCTACGCGCAAGAAAGTAGTGCGTGATATTCCTACGCGCAAGAAAGTAGTCCGTGATATTCTTAGGCGCAAGAAAGTAGTGCGTGAAATTCCTACGCGCAAGAAAGTAGTGCGTGATTTTCCTAAGCGCAAGAAAGTAGTGTGTGATATTCCTACACGCATGAAAGTAGTGCGTGATATTCCTACGCGCAAGAAAGTCGTGCGTGATATTCCTACACGCACGAAAGTAGTGCGTGAAATTCCTACGCGCAAGAAAGTAGTGCGTGATATTCCTACACGCACGAAAGTAGTGCGTGAAATTCCTACGCGCAAGAAAGTAGTGCGTGATATTCCTACGCGCAAGAAAGTAGTGCGTGATATTCTTACACGCACGAAAGTAGTGCGTGATATTCCTACGCGCAAGAAAGTAGTGGGTGATATTCCTACAAGCAAGAAAGTAGCGCGTGAAATTCCTACGCGCAAGAAAGTAGTGCGTGATATTCCTACGCGAAAGAAAGTAGTGCGTGAAATTCCTACGCGCAAGAAAGTAGTGTGTGATATTCCTACGCGCAAGAAAGTAGTGCGTGATATTCCTACACGCACGAAAGTAGTGCGTGATATTCCTACGCGCAAGAAAGTAGTGCGTGATATTCCTACGCGCAAGAAAGTAGTGCGTGAAATTCCTACGCCAAGAAAGTGGTGCGTGATATTCCTACGCGCAAGAAAGTAATGCGTGATATTCCTACGCGCAAGAAAGTAGTGCGTGATATTCCTACGCGCAAGAAAGTAGTCCGTGATATTCTTAGGCGCAAGAAAGTAGTGCGTGAAATTCCTACGCGCAAAAAAGTGGTGCGTGATATTCCTACGCGCAAGAAAGTAGTGCGTGATATTCCTACACGCACGAATGTAGTGCGTGAAATTCCTACGCGCAAGAAAGTAATGCGTGATATTCCTACGCGCAAGAAAGTAGTGCGTGATATTCCTACGCGCAAGAAAGTAGTCCGTGATATTCTTAGGCGCAAGAAAGTAGTGCGTGATATTCCTACGCGCAAAAGAGTAGTGCGTGATATACCTACGCGCAAGAAAGTAGTGCGTGATATTCCTACGCGCAAGAAAGTAGTGTGTGATATTCATACGCACAAGAAAGTAGTGCGTGATATTCCTACGCGCAAGAAAGTAGTGCGCGAAATTCCTACGCGCAAGAAAGTAGTGCGGGATATTCCTGCGCACAAGAAAGTAGTGCGTGATATTCCTACGCGCAAGAAAGTAGTGCGTGATATTCCTACGCGCAAGAAAGAAGTGCGTGAAATTCCTACGCGCAAGAAAGTAGTGCGTGATATTCCTAGGCGCAAGAAAGTAGTGCGTGAAATTCCTACGCGCAAAAAAGTAGTGCGTGATATTCCTACGCGCAAGAAAGTAGTGTGTGATATTCCTACACTCACGAAAGAAGTGCGTGAAATTCCTACGCGCAAGAAAGTAGTGCGTGATATTCCTAAGCGCAAGAAAGTAGTGCGTGATATTCCTACACGCATGAGAGTAGTGCGTGATATTCCTACGCGCAAGAAAGTCGTGCGTGATATTCCTACACGCACAAAAGTAGTGCGTGAAATTCCTACGCTCTAGAAAGTAGTGCGTGATATTCCTACACGCACGAAAGTAGTGCGTGAAATTCCTACGCGCAAGAAAGTAGTGCGTGATATTCCTACGCGCAAGAAAGTAGTGCGTGATATTCTTACATGCACGAAAGTAGTGCGTGATATTCCTACGCGCAAGAAAGTAGTGCGTGATATTCCTACGAGCAAGAAAGTAGTGCGTGATATTCCTACGTGCAAGAAAGTAGTGTGTGATATTCCTACACGCACGAAAGTAGTGCGTGAAATTCCTACGCGCAAGAAAGTAGTGCGTGATATTCCTACACGCACGAAAGTAGCGCGTGAAATTCCTACGCGCAAGAAAGTAGTGCGTGATATTCCTACGCGCAAGAAAGTAGTGCGTGATATTCCTACGCGAAAGAAAGTAGTGCGTGAAATTCCTACGCGCAAGAAAGTAGTGTGTGATATTCCTACGCGCAAGAAAGTAGTGCGTGATATTCCTACACGCACGAAAGTAGTGCGTGATATTCCTACGCGCAAGAAAGTAGTGCGTGATATTCCTACGCGCAAGAAAGTAGTGCGTGAAATTCCTACGCCAAGAAAGTGGTGCGTGATATTCCTACGCGCAAGAAAGTAATGCGTGATATTCCTACGCGCAAGAAAGTAGTGCGTGATATTCCTACGCGCAAGAAAGTAGTCCGTGATATTCTTAGGCGCAAGAAAGTAGTGCGTGAAATTCCTACGCGCAAAAAAGTGGTGCGTGATATTCCTACGCGCAAGAAAGTAGTGCGTGATATTCCTACACGCACGAAAGTAGTGCGTGAAATTCCTACGCGCAAGAAAGTAATGCGTGATATTCCTACGCGCAAGAAAGTAGTGCGTGATATTCCTACGCGCAAGAAAGTAGTCCGTGATATTCTTAGGCGCAAGAAAGTAGTGCGTGATATTCCTACGCGCAAAAGAGTAGTGCGTGATATACCTACGCGCAAGAAAGTAGTGCGTGATATTCCTACGCGCAAGAAAGTAGTGTGTGATATTCATACGCACAAGAAAGTAGTGCGTGATATTCCTACGCGCAAGAAAGTAGTGCGCGAAATTCCTACGCGCAAGAAAGTAGTGCGGGATATTCCTGCGCACAAGAAAGTAGTGCGTGATATTCCTACGCGCAAGAAAGTAGTGCGTGATATTCCTACGCGCAAGAAAGAAGTGCGTGAAATTCCTACGCGCAAGAAAGTAGTGCGTGATATTCCTAGGCGCAAGAAAGTAGTGCGTGAAATTCCTACGCGCAAAAAAGTAGTGCGTGATATTCCTACGCGCAAGAAAGTAGTGTGTGATATTCCTACACTCACGAAAGAAGTGCGTGAAATTCCTACGCGCAAGAAAGTAGTGCGTGATATTCCTAAGCGCAAGAAAGTAGTGCGTGATATTCCTACACGCATGAGAGTAGTGCGTGATATTCCTACGCGCAAGAAAGTCGTGCGTGATATTCCTACACGCACAAAAGTAGTGCGTGAAATTCCTACGCTCTAGAAAGTAGTGCGTGATATTCCTACACGCACGAAAGTAGTGCGTGAAATTCCTACGCGCAAGAAAGTAGTGCGTGATATTCCTACGCGCAAGAAAGTAGTGCGTGATATTCTTACATGCACGAAAGTAGTGCGTGATATTCCTACGCGCAAGAAAGTAGTGCGTGATATTCCTACGAGCAAGAAAGTAGTGCGTGATATTCCTACGTGCAAGAAAGTAGTGTGTGATATTCCTACACGCACGAAAGTAGTGCGTGAAATTCCTACGCGCAAGAAAGTAGTGCGTGATATTCCTACACGCACGAAAGTAGCGCGTGAAATTCCTACGCGCAAGAAAGTAGTGCGTGATATTCCTACGCGCAAGAAAGTAGTGCGTGATATTCTTACACGCACGAAAGTAGTGCGTGATATTCCTACACGCAAGAAAGTAGTGCGTGATATTCCTACGAGCAAGAAAGTAGTGCGTGATATTCCTACGCGCAAGAAAGTAGTGTGTGATATTCCTACACTCACGAAAGTAGTGCGTGAAATTCCTACGCGCAAGAAAGTAGTGCGTGATATTCCTAAGCGCAAGAAAGTAGTGCGTGATATTCCTACACGCATGAAAGTAGTGCGTGATATTCCTACGCGCAAGAAAGTCGTGCGTAATATTCCTACACGCACGAAAGTAGTGCGTGAAATTCCTATGCGCAAGAAAGTAGTGCGTGATATTCCTACACGCACGAAAGTAGTGCGTGAAATTCCTACGCGCAAGAAAGTAGTGCGTGATATTCCTACGCGCAAGAAAGTAGTGCGTGATATTCTTACACGCACGAAAGTAGTGCGTGATATTCCTACGCGCAAGAAAGTAGTGCGTGATATTCCTACGAGCAAGAAAGTAGTGCGTGAAATTCCTACGCGCAAGAAAGTAGTGCGTGATATTCCTACGCGAAAGAAAGTAGTGCGTGAAATTCCTACGCGCAAGAAAGTAGTGTGTGATATTCCTACGCGCAAGAAAGTAGTGCGTGATATTCCTACACGCACGAAAGTAGTGCGTGATATTCCTACGCGCAAAAAAGTAGTGCGTGATATTCCTACGCGCAAGAAAGTAGTGCGTGAAATTCCTACGCGCAAGAAAGTAGTGTGTGATATTCCTACACGCACGAAAGTAGTGCGTAAAATTCCTACGCGCAAGAAAGTAGTGCGTGATATTCCTACGCGCAAGAAAGTAGTGCGTGATACTCTTACACGCACGAAAGTAGTGCGTGATATTCCTACGCGCAAGAAAGTAGTGCGTGATATTCCTACAAGCAAGAAAGTAGTGCGTGAAATTCCTACGCGCAAGAAAGTAGTGCGTGATATTCCTACGCGAAAGAAAGTAGTGCGTGAAATTCCTACGCGCAAGAAAGTAGTGTGTGATATTCCTACGCGCAAGAAAGTAGTGCGTGATATTCCTACACGCACGAAAGTAGTGCGTGATATTCCTACGCGCAAGAAAGTAGTGCGTGATATTCCTACGCGCAAGAAAGTAGTGCGTGAAATTCCTACGCGCAAGAAAGTGGTGCGTGATATTCCTACGCGCAAGAAAGTAGTGCGTGATATTCCTACGCGCAAAAAAGTTGTGCGTGATATTCCTACGCGCAAGAAAGTAGTGCGTGATATTCCTAGGCGCGAGAAAGTAGTGCGTGAAATTCCTACGCGCAAAAAAGTAGTGCGTGATATTCCTACGCGCAAGAAAGTAGTGCGTGATATTCCTACACGCACGAAAGTAGTGCATGAAATTCCTGCGCGCAAGAAAGTAGTGCGTGATATTCCTACGCGCAAGAAAGTAGTGCGTGATATTCTTACACGCACGAAAGTAGTGCGTGATATTCCTACGCGCAAGAAAGTAGTGCGTGAAATTCCTACGCGCAAAAAAGTAGTGCGTGATATTCCTACGCGCAAGAAAGTAGTGTGTGATATTCCTACACTCACGAAAGAAGTGCGTGAAATTCCTACGCGCAAGAAAGTAGTGCGTGATATTCCTAAGCGCAAGAAAGTAGTGCGTGATATTCCTACACGCATGAGAGTAGTGCGTGATATTCCTACGCGCAAGAAAGTCGTGCGTGATATTCCTACACGCACGAAAGTAGTGCGTGAAATTCCTACGCGCTAGAAAGTAGTGCGTGATATTCCTACACGCACGAAAGTAGTGCGTGAAATTCCTACGCGCAAGAAAGTAGTGCGTGATATTCCTACGCGCAAGAAAGTAGTGCGTGATATTCTTACACGCACGAAAGTAGTGCGTGATATTCCTACGCGCAAGAAAGTAGTGCGTGATATTCCTACGAGCAAGAAAGTAGTGCGTGATATTCCTACGTGCAAGAAAGTAGTGTGTGATATTCCTACACGCACGAAAGTAGTGCGTGAAATTCCTACGCGCAAGAAAGTAGTGCGTGATATTCCTACACGCACGAAAGTAGCGCGTGAAATTCCTACGCGCAAGAAAGTAGTGCGTGATATTCCTACGCGCAAGAAAGTAGTGCGTGATATTCTTACACGCACGAAAGTAGTGCGTGATATTCCTACGCGCAAGAAAGTAGTGCGTGATATTCCTACGAGCAAGAAAGTAGTGCGTGATATTCCTACGCGCAAGAAAGTAGTGTGTGATATTCCTACACTCACGAAAGTAGTGCGTGAAATTCCTACGCGCAAGAAAGTAGTGCGTGATATTCCTAAGCGCAAGAAAGTAGTGCGTGATATTCCTACACGCATGAAAGTAGTGCGTAATATTCCTACGCGCAAGAAAGTCGTGCGTAATATTCCTACACGCACGAAAGTAGTGCGTGAAATTCCTATGCGCAAGAAAGTAGTGCGTGATATTCCTACACGCACGAAAGTAGTGCGTGAAATTCCTACGCGCAAGAAAGTAGTGCGTGATATTCCTACGCGCAAGAAAGTAGTGCGTGATATTCTTACACGCACGAAAGTAGTGCGTGATATTCCTACGCGCAAGAAAGTAGTGCGTGATATTCCTACGAGCAAGAAAGTAGTGCGTGAAATTCCTACGCGCAAGAAAGTAGTGCGTGATATTCCTACGCGAAAGAAAGTAGTGCGTGAAATTCCTACGCGCAAGAAAGTAGTGTGTGATATTCCTACGCGCAAGAAAGTAGTGCGTGATATTCCTACACGCACGAAAGTAGTGCGTGATATTCCTACGCGCAAAAAAGTAGTGCGTGATATTCCTACGCGCAAGAAAGTAGTGCGTGAAATTCCTACGCGCAAGAAAGTAGTGTGTGATATTCCTACACGCACGAAAGTAGTGCGTGAAATTCCTACGCGCAAGAAAGTAGTGCATGATATTCCTACGCGCAAGAAAGTAGTGCGTGATATTCTTACACGCACGAAAGTAGTGCGTGATATTCCTACGCGCAAGAAAGTAGTGCGTGATATTCCTACAAGCAAGAAAGTAGTGCGTGAAATTCCTACGCGCAAGAAAGTAGTGCGTGATATTCCTACGCGAAAGAAAGTAGTGCGTGAAATTCCTACGCGCAAAAAAGTAGTGTGTGATATTCCTACGCGCAAGAAAGAAGTGCGTGATATTCCTACACGCACGAAAGTAGTGCGTGATATTCCTACGCGCAAGAAAGTAGTGCGTGATATTCCTACGCGCAAGAAAGTAGTGCGTGAAATTCCTACGCGCAAGAAAGTGGTGCGTGATATTCCTACGCGCAAGAAAGTAGTGCGTGATATTCCTACGCGCAAAAAAGTTGTGCGTGATATTCCTACGCGCAAGAAAGTAGTGCGTGATATTCCTAGGCGCGAGAAAGTAGTGCGTGAAATTCCTACGCGCAAAAAAGTAGTGCGTGATATTCCTACGCGCAAGAAAGTAGTGCGTGATATTCCTACACGCACGAAAGTAGTGCGTGAAATTCCTACGCGCAAGAAAGTAGTGCGTGATATTCCTACGCGCAAGAAAGTAGTGCGTGATATTCTTACACGCACGAAAGTAGTGCGTGATATTCCTACGCGCTAGAAAGTAGTGCGTGATATTCCTACGAGCAAGAAAGTAGTGTGTGATATTCCTACGCGCAAGAAAGTAGTGTGTGATATTCCTACACTCACGAAAGTAGTGCGTGAAATTCCTACGCGCAAGAAAGTAGTGCGGGGTATTCCTAAGCGCAAGAAAGTAGTGCGTGATATTCCTACACGCATGAAAGTAGTGCGTGATATTCCTACGCGCAAGAAAGTCGTGCGTAATATTCCTACACGCACGAAAGTAGTGCGTGAAATTCCTATGCGCAAGAAAGTAGTGCGTGATATTCCTACGCGCAAGAAAGTAGTGCGTGATATTCTTACACGCACGAAAGTAGTGCGTGATATTTCTACGCGCAAGAAAGTAGTGCATGATATTCTTACACGCACGAAAGTAGTGCGTGATATTCCTACGCGCAAGAAAGTAGTGCGTGATATTCGTACGAGCAAGAAAGTAGTGCGTGAAATTCCTACGCGCAAGAAAGTAGTGCGTGATATTCCTACGCGAAAGAAAGTAGTGCGTGAAATTCCTACGCGCAAGAAAGTAGTGTGTGATATTCCTACGCGCAAGAAAGTAGTGCGTGATATTCCTACACGCACGCAAGTAGTGCGTGATATTCCTACGCGCAAAAAAGTAGTGCGTGATATTCCTACGCGCAAGAAAGTAGTGCGTGAAATTCCTACGCGCAAGAAAGTAGTGCGTGATATTCCTACACGCACGAAAGTAGTGCGTGAAATTCCTACGCGCAAGAAAGTAGTGCGTGATATTCCGACGCGCAAGAAAGTAGTGCGTGATATTCTTACACGCACGAAAGTAGTGCGTGATATTCCTACGCGCAAGAAAGTAGTGTGTGATATTCCTACACTCACGAAAGTAGTGCGTGAAATTCCTACGCGCAAGAAAGTAGTGCGGGGTATTCCTAAGCGCAAGAAAGTAGTGCGTGATATTCCTACACGCATGAAAGTAGTGCGTGATATTCCTACGCGCAAGAAAGTCGTGCGTAATATTCCTACACGCACGAAAGTAGTGCGTGAAATTCCTATGCGCAAGAAAGTAGTGCGTGATATTCCTACGCGCAAGAAAGTAGTGCGTGATATTCTTACACGCACGAAAGTAGTGCGTGATATTCCTACGCGCAAGAAAGTAGTGCGTGATATTCTTACACGCACGAAAGTAGTGCGTGATATTCCTACGCGCAAGAAAGTAGTGCGTGATATTCCTACGAGCAAGAAAGTAGTGCGTGAATTTCCTACGCGCAAGAAAGTAGTGCGTGATATTCCTACGCGAAAGAAAGTAGTGCGTGAAATTCCTACGCGCAAGAAAGTAGTGTGTGATATTCCTACGCGCAAGAAAGTAGTGCGTGATATTCCTACACACACGAAAGTAGTGCGTGATATTCCTACGCGCAAAAAAGTAGTGCGTGATATTCCTACACGCAAGAAAGTAGTGCGTGAAATTCCTACGCGCAAGAAAGTAGTGCGTGATATTCCTACACGCACGAAAGTAGTGCGTGAAATTCCTACGCGCAAGAAAGTAGTGCGTGATATTCCTACGCGCAAGAAAGTAGTGCGTGATATTCTTACACGCACGAAAGTAGTGCGTGATATTCCTACGCGCAAGAAAGTAGTGCGTGATATTCTTACACGCACGAAAGTAGTGCGTGATATTCCTACGCGCAAGAAAGTAGTGCGTGATATTCCTACGAGCAAGAAAGTAGTGCGTGAAATTCCTACGCGCAAGAAAGTAGTGCGTGATATTCCTACACGCACGAAAGTAGTGCGTGAAATTCCTACGCGCAAGAAAGTAGTGCGTGATATTCCTACGCGCAAGAAAGTAGTGCGTGATATTCTTACACGCACGAAAGTAGTGCGTGATATTCCTACGCGCAAGAAAGTAGTGCGTGATATTCTTACACGCACGAAAGTAGTGCGTGATATTCCTACGCGCAAGAAAGTAGTGCGTGATATTCCTACGAGCAAGAAAGTAGTGCGTGAAATTCCTACGCGCAAGAAAGTAGTGTGTGATATTCCTACGCGCAAGAAAGTAGTGCGTGATATTCCTACACGCACGAAAGTAGTGCGTGATATTCCTACGCGCAAAAAAGTAGTGCGTGATATTCCTACGCGCAAGAAAGTAGTGCGTGAAATTCCTACGCGCAAGAAAGTAGTGCGTGATATTCCTACACGCACGAAAGTAGTTCTTGAAATTCCTACGCGCAAGAAAGTAGTGCGTGATATTCCTACGCGCAAGAAAGTAGTGCGTGATATTCTTACACGCACGAAAGTAGTGCGTGATATTCCTACGCGCAAGAAAGTAGTGCGTGATATTCCTACAAGCAAGAAAGTAGTGCGTGAAATTCCTACGCGCAAGAAAGTAGTGCGTGATATTCCTACGCGAAAGAAAGTAGTGCGTGAAATTCCTACGCGCAAGAAAGTAGTGTGTGATATTCCTACGCGCAAGAAAGTAGTGCGTGATATTCCTACACGCACGAAAGTAGTGCGTGATATTCCTACGCGCAAGAAAGTAGTGCGTGATATTCCTACGCGCAAGAAAGTAGTGCGTGAAATTCCTACGCGCAAGAAAGTGGTGCGTGATATTCCTACGCGCAAGAAAGTAGTGCGTGATATTCCTACGCGCAAAAAAGTTGTGCGTGATATTCCTACGCGCAAAAAAGTTGTGCGTGATATTCCTACGCGCAAGAAAGTAGTGCGTGATATTCCTAGGCGCGAGAAAGTAGTGCGTGAAATTCCTACGCGCAAAAAAGTAGTGCGTGATATTCCTACGCGCAAAAAAGTAGTGCGTGATATTCCTACACGCACGAAAGTAGTGCGTGAAATTCCTACGCGCAAGAAAGTAATGCGTGATATTCCTACGCGCAAGAAAGTAGTACGTGATATTCCTACGAGCAAGAAAGTAGTCCGTGATATTCTTAGGCGCAAGAAAGTAGTGCGTGAAATTCCTACGCGCAAAAAAGTAGTGCGTGATATTCCTACGCGCAAGAAAGTAGTGCGTGATATTCCTACACGCAAGAAAGTAGTGCGTGATATTCCTACGCGCAAGAAAGAAGTGCGTGAAATTCCTACGCGCAAGAAAGTAGTGCGTGATATTCCTAGGCGCAAGAAAGTAGTGCGTGAAATTCCTACGCGCAAAAAAGTAGTGCGTGATATACCTACGCGCAAGAAAGTAGTGCGTGATATTCCTACGCGCAAGAAAGTAGTGTGTGATATTCATACGCACAAGAAAGTAGTGCGTGATATTCCTACGCGCAAGAAAGTAGTGCGTGAAATTCCTACGCGCAAGAAAGTAGTGCGGGATATTCCTGCGCACAAGAAAGTAGTGCGTGATATTCCTACGCGCAAGAAAGTAGTGCGTGATATTCCTACGCGCAAGAAAGAAGTGCGTGAAATTCCTACGCGCAAGAAAGTAGTGCGTGATATTCCTAGGCGCAAGAAAGTAGTGCGTGAAATTCCTACGCGCAAAAAAGTAGTGCGTGATATTCCTACGCGCAAGAAAGTAGTGTGTGATATTCCTACACTCACGAAAGTAGTGCGTGAAATTCCTACGCGGAAGAAAGTAGTGCGTGATATTCCTAAGCGCAAGAAAGTAGTGCGTGATATTCCTACACGCATGAGAGTAGTGCGTGATATTCCTACACGCAAAAAAGTCGCGCGTGATATTCCTACACGCACGAAAGTAGTGCGTGAAATTCGTATCCGTAAGAAAGTAGTGCGTGATCTTCTTACACGCGCGAAAGTAGTGCGTGAAATTCCTACGCGCAAGAAAGTAGTGCGTGATATTCCTACGCGCAAGAAAGTAGTGCGTGATATTCTTACACGCACGAAAGTAGTGCGTGATATTCCTACGCGCAAGAAAGTAGTGCGTGATATTCCTACGAGCAAGAAAGTAGTGCGTGATATTCCTACGTGCAAGAAAGTAGTGTGTGATATTCCCACACTCACGAAAGTAGTGCGTGAAATTCCTACGCGCAAGAAAGTAGTGCGTGATATTCCTAAGCGCAAGAAAGTAGTGCGTGATATTCCTACACGCTTGAAAGTAGTGCGTGATATTCCTACGCGCAAGAAAGTCGTGCGTGATATTCCTACACGCACGAAAGTAGTGCGTGAAATTCCTACGCGCAAGAAAGTAGTGCGTGATATTCCTACACGCACGAAAGTAGTGCGTGAAATTCCTACGCGCAAGAAAGTAGTGCGTGATATTCCTACGCGCAAGAAAGTAGTGCGTGATATTCTTACACGCACGAAAGTAGTGCGTGATATTCCTACGCGCAAGAAAGTAGTGCGTGATATTCCTACGAGCAAGAAAGTAGTGCGTGAAATTCCTACGCGCAAGAAAGTAGTGCGTGATATTCCTACGCGAAAGAAAGTAGTGCGTGAAATTCCTACGCGCAAGAAAGTAGTGTGTGATATTCCTACGCGCAAGAAAGTAGTGCGTGATATTCCTACACGCACGAAAGTAGTGCGTGAAATTCCTACGCGCAAGAAAGTAATGCGTGATATTCCTACGCGCAAGAAAGTAGTGCGTGATATTCATACGCGCAAGAAAGTAGTCCGTGATATTCTTAGGCGCAAGAAAGTAGTGCGTGATATTCCTACGCGCAAAAAAGTAGTGCGTGATATACCTACGCGCAAGAAAGTAGTGCGTGATATTCCTACGCGCAAGAAAGTAGTGTGTGATATTCATACGCACAAGAAAGTAGTGCGTGATATTCCTACGCGCAAGAAAGTAGTGCGTGAAATTCCTACGCGCAAGAAAGTAGTGCGGGATATTCCTGCGCACAAGAAAGTAGTGCGTGATATTCCTACGCGCAAGAAAGTAGTGCGTGATATTCCTACGCGCAAGAAAGAAGTGCGTGAAATTCCTACGCGCAAGAAAGTAGTGCGTGATATTCCTAGGCGCAAGAAAGTAGTGCGTGAAATTCCTACGCGCAAAAAAGTAGTGAGTGATATTCCTACGCGCAAGAAAGTAGTGTGTGATATTCCTACACTCACGAAAGTAGTGCGTGAAATTCCTACGCGCAAGAAAGTAGTGCGTGATATTCCTAAGCGCAAGAAAGTAGTGCGTGATATTCCTACACGCATGAGAGTAGTGCGTGATATTCCTACGCGCAAGAAAGTCGTGCGTGATATTCCTACACGCACGAAAGTAGTGCGTGAAATTCCTACGCGCAAGAAAGTAGTGCGTGATATTCCTACACGCACGAAAGTAGTGCGTGAAATTCCTACGCGCAAGAAAGTAGTGCGTGATATTCCTACGCGCAAGAAAGTAGTGTGTGATATTCTTACACGCACGAAAGTAGTGCGTGATATCCCTACGCGCAAGAAAGTAGTGCGTGATATTCCTACGAGCAAGAAAGTAGTGCGTGATATTCCTACGTGCAAGAAAGTAGTGTGTGATATTCCTACACTCACGAAAGTAGTGCGTGAAATTCCTACGCGCAAGAAAGTAGTGTTTGATATTCCTAAGCGCAAGAAAGTAGTGCGTGATATTCCTACACGCTTGAAAGTAGTGCGTGATATTCCTACCCGCAAGAAAGTCGTGCGTGATATTCCTACCCGCACGAAAGTAGTGCGTGAAATTCCTACGCGCAAGAAAGTAGTGCGTGATATTCCTACACGCACGAAAGTAGTGCGTGAAATTCCTACGCGCAAGAAAGTAGTGCGTGATATTCCTACGCGCAAGAAAGTAGTGCGTGATATTCTTACACGCACGAAAGTAGTGCGTGATATTCCTACGCGCAAGAAAGTAGTGCGTGATATTCCTACGAGCAAGAAAGTAGTGCGTGATATTCCTACGTGCAAGAAAGTAGTGTGTGATATTCCTACACGCACGAAAGTAGTGCGTGAAATTCCTACGCGCAAGAAAGTAGTGCGTGATATTCCTACACGCACGAAAGTAGTGCGTGAAATTCCTACGCGCAAGAAAGTAGTGCGTGATATTCCTACGCGCAAGAAAGTAGTGCGTGATATTCTTACACGCACGAAAGTAGTGCGTGATATTCCTAAGCGCAAGAAAGTAGTGCGTGATATTCCTACGAGCAAGAAAGTAGTGCGTGATATTCCTACGCGCAAGAAAGTAGTGTGTGATATTCCTACACTCACGAAAGTAGTGTGTGAAATTCCTACGCGCAAGAAAGTAGTGCGTGATATTCCTAAGCGCAAGAAAGTAGTGCGTGATATTCCTACACGCATGAAAGTAGTGCGTGATATTCCTACGCGCAAGAAAGAAGTGCGTGAAATTCCTACGCGCAAGAAAGCAGTGCGTGATATTCCTAGGCGCAAGAAAGTAGTGCGTGAAATTCCTACGCGCAAAAAAGTAGTGCGTGATATACCTACGCGCAAGAAAGTAGTGCGTGATATTCCTACGCGCAAGAAAGTAGTGTGTGATATTCATACGCACAAGAAAGTAGTGCGTGATATTCCTACGCGCAAGAAAGTAGTGCGTGAAATTCCTACGCGCAAGAAAGTAGTGCGGGATATTCCTGCGCACAAGAAAGTAGTGCGTGATATTCCTACGCGCAAGAAAGTAGTGCGTGATATTCCTACGCGCAAGAAAGAAGTGCGTGAAATTCCTACGCGCAAGAAAGTAGTGCGTGATATTCCTAGGCGCAAGAAAGTAGTGCGTGAAATTCCTACGCGCAAAAAAGTAGTGCGTGATATTCCTACGCGCAAGAAAGTAGTGTGTGATATTCCTACACTCACGAAAGTAGTGCGTGAAATTCCTACGCGGAAGAAAGTAGTGCGTGATATTCCTAAGCGCAAGAAAGTAGTGCGTGATATTCCTACACGCATGAGAGTAGTGCGTGATATTCCTACACGCAAAAAAGTCGCGCGTGATATTCCTACACGCACGAAAGTAGTGCGTGAAATTCCTACGCGCAAGAAAGTAGTGCGTGATATTCCTACACGCACGAAAGTAGTGCGTGAAATTCCTACGCGCAAGAAAGTAGTGCGTGATATTCCTACGCGCAAGAAAGTAGTGCGTGATATTCTTACACGCACGAAAGTAGTGCGTGATATTCCTACGCGCAAGAAAGTAGTGCGTGATATTCCTACGAGCAAGAAAGTAGTGCGTGATATTCCTACGTGCAAGAAAGTAGTGTGTGATATTCCTACACTCACGAAAGTAGTGCGTGAAATTCCTACGCGCAAGAAAGTAGTGCGTGATATTCCTAAGCGCAAGAAAGTAGTGCGTGATATTCCTACACGCTTGAAAGTAGTGCGTGATATTCCTACGCGCAAGAAAGTCGTGCGTGATATTCCTACACGCACGAAAGTAGTGCGTGAAATTCCTACGCGCAAGAAAGTAGTGCGTGATATTCCTACACGCACGAAAGTAGTGCGTGAAATTCCTACGCGCAAGAAAGTAGTGCGTGATATTCCTACGCGCAAGAAAGTAGTGCGTGATATTCTTACACGCACGAAAGTAGTGCGTGATATTCCTACGCGCAAGAAAGTAGTGCGTGATATTCCTACGAGCAAGAAAGTAGTGCGTGAAATTCCTACGCGCAAGAAAGTAGTGCGTGATATTCCTACGCGAAAGAAAGTAGTGCGTGAAATTCCTACGCGCAAGAAAGTAGTGTGTGATATTCCTACGCGCAAGAAAGTAGTGCGTGATATTCCTACACGCACGAAAGTAGTGCGTGAAATTCCTACGCGCAAGAAAGTAATGCGTGATATTCCTACGCGCAAGAAAGTAGTGCGTGATATTCATACGCGCAAGAAAGTAGTCCGTGATATTCTTAGGCGCAAGAAAGTAGTGCGTGATATTCCTACGCGCAAAAAAGTAGTGCGTGATATACCTACGCGCAAGAAAGTAGTGCGTGATATTCCTACGCGCAAGAAAGTAGTGTGTGATATTCATACGCACAAGAAAGTAGTGCGTGATATTCCTACGCGCAAGAAAGTAGTGCGTGAAATTCCTACGCGCAAGAAAGTAGTGCGGGATATTCCTGCGCACAAGAAAGTAGTGCGTGATATTCCTACGCGCAAGAAAGTAGTGCGTGATATTCCTACGCGCAAGAAAGAAGTGCGTGAAATTCCTACGCGCAAGAAAGTAGTGCGTGATATTCCTAGGCGCAAGAAAGTAGTGCGTGAAATTCCTACGCGCAAAAAAGTAGTGAGTGATATTCCTACGCGCAAGAAAGTAGTGTGTGATATTCCTACACTCACGAAAGTAGTGCGTGAAATTCCTACGCACAAGAAAGTAGTGCGTGATATTCCTAAGCGCAAGAAAGTAGTGCGTGATATTCCTACACGCATGAGAGTAGTGCGTGATATTCCTACGCGCAAGAAAGTCGTGCGTGATATTCCTACACGCACGAAAGTAGTGCGTGAAATTCCTACGCGCAAGAAAGTAGTGCGTGATATTCCTACACGCACGAAAGTAGTGCGTGAAATTCCTACGCGCAAGAAAGTAGTGCGTGATATTCCTACGCGCAAGAAAGTAGTGCGTGATATTCTTACACGCACGAAAGTAGTGCGTGATATTCCTACGCGCAAGAAAGTAGTGCGTGATATTCCTACGCGCAAGAAAGTAGTGCGTGATATTCCTAGGCGCAAGAAAGTAGTGCGTGAAATTCCTACGCGCAAGAAAGTAGTGCGTGATATTCCTACGCGAAAGAAAGTAGTGCGTGAAATTCCTACGCGCAAGAAAGTAGTGTGTGATATTCCTACGCGCAAGAAAGTAGTGCGTGATATTCCTACACGCACGAAAGTAGTGCGTGAAATTCCTACGCGCAAGAAAGTAATGCGTGATATTCCTACGCGCAAGAAAGTAGTGCGTGATATTCATACGCGCAAGAAAGTAGTCCGTGATATTCTTAGGCGCAAGAAAGTAGTGCGTGATATTCCTACGCGCAAAAAAGTAGTGCGTGATATACCTACGCGCAAGAAAGTAGTGCGTGATATTCCTACGCGCAAGAAAGTAGTGTGTGATATTCATACGCACAAGAAAGTAGTGCGTGATATTCCTACGCGCAAGAAAGTAGTGCGTGAAATTCCTACGCGCAAGAAAGTAGTGCGGGATATTCCTGCGCACAAGAAAGTAGTGCGTGATATTCCTACGCGCAAGAAAGTAGTGCGTGATATTCCTACGCGCAAGAAAGAAGTGCGTGAAATTCCTACGCGCAAGAAAGTAGTGCGTGATATTCCTAGGCGCAAGAAAGTAGTGCGTGAAATTCCTACGCGCAAAAAAGTAGTGAGTGATATTCCTACGCGCAAGAAAGTAGTGTGTGATATTCCTACACTCACGAAAGTAGTGCGTGAAATTCCTACGCACAAGAAAGTAGTGCGTGATATTCCTAAGCGCAAGAAAGTAGTGTGTGATATTCCTACACGCATGAGAGTAGTGCGTGATATTCCTACGCGCAAGAAAGTCGTGCGTGATATTCCTACACGCACGAAAGTAGTGCGTGAAATTCCTACGCGCAAGAAAGTAGTGCGTGATATTCCTACACGCACGAAAGTAGTGCGTGAAATTCCTACGCGCAAGAAAGTAGTGCGTGATATTCCTACGCGCAAGAAAGTAGTGTGTGATATTCTTACACGCACGAAAGTAGTGCGTGATATCCCTACGCGCAAGAAAGTAGTGCGTGATATTCCTACGAGCAAGAAAGTAGTGCGTGATATTCCTACGTGCAAGAAAGTAGTGTGTGATATTCCTACACTCACGAAAGTAGTGCGTGAAATTCCTACGCGCAAGAAAGTAGTGTTTGATATTCCTAAGCGCAAGAAAGTAGTGCGTGATATTCCTACACGCTTGAAAGTAGTGCGTGATATTCCTACCCGCAAGAAAGTCGTGCGTGATATTCCTACCCGCACGAAAGTAGTGCGTGAAATTCCTACGCGCAAGAAAGTAGTGCGTGATATTCCTACACGCACGAAAGTAGTGCGTGAAATTCCTACGCGCAAGAAAGTAGTGCGTGATATTCCTACGCGCAAGAAAGTAGTGCGTGATATTCTTACACGCACGAAAGTAGTGCGTGATATTCCTACGCGCAAGAAAGTAGTGCGTGATATTCCTACGAGCAAGAAAGTAGTGCGTGATATTCCTACGTGCAAGAAAGTAGTGTGTGATATTCCTACACGCACGAAAGTAGTGCGTGAAATTCCTACGCGCAAGAAAGTAGTGCGTGATATTCCTACACGCACGAAAGTAGTGCGTGAAATTCCTACGCGCAAGAAAGTAGTGCGTGATATTCCTACGCGCAAGAAAGTAGTGCGTGATATTCTTACACGCACGAAAGTAGTGCGTGATATTCCTAAGCGCAAGAAAGTAGTGCGTGATATTCCTACGAGCAAGAAAGTAGTGCGTGATATTCCTACGCGCAAGAAAGTAGTGTGTGATATTCCTACACTCACGAAAGTAGTGCGTGAAATTCCTACGCGCAAGAAAGTAGTGCGTGATATTCCTAAGCGCAAGAAAGTAGTGCGTGATATTCCTACACGCATGAAAGTAGTGCGTGATATTCCTACGCGCAAGAAAGTCGTGCGTAATATTCCTACACGCACGAAAGTAGTGCGTGAAATTCCGTCGCGCAAGAAAGTAGTGCGTGATATTCCTACACGCACGAAAGTAGTGCGTGAAATTCCTACGCGCAAGAAAGTAGTGCGTGATATTCCTACGCGCAAGAAAGTAGTGCGTGATATTCTTACACGCACGAAAGTAGTGCGTGATATTCCTACGCGCAAGAAAGTAGTGCGTGATATTCCTACGAGCAAGAAAGTAGTGCGTGAAATTCCTACGCGCAAGAAAGTAGTGCGTGATATTCCTACGCGAAAGAAAGTAGTGCGTGAAATTCCTACGCGCAAGAAAGTAGTGTGTGATATTCCTACGCGCAAGAAAGAAGTGCGTGATATTCCTACACGCACGAAAGTAGTGCGTGATATTCCTACGCGCAAAAAAGTAGTGCGTGATATTCCTACGCGCAAGAAGGTAGTGCGTGATATTCTTACACGCACGAAAGTAGTGCGTGATATTCCTACGCGCAAGAAAGTAGTGCGTGATATTCCTACGAGCAAGAAAGTAGTGCGTGATATTCCTACGAGCAAGAAAGTAGTGCGTGAAATTCCTACGCGCCAGAAAGTAGTGCGTGATATTCCTACGCGAAAGAAAGTAGTGCGTGAAATTCCTACGCGCAAGAAAGTGGTGCGTGATATTCCTACGCGCAAGAAAGTAGTGCGTGATATTCCTACGCGCAAAAAAGTTGTGCGTGATATTCCTACGCGCAAGAAAGTAGTGCGTGATATTCCTAGGCGCAAGAAAGTAGTGCTTGAAATTCCTACGCGCAAAAAAGTAGTGCGTGATATTCCTACGCGCAAAAAAGTAGTGCGTGATATTCCTACACGCACGAAAGTAGTGCGTGAAATTCCTACGCGCAAGAAAGTAATGCGTGATATTCCTACGCGCAAGAAAGTAGTGCGTGATATTCCTACGCGCAAGAAAGTAGTCCGTGATATTCTTAGGCGCAAGAAAGTAGTGCGTGAAATTCCTACTCGCAAGAAAGTAGTGCGTGATATTCCTAAGCGCAAGAAAGTAGTGCGTGATATTCCTACACGCATGAAAGTAGTGCGTCATATTCCTACGCGCAAGAAAGTCGTGCGTGATATTCCTACACGCACGAAAGTAGTGCGTAAAATTCCTATGCGCAAGAAAGTAGTGCGTGATATTCCTACACGCACGAAAGTAGTGCGTGAAATTCCTACGCGCAAGAAAGTAGTGCGTGATATTCCTACGCGCAAAAAAGTAGTGCGTGATATTCTTACACGCACGAAAGTAGTGCGTGATATTCCTACGCGCAAGAAAGTAGTGCGTGATATTCCTACAAGCAAGAAAGTAGTGCGTGAAATTCCTACGCGCAAGAAAGTAGTGCGTGATATTCCTACGCGAAAGAAAGTAGTGCGTGAAATTCCTACGCGCAAGAAAGTAGTGTGTGATATTCCTACGCGCAAGAAAGTAGTGCGTGATATTCCTACACGCACGAAAGTAGTGCGTGATATTCCTACGCGCAAGAAAGTAGTGCGTGATATTCCTACGCGCAAGAAAGTAGTGCGTGAAATTCCTACGCGCAAGAAAGTGGTGCGTGATATTCCTACGCGCAAGAAAGTAGTGCGTGATATTCCTACGCGCAAAAAAGTTGTGCGTGATATTCCTACGCGCAAAAAAGTAGTGCGTGATATTCCTACACGCACGAAAGTAGTGCGTGAAATTCCTACGCGCAAGAAAGTAATGCGTGATATTCCTACGCGCAAGAAAGTAGTGCGTGATATTCCTACGCGCAAGAAAGTAGTCCGTGATATTCTTAGGCGCAAGAAAGTAGTGCGTGAAATTCCTACGCGCAAAAAAGTAGTGCGTGATATTCCTACGCGCAAGAAAGTAGTGCGTGATATTCCTACACGCACGAAAGTAGTGCGTGAAATTCCTACGCGCAAGAAAGTAATGCGTGATATTCCTACGCGCAAGAAAGTAGTGCGTGATATTCCTACGCGCAAGAAAGTAGTCCGTGATATTCTTAGGCGCAAGAAAGTAGTGCGTGATATTCCTACGCGCAAAAAAGTAGTGCGTGATATTCCTACGCGCAAAAAAGTAGTGCGTGATATTCCTACACGCACGAAAGTAGTGCGTGAAATTCCTACGCGCAAGAAAGTAATGCGTGATATTCCTACGCGCAAGAAAGTAGTGCGTGATATTCCTACGCGCAAGAAAGTAGTCCGTGATATTCTTAGGCGCAAGAAAGTAGTGCGTGAAATTCCTACTCGCAAGAAAGTAGTGCGTGATATTCCTAAGCGCAAGAAAGTAGTGCGTGATATTCCTACACGCATGAAAGTAGTGCGTCATATTCCTACGCGCAAGAAAGTCGTGCGTGATATTCCTACACGCACGAAAGTAGTGCGTAAAATTCCTATGCGCAAGAAAGTAGTGCGTGATATTCCTACACGCACGAAAGTAGTGCGTGAAATTCCTACGCGCAAGAAAGTAGTGCGTGATATTCCTACGCGCAAAAAAGTAGTGCGTGATATTCTTACACGCACGAAAGTAGTGCGTGATATTCCTACGCGCAAGAAAGTAGTGCGTGATATTCCTACAAGCAAGAAAGTAGTGCGTGAAATTCCTACGCGCAAGAAAGTAGTGCGTGATATTCCTACGCGAAAGAAAGTAGTGCGTGAAATTCCTACGCGCAAGAAAGTAGTGTGTGATATTCCTACGCGCAAGAAAGTAGTGCGTGATATTCCTACACGCACGAAAGTAGTGCGTGATATTCCTACGCGCAAGAAAGTAGTGCGTGATATTCCTACGCGCAAGAAAGTAGTGCGTGAAATTCCTACGCGCAAGAAAGTGGTGCGTGATATTCCTACGCGCAAGAAAGTAGTGCGTGATATTCCTACGCGCAAAAAAGTTGTGCGTGATATTCCTACGCGCAAAAAAGTAGTGCGTGATATTCCTACACGCACGAAAGTAGTGCGTGAAATTCCTACGCGCAAGAAAGTAATGCGTGATATTCCTACGCGCAAGAAAGTAGTGCGTGATATTCCTACGCGCAAGAAAGTAGTCCGTGATATTCTTAGGCGCAAGAAAGTAGTGCGTGAAATTCCTACGCGCAAAAAAGTAGTGCGTGATATTCCTACGCGCAAGAAAGTAGTGCGTGATATTCCTACACGCACGAAAGTAGTGCGTGAAATTCCTACGCGCAAGAAAGTAATGCGTGATATTCCTACGCGCAAGAAAGTAGTGCGTGATATTCCTACGCGCAAGAAAGTAGTCCGTGATATTCTTAGGCGCAAGAAAGTAGTGCGTGATATTCCTACGCGCAAAAAAGTAGTGCGTGATATACCTACGCGCAAGAAAGTAGTGCGTGATATTCCTACGCGCAAGAAAGTAGTGTGTGATATTCATACGCACAAGAAAGTAGTGCGTGATATTCTTACGCGCAAGAAAGTAGTGCGTGAAATTCCTACGCGTAAGAAAGTAGTGCGGGATATTCCTGCGCACAAGAAAGTAGTGCGTGATATTCCTACGCGCAAGAAAGTAGTGCGGGATATTCCTGCGCACAAGAAAGTAGTGCGTGATATTCCTACGCGCAAGAAAGTAGTGCGAGATATTCCTACGCGCAAGAAAGAAGTGCGTGAAATTCCTACGCGCAAGAAAGTAGTGCGTGATATTCCTAGGCGCAAGAAAGTAGTGCGTTAAATTCCTACGCGCAAAAAAGTAGTGCGTGATATTCCTACGCGCAAGAAAGTAGTGTGTGATATTCCTACACTCACGAAAGTAGTGCGTGAAATTCCTACGCGGAAGAAAGTAGTGCGTGATATTCCTAAGCGCAAGAAAGTAGTGCGTGATATTCCTACACGCATGAGAGTAGTGCGTGATATTCCTACGCGCAAGAAAGTCGTGCGTGATATTCCTACACGCACGAAAGTAGTGCGTGAAATTCCTACGCGCAAGAAAGTAGTGCGTGATATTCCTACCCGCACGAAAGTAGTGCGTGAAATTCCTACGCGCAAGAAAGTAGTGCGTGATATTCCTACGCGCAAGAAAGTAGTGCGTGATATTCTTACACGCACGAAAGTAGTGCGTGATATTCCTACGCGCAAGAAAGTAGTGCGTGATATTCCTACGAGCAAGAAAGTAGTGCGTGATATTCCTACGTGCAAGAAAGTAGTGTGTGATATTCCTACACTCACGAAAGTAGTGCGTGAAATTCCTACGCGCAAGAAAGAAGTGCGTGAAATTCCTACGAGCAAGAAAGTAGTGCGTGATATTCCTACGCGCAAGAAAGTAGTGTGTGATATTCATACGCACAAGAAAGTAGTGCGTGATATTCTTACGCGCAAGAAAGTAGTGCGTGAAATTCCTACGCGCAAGAAAGAAGTGCGGGATATTCCTGCGCACAAGAAAGTAGTGCGTGATATTCCTACGCGCAAGAAAGTAGTGCGTGATATTCCTACGCGCAAGAAAGAAGTGCGTGAAATTCCTACGCGCAAGAAAGTAGTGCGTGATATTCCTAGGCGCAAGAAAGTAGTGCGTGAAATTCCTACGCGCAAAAAAGTCGTGCGTGATATTCCTACGCGCAAGAAAGTAGTGTGTGATATTCCTACACTCACGAAAGTAGTGCGTGAAATTCCTACGCGGAAGAAAGTAGTGCGTGATATTCCTAAGCGCAAGAAAGTAGTGCGTGATATTCCTACACGCATGAGAGTAGTGCGTGATATTCCTACGCGCAAGAAAGTCGTGCGTGATATTCCTACACGCACGAAAGTAGTGCGTGAAATTCCTACGCGCAAGAAAGTAGTGCGTGATATTCCTACGCGCACGAAAGTAGTGCGTGAAATTCCTACGCGCAAGAAAGTAGTGCGTGATATTCCTACGCGCAAGAAAGTAGTGCGTGATATTCTTACACGCACGAAAGTAGTGCGTGATATTCCTACGCGCAAGAAAGTAGTGCGTGATATTCCTACGAGCAAGAAAGTAGTGCGTGATATTCCTACGTGCAAGAAAGTAGTGTGTGATATTCCTACACTCACGAAAGTAGTGCGTGAAATTCCTACGCGCAAGAAAGTAGTGCGTGATATTCCTAAGCGCAAGAAAGTAGTGCGTGATATTCCTACACGCTTGAAAGTAGTGCGTGATATTCCTACGCGCAAGAAAGTCGTGCGTAATATTCCTACACGCACGAAAGTAGTGCGTGAAATTCCTACGCGCAAGAAAGTAGTGCGTGATATTCCTACACGCACAAAAGTAGTGCGTGAAATTCCTACGCGCAAGAAAGTAGTGCGTGATATTCCTACGCGCAAGAAAGTAGTGCGTGATATTCTTACACGCACGAAAGTAGTGCGTGATATTCCTACGCGCAAGAAAGTAGTGCGTGATATTCCTACGAGCAAGAAAGTAGTGCGTGAAATTCCTACGCGCAAGAAAGTAGTGCGTGATATTCCTACGCGAAAGAAAGTAGTGCGTGAAATTCCTACGCGCAAGAAAGTAGTGTGGGATATTCCTACGCGCAAGAAAGTAGTGCGTGATATTCCTACACGCACGAAAGTAGTGCGTGATATTCCTACGCGCAAGAAAGTAGTGCGTGATATTCATACGCGCAAGAAAGTAGTCCGTGATATTCTTAGGCGCAAGAAAGTAGTGCGTGATATTCCTACGCGCAAAAAAGTAGTGCGTGATATACCTACGCGCAAGAAAGTAGTGCGTGATATTCCTACGCGCAAGAAAGTAGTGTGTGATATTCATACGCACAAGAAAGTAGTGCGTGATATTCCTACGCGCAAGAAAGTAGTGCGTGAAATTCCTACGCGCAAGAGAGTAGTGCGGGATATTCCTGCGCACAAGAAAGTAGTGCGTGATATTCCTACGCGCAAGAAAGTAGTGCGTGATATTCCTACGCGCAAGAAAGAAGTGCGTGAAATTCCTACGCGCAAGAAAGTAGTGCGTGATATTCCTAGGCGCAAGAAAGTAGTGCGTGAAATTCCTACTCGCAAAAAAGTAGTGCGTGATATTCCTACGCGCAAGAAAGTAGTGTGTGATATTCCTACACTCACGAAAGTAGTGCGTGAAATTCCTACGCGCAAGAAAGTAGTGCGTGATATTCCTAAGCGCAAGAAAGTAGTGCGTGATATTCCTACACGCATGAGAGTAGTGCGTGATATTCCTACGCGCAAGAAAGTCGTGCGTGATATTCCTACACGCACGAAAGTAGTGCGCGAAATTTCTACGCGCAAGAAAGTAGTGCGTGATATTCCTACACGCACGAAAGTAGTGCGTGAAATTCCTACGCGCAAGAAAGTAGTGCGTGATATTCCTACGCGCAAGAAAGTAGTGCGTGATATTCTTACACGCACGAAAGTAGTGCGTGATATTCCTACGCGCAAGAAAGTAGTGCGTGATATTCCTACGAGCATGAAAGTAGTGCGTGATATTCCTACGTGCAAGAAAGTAGTGTGTGATATTCCTACACTCACGAAAGTAGTGCGTGAAATTCCTACGCGCAAGAAAGTAGTGCGTGATATTCCTAAGCGCAAGAAAGTAGTGCGTGATATTCCTACACGCTTGAAAGTAGTGCGTGATATTCCTACCCGCAAGAAAGTCGTGCGTGATATTCCTACACGCACGAAAGTAGTGCGTGAAATTCCTACGCGCAAGAAAGTAGTGCGTGATATTCCTACGAGCAAGAAAGTAGTGCGTGAAATTCCTACGCGCAAGAAAGTAGTGCGTGATATTCCTACGCGCAAGAAAGTAGTGCGTGATATTCTTACACGCACGAAAGTAGTGCGTGATATTCCTACGCGCAAGAAAGTAGTGCGTGATATTCCTACGAGCAAGAAAGTAGTGCGTGATATTCCTACGTGCAAGAAAGTAGTGTGTGATATTCCTACACGCACGAAAGTAGTGCGTGAAATTCCTACGCGCAAGAAAGTAGTGCGTGATATTCCTACACGCACGAAAGTAGTGCGTGAAATTCCTACGCGCAAGAAAGTAGTGCGTGATATTCCTACGCGCAAGAAAGTAGTGCGTGATATTCTTACACGCACGAAAGTAGTGCGTGATATTCCTACGCGCAAGAAAGTAGTGCGTGATATTCCTACGAGCAAGAAAGTAGTGCGTGATATTCCTACGCGCAAGAAAGTAGTGTGTGATATTCCTACACTCACGAAAGTAGTGCGTGAAATTCCTGCGCGCAAGAAAGTAGTGCGTGATATTCCTAAGCGCAAGAAAGTAGTGCGTGATATTCCTACACGCTTGAAAGTAGTGCGTGATATTCCTACGCGCAAGAAAGTCGTGCGTGATATTCCTACACGCACGAAAGTAGTGCGTGAAATTCCTACGCGCAAGAAAGTAGTGCGTGATATTCCTGCACGCACGAAAGTAGTGCGTGAAATTCCTACGCGCAAGAAAGTAGTGCGTGATATTCCTACGCGCAAGAAAGTAGTGTGTGATATTCTTACACGCACGAAAGTAGTGCGTGATATTCCTACGCGCAAGAAAGTAGTGCGTGATATTCCTACGAGCAAGAAAGTAGTGCGTGAAATTCCTACGCGCAAGAAAGTAGTGCGTGATATTCCTACGCGAAAGAAAGTAGTGCGTGAAATTCCTACGCGCAAGAAAGTAGTGTGTGATATTCCTACGCGCAAGAAAGTAGTGCGTGATATTCCTACACGCACGAAAGTAGTGCGTGAAATTCCTACGCGCAAGAAAGTAATGCGTGATATTCCTACGCGCAAGAAAGTAGTGCGTGATATTCATACGCGCAAGAAAGTAGTCCGTGATATTCTTAGGCGCAAGAAAGTAGTGCGTGATATTCCTACGCGCAAAAAAGTAGTGCGTGATATACCTACGCGCAAGAAAGTAGTGCATGATATTCCTACGCGCAAGAAAGTAGTGTGTGATATTCATACGCACAAGAAAGTAGTGCGTGATATTCCTACGCGCAAGAAAGTAGTGCGTGAAATTCCTACGCGCAAGAAAGTAGTGCGGGATATTCCTGCGCACAAGAAAGTAGTGCGTGATATTCCTACGCGCAAGAAAGTAGTGCGTGATATTCCTACGCGCAAGAAAGAAGTGCGTGAAATTCCTACGCGCAAGAAAGTAGTGCGTGATATTCCTAGGCGCAAGAAAGTAGTGAGTGAAATTCCTACGCGCAAAAAAGTAGTGCGTGATATTCCTACGCGCAAGAAAGTAGTGTGTGATATTCCTACACTCACGAAAGTAGTGCGTGAAATTCCTACGCGCAAGAAAGTAGTGCGTGATATTCCTAAGCGCAAGAAAGTAGTGCGTGATATTCCTACACGCATGAGAGTAGTGCGTGATATTCCTACGCGCAAGAAAGTCGTGCGTGATATTCCTACACGCACGAAAGTAGTGCGTGAAATTCCTACGCGCAAGAAAGTAGTGCGTGATATTCCTACACGCACGAAAGTAGTGCGTGAAATTCCTACGCTCAAGAAAGTAGTGCGTGATATTCCTACGCGCAAGAAAGTAGTGCGTGATATTCTTACACGCACGAAAGTAGTGCGTGACATTCCTACGCGCAAGAAAGTAGTGCGTGATATTCCTACGAGCAAGAAAGTAGTGCGTGATATTCCTACGTGCAAGAAAGAAGTGTGTGATATTCCTACACTCACGAAAGTAGTGCGTGAAATTCCTACGCGCAAGAAAGTAGTGCGTGATATTCCTAAGCGCAAGAAAGTAGTGCGTGATATTCCTACACGCTTGAAAGTAGTGCGTGATATTCCTACCCGCAAGAAAGTCGTGCGTGATATTCCTACACGCACGAAAGTAGTGCGTGAAATTCCTACGCGCAAGAAAGTAGTGCGTGATATTCCTACGAGCAAGAAAGTAGTGCGTGAAATTCCTACGCGCAAGAAAGTAGTGCGTGATATTCCTACGCGCAAGAAAGTAGTGCGTGATATTCTTACACGCACGAAAGTAGTGCGTGATATTCCTACGCGCAAGAAAGTAGTGCGTGATATTCCTACGAGCAAGAAAGTAGTGCGTGATATTCCTACGTGCAAGAAAGTAGTGTGTGATATTCCTACACGCACGAAAGTAGTGCGTGAAATTCCTACGCGCAAGAAAGTAGTGCGTGATATTCCTACACGCTCGAAAGTAGTGCGTGAAATTCCTACGCGCAAGAAAGTAGTGCGTGATATTCCTACGCGCAAGAAAGTAGTGCGTGATATTCTTACACGCACGAAAGTAGTGCGTGATATTCCTACGCGCAAGAAAGTAGTGCGTGATATTCCTACGAGCAAGAAAGTAGTGCGTGATATTCCTACGCGCAAGAAAGTAGTGTGTGATATTCCTACACTCACGAAAGTAGTGCGTGAAATTCCTACGCGCAAGAAAGTAGTGCGTGATATTCCTAAGCACAAGAAAGTAGTACGTGATATTCCTACACGCATGAAAGTAGTGCGTGATATTCCTACGCGCAAGAAAGTCGTGCGTAATATTCCTAAACGCACGAAAGTAGTGCGTGAAATTCCTACGCGCAAGAAAGTAGTGCGTGATATTCCTACACGCACGAAAGTAGTGCGTGAAATTCCTACGCGCAAGAAAGTAGTGCGTGATATTCCTACGCGCAAGAAAGTAGTGCGTGATATTCTTACACGCACGAAAGTAGTGCGTGATATTCCTACGCGCAAGAAAGTAGGGCGTGATATTCCTACGAGCAAGAAAGTAGTGCGTGAAATTCCTACGCGCAAGAAAGTAGTGCGTGATATTCCTACGCGAAAGAAAGTAGTGCGTGAAATTCCTACGCGCAAGAAAGTAGTGTGTGATATTCCTACGCGCAAGAAAGTAGTGCGTGATATTCCTACACGCACGAAAGTAGTGCGTGATATTCCTACGCGCAAAAAAGTAGTGCGTGATATTCCTACGCGCAAGAAAGTAGTGCGTGATATTCTTACACGCACGAAAGTAGAGCGTGATATTCCTACGCGCAAGAAAGTAGTGCGTGATATTCCTACGAGCAAGAAAGTAGTGCGTGATATTCCTACGAGCAAGAAAGTAGTGCGTGAAATTCCTACGCGCAAGAAAGTAGTGCGTGATATTCCTACGCGAAAGAAAGTAGTGCGTGAAATTCCTACGCGCAAGAAAGTGGTGCGTGATATTCCTACGCGCAAGAAAGTAGTGCGTGATATTCCTACGCGCAAAAAAGTTGTGCGTGATATTCCTACGCGCAAGAAAGTAGTGCGTGATATTCCTAGGCGCAAGAAAGTAGTGCTTGAAATTCCTACGCGCAAAAAAGTAGTGCGTGATATTCCTACGCGCAAAAAAGTAGTGCGTGATATTCCTACATGCACGAAAGTAGTGCGTGAAATTCCTACGCGCAAGAAAGTAATGCGTGATATTCCTACGCGCAAGAAAGTAGTGCGTGATATTCTTACACGCACGAAAGTAGTGCGTGATATTCCTACGCGCAAGAAAGTAGTGCGTGATATTCCTACGAGCAAGAAAGTAGTGCGTGATATTCCTACGTGCAAGAAAGTAGTGTGTGATATTCCTACACGCACGAAAGTAGTGCGTGAAATTCCTACGCGCAAGAAAGTAGTGCGTGATATTCCTACACGCTCGAAAGTAGTGCGTGAAATTCCTACGCGCAAGAAAGTAGTGCGTGATATTCCTACGCGCAAGAAAGTAGTGCGTGATATTCTTACACGCACGAAAGTAGTGCGTGATATTCCTACGCGCAAGAAAGTAGTGCGTGATATTCCTACGAGCAAGAAAGTAGTGCGTGATATTCCTACGCGCAAGAAAGTAGTGTGTGATATTCCTACACTCACGAAAGTAGTGCGTGAAATTCCTACGCGCAAGAAAGTAGTGCGTGATATTCCTAAGCACAAGAAAGTAGTACGTGATATTCCTACACGCATGAAAGTAGTGCGTGATATTCCTACGCGCAAGAAAGTCGTGCGTAATATTCCTAAACGCACGAAAGTAGTGCGTGAAATTCCTACGCGCAAGAAAGTAGTGCGTGATATTCCTACACGCACGAAAGTAGTGCGTGAAATTCCTACGCGCAAGAAAGTAGTGCGTGATATTCCTACGCGCAAGAAAGTAGTGCGTGATATTCTTACACGCACGAAAGTAGTGCGTGATATTCCTACGCGCAAGAAAGTAGGGCGTGATATTCCTACGAGCAAGAAAGTAGTGCGTGAAATTCCTACGCGCAAGAAAGTAGTGCGTGATATTCCTACGCGAAAGAAAGTAGTGCGTGAAATTCCTACGCGCAAGAAAGTAGTGTGTGATATTCCTACGCGCAAGAAAGTAGTGCGTGATATTCCTACACGCACGAAAATAGTGCGTGATATTCCTACGCGCAAAAAAGTAGTGCGTGATATTCCTACGCGCAAGAAAGTAGTGCGTGATATTCTTACACGCACGAAAGTAGTGCGTGATATTCCTACGCGCAAGAAAGTAGTGCGTGATATTCCTACGAGCAAGAAAGTAGTGCGTGATATTCCTACGAGCAAGAAAGTAGTGCGTGAAATTCCTACGCGCAAGAAAGTAGTGCGTGATATTCCTACGCGAAAGAAAGTAGTGCGTGAAATTCCTACGCGCAAGAAAGTGGTGCGTGATATTCCTACGCGCAAGAAAGTAGTGCGTGATATTCCTACGCGCAAAAAAGTTGTGCGTGATATTCCTACGCGCAAGAAAGTAGTGCGTGATATTCCTAGGCGCAAGAAAGTAGTGCTTGAAATTCCTACGCGCAAAAAAGTAGTGCGTGATATTCCTACGCGCAAAAAAGTAGTGCGTGATATTCCTACATGCACGAAAGTAGTGCGTGAAATTCCTACGCGCAAGAAAGTAATGCGTGATATTCCTACGCGCAAGAAAGTAGTGCGTGATATTCCTACGCGCAAGAAAGTAGTCCGTGATATTCTTAGGCGCAAGAAAGTAGTGCGTGAAATTCCTACGCGCAAGAAAGTAGTGCGTGATATTCCTAAGCGCAAGAAAGTAGTGCGTGATATTCCTACACGCTTGAAAGTAGTGCGTGATATTCCTACGCGCAAGAAAGTCGTGCGTGATATTCCTACACGCACGAAAGTAGTGCGTGAAATTCCTACGCGCAAGAAAGTAGTGCGTGATATTCCTACACGCACGAAAGTAGTGCGTGAAATTCCTACGCGCAAGAAAGTAGTGCGTGATATTCCTACGCGCAAGAAAGTAGTGCGTGATATTCTTACACGCACGAAAGTAGTGCGTGATATTCCTACGCGCAAGAAAGTAGTGCGTGATATTCCTACAAGCAAGAAAGTAGTGCGTGAAATTCCTACGCGCAAGAAAGTAGTGCGTGATATTCCTACGCGAAAGAAAGTAGTGCGTGAAATTCGTACGCGCAAGAAAGTAGTGCGTGAAATTCGTACGCGCAAGAAAGTAGTGTGTGATATTCCTACGCGCAAGAAAGTAGTGCGTGATATTCCTACACGCACGAAAGTAGTGCGTGATATTCCTACGCGCAAGAAAGTAGTGCGTGAAATTCCTACGCGCAAGAAAGTGGTGCGTGATATTCCTACGCGCAAGAAAGTAGTGCGTGATATTCCTACGCGCAAAAAAGTTGTGCGTGATATTCCTACGCGCAAGAAAGTAGTGCGTGAAATTCCTAGGCGCGAGAAAGTAGTGCGTGAAATTCCTACGCGCAAAAAAGTAGTGTGTGATATTCCTACGCGCAAAAAAGTAGTGCGTGATATTCCTACACGCACGAAAGTAGTGCGTGAAATTCCTACGCGCAAGAAAGTAATGCGTGATATTCCTACGCGCAAGAAAGTAGTGCGTGATATTCCTACGCGCAAGAAAGTAGTCCGTGATATTCTTAGGCGCAAGAAAGTAGTGCGTGAAATTCCTACGCGCAAAAAAGTAGTGCGTGATATTCCTACGCGCAAGAAAGTAGTGCGTGATATTCCTACACGCACGAAAGTAGTGCGTGAAATTCCTACGCGCAAGAAAGTAATGCGTGATATTCCTACGCGCAAGAAAGTAGTGCGTGATATTCCTACGCGCAAGAAAGTAGTCCGTGATATTCTTAGGCGCAAGAAAGTAGTGCGTGATATTCCTACGCGCAAAAAAGTAGTGCGTGATATACCTACGCGCAAGAAAGTAGTGCGTGATATTCCTACGCGCAAGAAAGTAGTGTGTGATATTCATACGCACAAGAAAGTAGTGCGTGATATTCCTACGCGCAAGAAAGTAGTGCGTGAAATTCCTACGCGCAAGAAAGTAGTGCGGGATATTCCTGCGCACAAGAAAGTAGTGCGTGATATTCCTACGCGCAAGAAAGTAGTGCGTGATATTCCTACGCGCAAGAAAGAAGTGCGTGAAATTCCTACGCGCAAGAAAGTAGTGCGTGATATTCCTAGGCGCAAGAAAGTAGTGCGTGAAATTCCTACGCGCAAAAAAGTAGTGCGTGATATTCCTAGGCGCAAGAAAGTAGTGCGTGATATTCCTACACGCACGAAAGTAGTGCGTGAAATTCCTACGCGCAAAAAAGTAGTGCGTGATATACCTACGCGCAAGAAAGTAGTGCGTGATATTCCTACGCGCAAGAAAGTAGTGTGTGATATTCATACGCACAAGAAAGTAGTGCGTGATATTCCTACGCGCAAGAAAGTAGTGCGTGAAATTCCTACGCGCAAGAAAGTAGTGCGGGATATTCCTGCGCACAAGAAAGTAGTGCGTGATATTCCTACGCGCAAGAAAGTAGTGCGTGATATTCCTACGCGCAAGAAAGAAGTGCGTGAAATTCCTACGCGCAAGAAAGTAGTGCGTGATATTCCTAGGCGCAAGAAAGTAGTGCGTGAAATTCCTACGCGCAAAAAAGTAGTGCGTGATATTCCTAGGCGCAAGAAAGTAGTGTGTGATATTCCTACACGCACGAAAGTAGTGCGTGAAATTCCTACGCGCAAGAAAGTAGTGCGTGATATTCCTACACGCACGAAAGTAGTGCGTGAAATTCCTACACGCAAGAAAGTAGTGCGTGATATTCCTACGCGCAAGAAAGTAGTGCGTGATATTCTTACACGCACGAAAGTAGTGCGTGATATTCCTACGCGCAAGAAAGTAGTGCGTGATATTCCTACGAGCAAGAAAGTAGTGCGTGATATTCCTAAGCGCAAGAAAGTAGTGTGTGATATTCCTACACTCACGAAAGTAGTGCGTGAAATTCCTACGCGCAAGAAAGTAGTGCGTGATATTCCTAAGCGCAAGAAAGTAGTGCGTGATATTCCTACACGCATGAAAGTAGTGCGTGATATTCCTACGCGCAAGAAAGTCGTGCGTAATATTCCTACACGCACGAAAGTAGTGCGTGAAATTCCTACGCGCAAGAAAGTAGTGCGTGATATTCCTACCCGCACGAAAGTAGTGCGTGAAATTCCTACGCGCAAGAAAGTAGTGCGTGATATTCCTACGCGCAAGAAAGTAGTGCGTGATATTCTTACACGCACGAAAGTAGTGCGTGATATTCCTACGCGCAAGAAAGTAGTGCGTGATATTCCTACGAGCAAGAAAGTAGTGCGTGAAATTCCTACGCGCAAGAAAGTAGTGCGTGATATTCCTACGAGAAAGAAAGTAGTGCGTGAAATTCCTACGCGCAAGAAAGTAGTGTGTGATATTCCTACGCGCAAGAAAGTAGTGCGTGATATTCCTACACGCACGAAAGTAGTGCGTGATATTCCTACGCGCAAAAAAGTAGTGCGTGATATTCCTACGCGCAAGAAAGTAGTGCGTGATATTCTTACACGCACGAAAGTAGTGCGTGATATTCCTACGCGCAAGAAAGTAGTGCGTGATATTCCTACGAGCAAGAAAGTAGTGCGTGATATTCCTACGAGCAAGAAAGTAGTGCGTGAAATTCCTACGCGCAAGAAAGTAGTGCGTGATATTCCTACGCGAAAGAAAGTAGTGCGTGAAATTCCTACGCGCAAGAAAGTGGTGCGTGATATTCCTACGCGCAAGAAAGTAGTGCTTGATATTCCTACGCGCAAAAAAGTTGTGCGTGATATTCCTACGCGCAAGAAAGTAGTGCGTGATATTCCTAGGCGCAAGAAAGTAGTGCTTGAAATTCCTACGCGCAAAAAAGTAGTGCGTGATATTCCTACGCGCAAAAAAGTAGTGCGTGATATTCCTACACGCACGAAAGTAGGGCGTGAAATTCCTACGCGCAAGAAAGTAATGCGTGATATTCCTACGCGCAAGAAAGTAGTGCGTGATATTCCTACGCGCAAGAAAGTAGTCCGTGATATTCTTAGGCGCAAGAAAGTAGTGCGTGAAATTCCTACGCGCAAGAAAGTGGTGCGTGATATTCCTAAGCGCAAGAAAGTAGTGCGTGATATTCCTACACGCATGAAAGTAGTGCGTGATATTCCTACGTGCAAGAAAGTCGTGCGTGATATTCTCACACGCACGAAAGTAGTGCGTGAAATTCCTACGCGCAAGAAAGTAGTGCGTGATATTCCTACACGCACGAAAGTAGTGCGTGAAATTCCTACGCGCAAGAAAGTAGTGCGTGATATTCCTACGCGCAAGAAAGTAGTGCGTGATATTCTTACACGCACGAAAGTAGTGCGTGATATTCCTACGCGCAAGAAAGTAGTGCGTGATATTCCTACAAGCAAGAAAGTAGTGCGTGAAATTCCTACGCGCAAGAAAGTAGTGCGTGATATTCCTACGCGAAAGAAAGTAGTGCGTGAAATTCCTACGCGCAAGAAAGTAGTGTGTGATATTCCTACGCGCAAGAAAGTAGTGCGTGATATTCCTACACGCACGAAAGTAGTGCGTGATATTCCTACGCGCAAGAAAGTAGTGCGTGATATTCCTACGCGCAAGAAAGTAGTGCGTGAAATTCCTACGCGCAAGAAAGTGGTGCGTGATATTCCTACGCGCAAGAAAGTAGTGCGTGATATTCCTACGCGCAAAAAAGTTGTGCGTGATATTCCTACGCGCAAGAAAGTAGTGCGTGATATTCCTAGGCGCGAGAAAGTAGTGCGTGAAATTCCTACGCGCAAAAAAGTAGTGCGTGATATTCCTACGCGCAAAAAAGTAGTGCGTGATATTCCTACACGCACGAAAGTAGTGCGTGAAATTCCTACGCGCAAGAAAGTAATGCGTGATATTCCTACGCGCAAAAAAGTAGTGCGTGATATTCCTACGCGCAAGAAAGTAGTCCGTGATATTCTTAGGCGCAAGAAAGTAGTGCGTGAAATTCCTACGCGCAAAAAAGTAGTGCGTGATATTCCTACGCGCAAGAAAGTAGTGCGTGATATTCCTACACGCACGAAAGTAGTGCGTGAAATTCCTACGCGCAAGAAAGTAATGCGTGATATTCCTACACGCAAGAAAGTAGTGCGTGATATTCCTACGCGCAAGAAAGTAGTCCGTGATATTCTTAGGCGCAAGAAAGTAGTGCGTGATATTCCTACGCGCAAAAAAGTAGTGCGTGATATACCTACGCGCAAGAAAGTAGTGCGTGATATTCCTACGCGCAAGAAAGTAGTGTGTGATATTCATACGCACAAGAAAGTAGTGCGTGATATTCCTACGCGCAAGAAAGTAGTGCGTGAAATTCCTACGCGCAAGAAAGTAGTGCGGGATATTCCTGCGCACAAGAAAGTAGTGCGTGATATTCCTACGCGCAAGAAAGTAGTGCGTGATATTCCTACGCGCAAGAAAGAAGTGCGTGAAATTCCTACGCGCAAGAAAGTAGTGCGTGATATTCCTAGGCGCAAGAAAGTAGTGCGTGAAATTCCTACGCGCAAAAAAGTAGTGCGTGATATTCCTAGGCGCAAGAAAGTAGTGTGTGATATTCCTACACTCACGAAAGTAGTGCGTGAAATTCCTACGCGCAAGAAAGTAGTGCGTGATATTCCTAAGCGCAAGAAAGTAGTGCGTGATATTCCTACACGCATGAGAGTAGTGCGTGATATTCCTACGCGCAAGAAAGTCGTGCGTGATATTCTTACACGCACGAAAGGAGTGCGTGATATTCCTACGCGCAAGAAAGTAGTGCGTGATATTCCTACGAGCAAGAAAGTAGTGCGTGATATTCCTACGTGCAAGAAAGTAGTGTGTGATATTCCTACACTCACGAAAGTAGTGCGTAAAATTCCTACGCGCAAGAAAGTAGTGCGTGATATTCCTAAGCGCAAAAAAGTAGTGCGTGATATTCCTACACGCTTGAAAGTAGTGCGTGATATTCCTACGCGCAAGAAAGTCGTGCGTGATATTACTACACGCACGAAAGTAGTGCGTGAAATTCCTACGCGCAAGAAAGTAGTGCGTGCTATTCCTACACGCACGAAAGTAGTGCGTGAAATTCCTACGCGCAAGAATTTAGTGCGTGATATTCCTACGCGCAAGAAAGTAGTGCGTGATATTCTTACACGCACGAAAGTAGTGCGTGATATTCCTACGCGCAAGAAAGTAGTGCGTGATATTCCTACGAGCAAGAAAGTAGTGCGTATAATTCCTACGCGCAAGAAAGTAGTGCGTGATATTCCTACGCGCAAGAAAGTAGTGCGTGATATTCCTAAGCGCAAGAAAGTAGTGCGTGATATTCCTACACGCATGAGAGTAGTGCGTGATATTCCTACGCGCAAGAAAGTCGTGCGTGATATTCCTACACGCACGAAAGTAGTGCGTGATATTCCTACGCGCAAGAAAGTAGTGCGTGAAATTCCTACGCGCAAGAAAGTAGTGCGTGATATTCCTACACGCACGAAAGTAGTGCGTGAAATTCCTACGCGCAAGAAAGTAGTGCGTGATATTCCTACGCGCAAGAAAGTAGTGCGTGATATTCTTACCCGCACGAAAGTAGTGCGTGATATTCCTACGCGCAAGAAAGTAGTGCGTGATATTCCTACGAGCAAGAAAGTAGTGCGTGATATTCCTACGTGCAAGAAAGTAGTGTGTGATATTCCTACACGCACGAAAGTAGTGCGTGAAATTCCTACGCGCAAGAAAGTAGTGCGTGATATTCCTACACGCACGAAAGTAGTGCGTGAAATTCCTACACGCAAGAAAGTAGTGCGTGATATTCCTACGCGCAAGAAAGTAGTGCGTGATATTCTTACACGCACGAAAGTAGTGCGTGATATTCCTACGCGCAAGAAAGTAGTGCGTGATATTCCTACGAGCAAGAACGTAGTGCGTGATATTCCTACGCGCAAGAAAGTAGTGTGTGATATTCCTACACTCACGAAAGTAGTGCGTGAAATTCCTACGCGCAAGAAAGTAGTGCGTGATATTCCTAAGCGCAAGAAAGTAGTGCGTGATATTCCTACACGCATGAAAGTAGTGCGTGATATTCCTACGCGCAAGAAAGTCGTGCGTAATATTCCTACACGCACGAAAGTAGTGCGTGAAATTCCTACGCGCAAGAAAGTAGTGCGTGTTATTCCTACCCGCACGAAAGTAGTGCGTGAAATTCCTACGCGCAAGAAATTAGTGCGTGATATTCCTACGCGCAAGAAAGTAGTGCGTGATATTCTTACACGCACGAAAGTAGTGCGTGATATTCCTACGCGCAAGAAAGTAGTGCGTGATATTCCTACGAGCAAGAAAGTAGTGCGTGAAATTCCTACGCGCAAGAAAGTAGTGCGTGATATTCCTACGCGAAAGAAAGTAGTGCGTGAAATTCCTACGCGCAAGAAAGTAGTGTGTGATATTCCTACGCGCAAGAAAGTAGTGCGTGATATTCCTACACGCACGAAAGTGGTGCGTGATATTCCTACGCGCAAAAAAGTAGTGCGTGATATTCCTACGCGCAAGAAAGTAGTGCGTGATATTCTTACACGCACGAAAGTAGTGCGTGATATTCCTACGCGCAAGAAAGTAGTGCGTGATATTCCTACGAGCAAGAAAGTAGTGCGTGATATTCCTACGAGCAAGAAAGTAGTGCGTGAAATTCCTACGCGCAAGAAAGTAGTGCGTGATATTCCTACGCGAAAGAAAGTAGTGCGTGAAATTCCTACGCGCAAGAAAGTGTGCGTGATATTCCTACGCGCAAGAAAGTAGTGCGTGATATTCCTACGCGCAAAAAAGTTGTGCGTGATATTCCTACGCGCAAGAAAGTAGTGCGTGATATTCCTAGGCGCAAGAAAGTAGTGCTTAAAATTCCTACGCGCAAAAAAGTAGTGCGTGATATTCCTACGCGCAAAAAAGTAGTGCGTGATATTCCTACACGCACGAAAGTAGGGCGTGAAATTCCTACGCGCAAGAAAGTAATGCGTGATATTCCTACGCGCAAGAAAGTAGTGCGTGATATTCCTACGCGCAAGAAAGTAGTCCGTGATATTCTTAGGCGCAAGAAAGTAGTGCGTGAAATTCCTACGCGCAAGAAAGTGGTGCGTGATATTCCTAAGCGCAAGAAAGTAGTGCGTGATATTCCTACACGCATGAAAGTAGTGCGTGATATTCCTACGCGCAAGAAAGTCGTGCGTGATATTCCTACACGCACGAAAGTAGTGCGTGAAATTCCTACGCGCAAGAAAGTAGTGCGTGATATTCCTAAGCGCAAGAAAGTAGTGCGTGATATTCCTACACGCATGAAAGTAGTGCGTGATATTCCTACGCGCAAGAAAGTCGTGCGTGATATTCCTACACGCACGAAAGTAGTGCGTGAAATTCCTACGCGCAAGAAAGTAGTGCGTGATATTCCTACACGCACGAAAGTAGTGCGTGAAATTCCTACGCCAAGAAAGTAGTGCGTGATATTCCTACGCGCAAGAAAGTAGTGCGTGATATTCTTACACGCACGAAAGTAGTGCGTGATATTCCTACGCGCAAGAAAGTAGTGCGTGATATTCCTACAAGCAAGAAAGTAGTGCGTGAAATTCCTACGCGCAAGAAAGTAGTGCGTGATATTCCTACGCGAAAGAAAGTAGTGCGTGAAATTCCTACGCGCAAGAAAGTAGTGTGTGATATTCCTACGCGCAAGAAAGTAGTGCTTGATATTCCTACACGCACGAAAGTAGTGCGTGATATTCCTACGCGCAAGAAAGTAGTGCGTGATATTCCTACGCGCAAGAAAGTAGTGCGTGAAATTCCTACACGCAAGAAAGTAGTGCGTGATATTCCTACGCGCAAGAAAGTAGTGCGTGATATTCTTACACGCACGAAAGTAGTGCGTGATATTCCTACGCGCAAGAAAGTAGTGCGTGATATTCCTACGAGCAAGAAAGTAGTGCGTGATATTCCTACGCGCAAGAAAGTAGTGTGTGATATTCCTACACTCACGAAAGTAGTGCGTGAAATTCCTACGCGCAAGAAAGTAGTGCGTGATATTCCTAAGCGCAAGAAAGTAGTGCGTGATATTCCTACACGCATGAAAGTAGTGCGTGATATTCCTACGCGCAAGAAAGTCGTGCGTCATATTCCTACACGCACGAAAGTAGTGCGTGAAATTCCTACGCGCAAGAAAGTAGTGCGTGATATTCCTACCCGCACTGAAGTAGTGCGTGAAATTCCTACGCGCAAGAAAGTAGTGCGTGATATTCCTACGCGCAAGAAAGTAGTGCGTGATATTCTTACACGCACGAAAGTAGTGCGTGATATTCCTACGCGCAAGAAAGTAGTGCGTGATATTCCTACGAGCAAGAAAGTAGTGCGTGAAATTCCTACGCGCAAGAAAGTAGTGCGTGATATTCCTACGCGAAAGAAAGTAGTGCGTGAAATTCCTACGCGCAAGAAAGTAGTGCGTGATATTCCTACACGCACGAAAGTAGTGCGTGATATTCCTACGCGCAAAAAAGTAGTGCGTGATATTCCTACGCGCAAGAAAGTAGTGCGTGATATTCTTACACGCACGAAAGTAGTGCGTGATATTCCTACGCGCAAGAAAGTAGTGCGTGATATTCCTACGAGCAAGAAAGTAGTGCGTGATATTCCTACGAGCAAGAAAGTAGTGCGTGAAATTCCTACGCGCAAGAAAGTATTGCGTGATATTCCTACGCGAAAGAAAGTAGTGCGTGAAATTCCTACGCGCAAGAAAGTGGTGCGTGATATTCCTACGCGCAAGAAAGTAGTGCGTGATATTCCTACGCGCAAAAAAGTTGTGCGTGATATTCCTACGCGCAAGAAAGTAGTGCGTGATATTCCTAGGCGCAAGAAAGTAGTGCTTGAAATTCCTACGCGCAAAAAAGTAGTGCGTGATATTCCTACGCGCAAAAAAGTAGTGCGTGATATTCCTACACGCACGAAAGTAGGGCGTGAAATTCCTACGCGCAAGAAAGTAATGCGTGATATTCCTACGCGCAAGAAAGTAGTGCGTGATATTCCTACGCGCAAGAAAGTAGTCCGTGATATTCTTAGGCGCAAGAAAGTAGTGCGTGAAATTCCTAGGCGCAAGAAAGTGGTGCGTGATATTCCTAAGCGCAAGAAAGTAGTGCGTGATATTCCTACACGCATGAAAGTAGTGCGTGATATTCCTACGCGCAAGAAAGTCGTGCGTGATATTCCTACACGCACAAAAGTAGTGCGTGAAATTCCTACGCGCAAGAAAGTAGTGCGTGATATTCCTACACGCACGAAAGTAGTGCGTGAAATTCCTACGCGCAAGAAAGTAGTGCGTGATATTCCTACGCGCAAGAAAGTAGTGCGTGATATTCTTACACGCACGAAAGTAGTGCGTGATATTCCTACGCGCAAGAAAGTAGTGCGTGATATTCCTACAAGCAAGAAAGTAGTGCGTGAAATTCCTACGCGCAAGAAAGTAGTGCGTGATATTCCTACGCGAAAGAAAGTAGTGCGTGAAATTCCTACGCGCAAGAAAGTAGTGTGTGATATTCCTACGCGCAAGAAAGTAGTGCGTGATATTCCTACACGCACGAAAGTAGTGCGTGATATTCCTGCGCGCAAGAAAGTAGTGCGTGATATTCCTACGCGCAAGAAAGTAGTGCGTGAAATTCCTACGCGCAAGAAAGTGGTGCGTGATATTCCTACGCGCAAAAAAGTTGTGCGTGATATTCCTACGCGCAAGAAAGTAGTGCGTGATATTCCTAGGCGCAAGAAAGTAGTGCTTGAAATTCCTACGCGCAAAAAAGTAGTGCGTGATATTCCTACGCGCAAGAAAGTAGTGCGTGATATTCCTACAAGCAAGAAAGTAGTGCGTGAAATTCCTACGCGCAAGAAAGTAGTGCGTGATATTCCTACGCGCAAGAAAGTAGTGCGTGAAATTCCTACACGCAAGAAAGTAGTGCGTGATATTCCTACGCGCAAGAAAGTAGTGCGTGATATTCTTACACGCACGAAAGTAGTGCGTGATATTCCTACGCGCAAGAAAGTAGTGCGTGATATTCCTACGAGCAAGAAAGTAGTGCGTGATATTCCTACGCGCAAGAAAGTAGTGTGTGATATTCCTACACTCACGAAAGTAGTGCGTGAAATTCCTACGCGCAAGAAAGTAGTGCGTGATATTCCTAAGCGCAAGAAAGTAGTGCGTGATATTCCTACACGCATGAAAGTAGTGCGTGATATTCCTACGCGCAAGAAAGTCGTGCGTAATATTCCTACACGCACGAAAGTAGTGCGTGAAATTCCTACGCGCAAGAAAGTAGTGCGTGATATTCCTACCCGCACGAAAGTAGTGCGTGAAATTCCTACGCGCAAGAAAGTAGTGCGTGATATTCCTACGCGCAAGAAAGTAGTGCGTGATATTCTTACACGCACGAAAGTAGTGCGTGATATTCCTACGCGCAAGAAAGTAGTGCGTGATATTCCTACGAGCAAGAAAGTAGTGCGTGAAATTCCTACGCGCAAGAAAGTAGTGCGTGATATTCCTACGCGAAAGAAAGTAGTGCGTGAAATTCCTACGCGCAAGAAAGTAGTGTGTGATATTCCTACGCGCAAGAAAGTAGTGCGTGATATTCCTACACGCACGAAAGTAGTGCGTGATATTCCTACGCGCAAAAAAGTAGTGCGTGATATTCCTACGCGCAAGAAAGTAGTGCGTGATATTCTTACACGCACGAAAGTAGTGCGTGATATTCCTACGCGCAAGAAAGTAGTGCGTGATATTCCTACGAGCAAGAAAGTAGTGCGTGATATTCCTACGAGCAAGAAAGTAGTACGTGAAATTCCTACGCGCAAGAAAGTAGTGCGTGATATTCCTACGCGAAAGAAAGTAGTGCGTGAAATTCCTACGCGCAAGAAAGTGGTGCGTGATATTCCTACGCGCAAGAAAGTAGTGCGTGATATTCCTACGCGCAAAAAAGTTGTGCGTGATATTCCTACGCGCAAGAAAGTAGTGCGTGATATTCCTAGGCGCAAGAAAGTAGTGCTTGAAATTCCTACGCGCAAAAAAGTAGTGCGTGATATTCCTACGCGCAAAAAAGTAGTGCGTGATATTCCTACACGCACGAAAGTAGGGCGTGAAATTCCTACGCGCAAGAAAGTAATGCGTGATATTCCTACGCGCAAGAAAGTAGTGCGTGATATTCCTACGCGCAAGAAAGTAGTCCGTGATATTCTTAGGCGCAAGAAAGTAGTGCGTGAAATTCCTACGCGCAAGAAAGTGGTGCGTGATATTCCTAAGCGCAAGAAAGTAGTGCGTGATATTCCTACACGCATGAAAGTAGTGCGTGATATTCCTACGCGCAAGAAAGTCGTGCGTGATATTCCTACACGCACAAAAGTAGTGCGTGAAATTCCTACGCGCAAGAAAGTAGTGCGTGATATTCCTACACGCACGAAAGTAGTGCGTGAAATTCCTACGCGCAAGAAAGTAGTGCGTGATATTCCTACGCGCAAGAAAGTAGTGCGTGATATTCTTACACGCACGAAAGTAGTGCGTGATATTCCTACGCGCAAGAAAGTAGTGCGTGATATTCCTACAAGCAAGAAAGTAGTGCGTGAAATTCCTACGCGCAAGAAAGTAGTGCGTGATATTCCTACGCGAAAGAAAGTAGTGCGTGAAATTCCTACGCGCAAGAAAGTAGTGTGTGATATTCCTACGCGCAAAAAAGTAGTGCGTGATATTCCTACACGCACGAAAGTAGTGCGTGATATTCCTACGCGCAAGAAAGTAGTGCGTGATATTCCTACGCGCAAGAAAGTAGTGCGTGAAATTCCTACGCGCAAGAAAGTGGTGCGTGATATTCCTACGCGCAAGAAAGTAGTGCGTGATATTCCTACGCGCAAAAAAGTTGTGCGTGATATTCCTACGCGCAAGAAAGTAGTGCGTGATATTCCTAGGCGCGAGAAAGTAGTGCGTGAAATTCCTACGCGCAAAAAAGTAGTGCGTGATATTCCTACGCGCAAAAAAGTAGTGCGTGATATTCCTACACGCACGAAAGTAGTGCGTGAAATTCCTACGCGCAAGAAAGTAATGCGTGATATTCCTACGCGCAAGAAAGTAGTGCGTGATATTCCTACGCGCAAGAAAGTAGTCCGTGATATTCTTAGGCGCAAGAAAGTAGTGCGTGAAATTCCTACGCGCAAGAAAGTAGTGCGTGATATTCCTAAGCGCAAGAAAGTAGTGCGTGATATTCCTACACGCATGAAAGTAGTGCGTGATATTCCTACGCGCAAGAAAGTCGTGCGTGATATTCCTACACGCACGAAAGTAGTGCGTGAAATTCCTACGCGCAAGAAAGTAGTGCGTGATATTCCTACACGCACGAAAGTAGTGCGTGAAATTCCTACGCGCAAGAAAGTAGTGCGTGATATTCCTACGCGCAAGAAAGTAGTGCGTGATATTCTTACACGCACGAAAGTAGTGCGTGATATTCCTACGCGCAAGAAAGTAGTGCGTGATATTCCTACAAGCAAGAAAGTAGTGCGTGAAATTCCTACGCGCAAGAAAGTAGTGCGTGATATTCCTACGCGAAAGAAAGTAGTGCGTGAAATTCCTACGCGCAAGAAAGTAGTGTGTGATATTCCTACGCGCAAGAAAGTAGTTCGTGATATTCCTACACGCACGAAAGTAGTGCGTGATATTCCTACGCGCAAGAAAGTAGTGCGTGATATTCCTACGCGCAAGAAAGTAGTGCGTGAAATTCCTACGCGCAAGAAAGTGGTGCGTGATATTCCTACGCGCAAGAAAGTAGTGCGTGATATTCCTACGCGCAAAAAAGTTGTGCGTGATATTCCTACGCGCAAGAAAGTAGTGCGTGATATTCCTAGGCGCGAGAAAGTAGTGCGTGATATTCCTACACGCATGAAAGTAGTGCGTGATATTCCTACGCGCAAGAAAGTCGTGCGTGATATTCCTACACGCACGAAAGTAGTGCGTGAAATTCCTACGCGCAAGAAAGTAGTGCGTGATATTCCTACACGCACGAAAGTAGTGCGTGAAATTCCTACGCGCAAGAAAGTAGTGCGTGATATTCCTACGCGCAAGAAAGTAGTGCGTGATATTCCTACGCGCAAGAAAGTAGTGCGTGATATTCCTAAGCGCAAGAAAGTAGTGCGTGATATTCCTACACGCATGAAAGTAGTGCGTGATATTCCTACGCGCAAGAAAGTCGTGCGTGATATTCCTACACGCATGAAAGTAGTGCGTGATATTCCTACGCGCAAGAAAGTCGTGCGTGATATTCCTACACGCACGAAAGTAGTGCGTGAAATTCCTACGCGCAAGAAAGTAGTGCGTGATATTCCTACGCGCAAGAAAGTAGTGCGTGATATTCCTACGCGCAAGAAAGTAGTCCGTGATATTCTTAGGCGCAAGAAAGTAGTGCGTGAAATTCCTACGCGCAAGAAAGTAGTGCGTGATATTCCTAAGCGCAAGAAAGTAGTGCGTGATATTCCTACACGCATGAAAGTAGTGCGTGATATTCCTACGCGCAAGAAAGTCGTGCGTGATATTCCTACACGCACGAAAGTAGTGCGTGAAATTCCTACGCGCAAGAAAGTAGTGCGTGATATTCCTACACGCACGAAAGTAGTGCGTGAAATTCCTACGCGCAAGAAAGTAGTGCGTGATATTCCTACGCGCAAGAAAGTAGTGCGTGATATTCTTACACGCACGAAAGTAGTGCGTGATATTCCTACGCGCAAGAAAGTAGTGCGTGATATTCCTACAAGCAAGAAAGTAGTGCGTGAAATTCCTACGCGCAAGAAAGTAGTGCGTGATATTCCTACGCGAAAGAAAGTAGTGCGTGAAATTCCTACGCGCAAGAAAGTAGTGTGTGATATTCCTACGCGCAAGAAAGTAGTTCGTGATATTCCTACACGCACGAAAGTAGTGCGTGATATTCCTACGCGCAAGAAAGTAGTGCGTGATATTCCTACGCGCAAGAAAGTAGTGCGTGAAATTCCTACGCGCAAGAAAGTGGTGCGTGATATTCCTACGCGCAAGAAAGTAGTGCGTGATATTCCTACGCGCAAAAAAGTTGTGCGTGATATTCCTACGCGCAAGAAAGTAGTGCGTGATATTCCTAGGCGCGAGAAAGTAGTGCGTGAAATTCCTACGCGCGAGAAAGTAGTGCGTGATATTCCTACGCGCAAAAAAGTAGTGCGTGATATTCCTACACGCACGAAAGTAGTGCGTGAAATTCCTACGCGCAAGAAAGTAATGCGTGATATTCCTATGCGCAAGAAAGTAGTGCGTGATATTCCTACGCGCAAGAAAGTAGTCCGTGATATTCTTAGGCGCAAGAAAGTAGTGCGTGAAATTCCTACGCGCAAAAAAGTAGTGCGTGATATTCCTACGCGCAAGAAAGTAGTGCGTGATATTCCTACACGCACGAAAGTAGTGCGTGAAATTTCTACGCGCAAGAAAGTAATGCGTGATATTCCTACGCGCAAGAAAGTAGTGCGTGATATTACTACGCGCAAGAAAGTAGTCCGTGATATTCTTAGGCGCAAGGGAGTAGTGCGTGATATTCCTACGCGCAAAAAAGTAGTGCGTGATATACCTACGCGCAAGAAAGTAGTGCGTGATATTCCTACGCGCAAGAAAGTAGTGTGTGATATTCATACGCACAAGAAAGTAGTGCGTGATATTCCTACGCGCAAGAAAGTAGTGCGTGAAATTCCTACGCGCAAGAAAGTAGTGCGGGATATTCCTGCGCACAAGAAAGTAGTGCGTGATATTCCTACGCGCAAGAAAGTAGTGCGTGATATTCCTACGCGCAAGAAAGAAGTGCGTGAAATTCCTACGCGCAAGAAAGTAGTGCGTGATATTCCTAGGCGCAAGAAAGTAGTGCTTGAAATTCCTACGCGCAAAAAAGTAGTGCGTGATATTCCTAAGCGCAAGAAAGTAGTGCGTGATATTCCTACACGCATGAGAGTAGTGCGTGATATTCCTACGCGCAAGAAAGTCGTGCGTGATATTCCTACACGCACGAAAGTAGTGCGTGAAATTCCTACGCGCAAGAAAGTAGTGCGTGATATTCCTACACGCACGAAAGTAGTGCGTGAAATTCCTACGCGCAAGAAAATAGTGCGTGATATTCCTACGCGCAAGAAAGTAGTGCGTGATATTCTTACACGCACGAAAGTAGTGCGTGATATTCCTACGCGCAAGAAAGTAGTGCGTGATATTCCTACGAGCAAGAAAGTAGTGCGTGATATTCCTACGTGCAAGAAAGTAGTGTGTGATATTCCTACACTCACGAAAGTAGTGCGTGAAATTCCTAGGCGCAAGAAAGTAGTGCGTGATATTCCTAAGCGCAAGAAAGTAGTGCGTGATATTCCTACACGCTTGAAAGTAGTGCGTGATATTCCTACGCGCAAGAAAGTCGTGCGTGATATTCCTACACGCACGAAAGTAGTGCGTGAAATTCCTACGCGCAAGAAAGTAGTGCGTGCTATTCCTACACGCACGAATGTAGTGCGTGAAATTCCTACGCGCAAGAAAGTAGTGCGTGATATTCCTACGCGCAAGAAAGTAGTGCGTGATATTCTTACACGCACGAAAGTAGTGCGTGATATTCCTACGCGCAAGAAAGTAGTGCGTGATATTCCTACGAGCAAGAAAGTAGTGCGTGAAATTCCTACGCGCAAGAAAGTAGTGCGTGATATTCCTACGCGAAAGAAAGTAGTGCGTGAAATTCCTACGCGCAAGAAAGTAGTGTGTGATATTCCTACGCGCAAGAAAGTAGTGCGTGATATTCCTACACGCACGAAAGTAGTGCGTGAAATTCCTACGCGCAAGAAAGTAATGCGTGATATTCCTACGCGCAAGAAAGTAGTGCGTGATATTCCTACGCGCAAGAAAGTAGTCCGTGATATTCTTAGGCGCAAGAAAGTAGTGCGTGATATTCCTACGCGCAAAAAAGTAGTGCGTGATATACCTACGCGCAAGAAAGTAGTGCGTGATATTCCTACGCGCAAGAAAGTAGTGTGTGATATTCATACGCACAAGAAAGTAGTGCGTGATATTCCTACGCGCAAGAAAGTAGTGCGTGAAATTCCTACGCGCAAGAAAGAAGTGCGTGATATTCCTACGCGCAAGAAAGTAGTGCGTGATATTCCTACGCGCAAGAAAGAAGTGCGTGAAATTCCTACGCGCAAGAAAGTAGTGCGTGCTATTCCTACACGCACGAATGTAATGCGTGAAATTCCTACGCGCAAGAAAGTAGTGCGTGATATTCCTACGCGCAAGAAAGTAGTGCGTGATATTCTTACACGCACGAAAGTAGTGCGTGATATTCCTACTCGCAAGAAAGTAGTGCGTGATATTCCTACGAGCAAGAAAGTAGTGCGTGAAATTCCTACGCGCAAGAAAGTAGTGCGTGATATTCCTACGCGAAAGAAAGTAGTGCGTGAAATTCCTACGCGCAAGAAAGTAGTGTGTGATATTCCTACGCGCAAGAAAGTAGTGCGTGATATTCCTACACGCACGAAAGTAGTGCGTGAAATTCCTACGCGCAAGAAAGTAATGCGTGATATTCCTACGCGCAAGAAAGTAGTGCGTGATATTCCTACGCGCAAGAAAGTAGTCCGTGATATTCTTAGGCGCAAGAAAGTAGTGCGTGATATTCCTACGCGCAAAAAAGTAGTGCGTGATATACCTACGCGCAAGAAAGTAGTGCGTGATATTCCTACGCGCAAGAAAGTAGTGTGTGATATTCATACGCACAAGAAAGTAGTGCGTGATATTCCTACGCGCAAGAAAGTAGTGCGTGAAATTCCTACGCGCAAGAAAGTAGTGCGGGATATTCCTGCGCACAAGAAAGTAGTGCGTGATATTCCTACGCGCAAGAAAGTAGTGCATGATATTCCTACGCGCAAGAAAGAAGTGCATGAAATTCCTACGCGCAAGAAAGTAGTGTGTGATATTCCTAGGCGCAAGAAAGTAGTGCGTGAAATTCCTACGCGCAAAAAAGTAGTGCGTGATATTCCTACGCGCAAGAAAGTAGTGTGTGATATTCCTACACTCACGAAAGTAGTGCGTGAAATTCCTACGCGCAAGAAAGTAGTGCGTGATATTCCTAAGCGCAAGAAAGTAGTGCGTGATATTCCTACACGCATGAGAGTAGTGCGTGCTATTCCTACGCGCAAGAAAGTCGTGCGTAATATTCCTACACGCACGAAAGTAGTGCGTGAAATTCCTACGTGCAAGAAAGTAGTGCGTGATATTCCTACACGCACGAAAGTAGTGCGTGAAATTCCTACGCGCAAGAAAGTAGTGCGTGATATTCTTACACGCACGAAAGTAGTGCGTGATATTCCTACGCGCAAGAAAGTAGTGCGTGATATTCCTACGAGCAAGAAAGTAGTGCGTGATAATCTTACGTGCAAGAAAGTAGTGTGTGATATTCCTACACTCACGAAAGTAGTGCGTGAAATTCCTACGCGCAAGAAAGTAGTGCGTGATATTCCTAAGCGCAAGAAAGTAGTGCGTGATATTCCTACACGCTTGAAAGTAGTGCGTGATATTCCTACGCGCAAGAAAGTCGTGCGTGATATTCCTACACGCACGAAAGTAGTGCGTGAAATTCCTACGCGCAAGAAAGTAGTGCGTGATATTCCTACACGCACGAAAGTAGTGCGTGAAATTCCTACGCGCAAGAAAGTAGTGCGTGATATTCCTACGCGCAAGAAAGTAGTGCGTGATATTCTTACACGCACGAAAGTAGTGCGTGATATTCCTACGCGCAAGAAAGTAGTGCGTGATATTCCTACGAGCAAGAAAGTAGTGCGTGAAATTCCTACGCGCAAGAAAGTAGTGCGTGATATTCCTACGCGAAAGAAAGTAGTGCGTGAAATTCCTACGCGCAAGAAAGTAGTGTGTGATATTCCTACGCGCAAGAAAGTAGTGCGTGATATTCCTACGCGCAAGAAAGTAGTGCGTGATATTCTTACACGCACGAAAGTAGTGCGTGATATTCCTACGCGCAAGAAAGTAGTGCGTGATATTCCTACGAGCAAGAAAGTAGTGCGTGATATTCCTACGTGCAAGAAAGTAGTGTGTGATATTCCTACACTCACGAAAGTAGTGCGTGAAACTCCTACGCGCAAGAAAGTAGTGCGTGATATTCCTAAGCGCAAGAAAGTAGTGCGTGATATTCCTACACGCTTGAAAGTAGTGCGTGATATTCCTACACGCAAGAAAGTAGTGCGTGAAATTCCTACGCGCAAGAAAGTAATGCGTGATATTCCTACGCGCAAGAAAGTAGTGCGTGATATTCCTACGCGCAAGAAAGTAGTCCGTGATATTCTTAGGCGCAAGAAAGTAGTGCGCGAAATTCCTACGCGCAAAAAAGTAGTGCGTGATATTCCTACGCGCAAGAAAGTAGTGCGTGATATTCCTACACGCACGAAAGTAGTGCGTGAAATTCCTACGCGCAAGAAAGTAGTGCGTGATTTTCTTATGCGCAAGAAAGTAGTGCGTGATATTCCTACACGCACGAAAGTAGTGCGTGAAATTCTTACGCGCAAAAAAGTAGTGCGTGATATTCCTACGCGCAAGAAAGTTGTGTGTGATATTCCTACGAGCAAGAAAGTAGTGCGTGAAATTCCTACGCGCAAGAAAGTAGTGCGTGATATTCCTACGCGCAAGAAAGTAGTGCGTGATAATCTTACACGCACGAAAGTAGTGCGTGATATTCCTACGCGCAAGAAAGTAGTGCGTGATATTCCTACGAGCAAGAAAGTAGTGCGTGAAATTCCTACGCGCAAGAAAGTAGTGCGTGATATTCCTACGCGAAAGAAAGTAGTGCGTGAAATTCCTACGCGCAAGAAAGTAGTGTGTGATATTCCTACGCGCAAGAAAGTAGTGCGTGATATTCCTACACGCACGAAAGTAGTTCGTGATATTCCTACGCGCAAGAAAGTAGTGCGTGATATTCCTACGCGCAAGAAAGTAGTGCGTGAAATTCCTACGCGCAAGAAAGTGGTGCGTGATATTCCTACGCGCAAGAAAGTAGTGCGTGATATTCCTACGCGCAAAAAAGTTGTGCGTGATATTCCTACGCGCAAGAAAGAAGTGCGTGATATTCCTAGGCGCAAGAAACTAGTGCGTGAAATTCCTACGCGCAAAAAAGTAGTGCGTGATATTCCTACGCGCAAAAAGGTAGTGCGTGATATTCCTACACGCACGAAAGTAGTGCGTGAAATTCCTACGCGCAAGAAAGTAATGCGTGATATTCCTACGCGCAAGAAAGTAGTGCGTGATATTCCTACGCGCAAGAAAGTAGTGCGTGATATTCCTACACGCACGAAAGTAGTGCGTGAAATTCCTACGCGCAAGAAAGTAGTGCGTGATATTCTTACGCTCAAGAAAGTAGTGCGTGATATTCCTACACGCACGAAAGTAGTGCGTGAAATTCTTACGCGCAAAAAAGTAGTGCGTGATATTCCTACGCGCAAGAAAGTTGTGCGTGATATTCCTACGCGCAAGAAAGTAGTGCGTGAAATTCCTACGCGCAAGAAAGAAGTGCGTGATATTCCTACACGCACGAAAGTAGTGCGTGAAATTCCTACGCGCAAGAAAGTAGTGCGTGATATTCCTACGCGCAAGGAAGTAGTGCGTGATATTCCTACGCGCACGAAAGTAGTGCGTGATATTCCTACGCGCAAGAAAGTAGTGCGTGATATTCCTACGAGCAAGAAAGTAGTGCGTGAAATTCCTACGCGCAAGAAAGTAGTGGGTGATATTCCTACGCGCAAGAAAGTAGTGTGTGATATTCCTACACGCACGAAAGTAGTGCGTGATATTCCTACGCGCAAGAAAGTAGTGCGTGATATTCCTACGCGCAAGAAAGTAGTGCGTGAAATTCCTACGGGCAAGAAAGTAGTGCGTGATATTCTTACGCGCAAAAAAGTAGTGCGTGATATACCAACGCGCAAGAAAGTGGTGCGTGATATTCCTACGCGCAAGAAAGCAGTGCGTGATATTCCTACGGGCAAGAAAGTAGTGCGTGATATACCTACGCGCAAAAAAGTAGTGCGTGATATACCTACGCGCAAGAAAGTAGTCCGTGATATTCCTACGCGCAAGAAAGTAGTGTGTGATATTCATACGCACAAGAAAGTAGTGCGTGATATTCCTACGCGCAAGAAAGTAGTGCGTGAAATTCCTACGCGCAAGAAAGTAGTGCGGGATATTCCTGCGCACAAGAAAGTAGTGCGTGATATTCCTACGGGAAAGAAAGTAGTGCGTGATATTCTTACGCGCTAAAAAGTAGTGCGTGATATACCAACGCGCAAGAAAGTGGTGCGTGATATTCCTACGCGCAAGAAAGCAGTGCGTGATATTCCTACGGGCAAGAAAGTAGTGCGTGATATTCCTACGCGCAAAAAAGTAGTGCGTGATATACCTATGCGCAAGAAAGTAGTGCGTGATATTCCTACGCGCAAGAAAGTAGTGTGTGATATTCATACGCACAAGAAAGTAGTGCGTGATATTCCTACGCGCAAGAAAGTAGTGCGTGAAATTCCTACGCGCAAGAAAGTAGTGCGGGATATTCTTGCGCACAAGAAAGTAGTGCGTGATATTCCTACGCGCAAGAAAGTAGTGCGTGATATTCCTACGCGCAAGAAAGTTGTCCGTGATATTCTTAGGCGCAAGAAAGTAGTGCGCGAAATTCCTACACGCAAAAAAGTAGTGCGTGATATTCCTACGCGCAAGAAAGTAGTGCGTGATATTCCTACACGCACGAAAGTAGTGCGTGAAATTCCTACGCGCAAGAAAGTAGTGCGTGATATTCTTACGCGCAAGAAAGTAGTGCGTGATATTCCTACACGCACGAAAGTAGTGCGTGAAATTCTTACGCGCAAAAAAGTAGTGCGTGATATTCCTACGCGCAAGAAAGTTGTGCGTGATATTCCTACGAGCAAGAAAGTAGTGCGTGAAATTCCTACGCGCAAGAACGTAGTGCGTGATATTCCTACGCGCAAGAAAGTAGTGCGTGATATTCTTACACGCACGAAAGTAGTGCGTGATATTCCTACGCGCAAGAAAGTAGTGCGTGATATTCCTACGAGCAAGAAAGTAGTGCGTGAAATTCCTACGCGCAAGAAAGTAGTGCGTGATATTCCTACGCGAAAGAAAGTAGTTCGTGAAATTCCTACGCGCAAGAAAGTAGTGTGTGATATTCCTACGCGCAAGAAAGTAGTGCGTGATATTCCTACACGCACGAAAGTAGTTCGTGATATTCCTACGCGCAAGAAAGTAGTGCGTGATATTCCTACGCGCAAGAAAGTAGTGCGTGAAATTCCTACGCGCAAGAAAGTGGTGCGTGATATTCCTACGCGCAAGAAAGTAGTGCGTGATATTCCTACGCGCAAAAAAGTTGTGCGTGATATTCCTACGCGCAAGAAAGTAGTGCGTGATATTCCTAGGCGCAAGAAACTAGTGCGTGAAATTCCTACGCGCAAAAAAGTAGTGCGTGATATTCCTACGCGCAAAAAAGTAGTGCGTGATATTCCTACACGCACGAAAGTAGTGCGTGAAATTCCTACGCGCAAGAAAGTAATGCGTGATATTCCTACGCGCAAGAAAGTAGTGCGTGATATTCCTACGCGCAAGAAAGTAGTCCGTGATATTCTTAGGCGCAAGAAAGTAGTGCGTGAAATTCCTACGCGCAAAAAAGTAGTGCGTGATATTCCTACGCGCAAGAAAGTAGTGCGTGATATTCCTACACGCACGAAAGTAGTGCGTGAAATTCCTACGCGCAAGAAAGTAGTGCGTGATATTCTTACGCTCAAGAAAGTAGTGCGTGATATTCCTACACGCACGAAAGTAGTGCGTGAAATTCTTACGCGCAAAAAAGTAGTGCGTGATATTCCTACGCGCAGGAAAGTTGTGCGTGATATTCCTACGCGCAAGAAAGTAGTGCGTGAAATTCCTACGCGCAAGAAAGAAGTGCGTGATATTCCTACACGCACGAAAGTAGTGCGTGAAATTCCTACGCGCAAGAAAGTAGTGCGTGATATTCCTACGCGCAAGAAAGTAGTGCGTGATATTCCTACGCGCACGAAAGTAGTGCGTGATATTCCTACGCGCAAGAAAGTAGTGCGTGATACTCCTACGAGCAAGAAAGTAGTGCGTGAAATTCCTACGCGCAAGAAAGTAGTGGGTGATATTCCTACGCGCAAGAAAGTAGTGTGTGATATTCCTACACGCACGAAAGTAGTGCGTGATATTCCTACGCGCAAGAAAGTAGTGCGTGATATTCCTACGCGCAAGAAAGTAGTGCGTGAAATTCCTACGGGCAAGAAAGTAGTGCGTGATATTCTTACGCGCAAAAAAGTAGTGCGTGATATACCAACGCGCAAGAAAGTGGTGCGTGATATTCCTACGCGCAAGAAAGCAGTGCGTGATATTCCTACGGGCAAGAAAGTAGTGCGTGATATACCTACGCGCAAAAAAGTAGTGCGTGATATACCTACGCGCAAGAAAGTAGTCCGTGATATTCCTACGCGCAAGAAAGTAGTGTGTGATATTCATACGCACAAGAAAGTAGTGCGTGATATTCCTACGCGCAAGAAAGTAGTGCGTGAAATTCCTACGCGCAAGAAAGTAGTGCGGGATATTCCTGCGCACAAGAAAGTAGTGCGTGATATTCCTACGGGAAAGAAAGTAGTGCGTGATATTCTTACGCGCTAAAAAGTAGTGCGTGATATACCAACGCGCAAGAAAGTGGTGCGTGATATTCCTACGCGCAAGAAAGCAGTGCGTGATATTCCTACGGGCAAGAAAGTAGTGCGTGATATTCCTACGCGCAAAAAAGTAGTGCGTGATATACCTATGCGCAAGAAAGTAGTGCGTGATATTCCTACGCGCAAGAAAGTAGTGTGTGATATTCATACGCACAAGAAAGTAGTGCGTGATATTCCTACGCGCAAGAAAGTAGTGCGTGAAATTCCTACGCGCAAGAAAGTAGTGCGGGATATTCTTGCGCACAAGAAAGTAGTGCGTGATATTCCTACGCGCAAGAAAGTAGTGCGTGATATTCCTACGCGCAAGAAAGTTGTCCGTGATATTCTTAGGCGCAAGAAAGTAGTGCGCGAAATTCCTACACGCAAAAAAGTAGTGCGTGATATTCCTACGCGCAAGAAAGTAGTGCGTGATATTCCTACACGCACGAAAGTAGTGCGTGAAATTCCTACGCGCAAGAAAGTAGTGCGTGATATTCTTACGCGCAAGAAAGTAGTGCGTGATATTCCTACACGCACGAAAGTAGTGCGTGAAATTCTTACGCGCAAAAAAGTAGTGCGTGATATTCCTACGCGCAAGAAAGTTGTGCGTGATATTCCTACGAGCAAGAAAGTAGTGCGTGAAATTCCTACGCGCAAGAAAGTAGTGCGTGATATTCCTACGCGCAAGAAAGTAGTGCGTGATATTTTTACACGCACGAAAGTAGTGCGTGATATTCCTACGCGCAAGAAAGTAGTGCGTGATATTCCTACGAGCAAGAAAGTAGTGCGTGAAATTCCTACGCGCAAGAAAGTAGTGCGTGATATTCCTACGCGAAAGAAAGTAGTTCGTGAAATTCCTACGCGCAAGAAAGTAGTGTGTGATATTCCTACGCGCAAGAAAGTAGTGTGTGATATTCCTACACGCACGAAAGTAGTTCGTGATATTCCTACGCGCAAGAAAGTAGTGCGTGATATTCCTACGCGCAAGAAAGTAGTGCGTGAAATTCCTACGCGCAAGAAAGTGGTGCGTGATATTCCTACGCGCAAGAAAGTAGTGCGTGATATTCCTACGCGCAAAAAAGTTGTGCGTGATATTCCTACGCGCAAGAAAGTAGTGCGTGATATTCCTAGGCGCAAGAAACTAGTGCGTGAAATTCCTACGCGCAAAAAAGTAGTGCGTGATATTCCTACGCGCAAAAAAGTAGTGCGTGATATTCCTACACGCACGAAAGTAGTGCGTGAAATTCCTACGCGCAAGAAAGTAATGCGTGATATTCCTACGCGCAAGAAAGTAGTGCGTGATATTCCTACGCGCAAGAAAGTAGTCCGTGATATTCTTAGGCGCAAGAAAGTAGTGCGTGAAATTCCTACGCGCAAAAAAGTAGTGCGTGATATTCCTACGCGCAAGAAAGTAGTGCGTGATATTCCTACACGCACGAAAGTAGTGCGTGAAATTCCTACGCGCAAGAAAGTAGTGCGTGATATTCTTACGCTCAAGAAAGTAGTGCGTGATATTCCTACACGCACGAAAGTAGTGCGTGAAATTCTTACGCGCAAAAAAGTAGTGCGTGATATTCCTACGTGCAAGAAAGTTGTGCGTGATATTCCTACGCGCAAGAAAGTAGTGCGTGAAATTCCTACGCGCAAGAAAGAAGTGCGTGATATTCCTACACGCACGAAAGTAGTGCGTGAAATTCCTACGCGCAAGAAAGTAGTGCGTGATATTCCTACGCGCAAGAAAGTAGTGCGTGATATTCCTACGCGCACGAAAGTAGTGCGTGATATTCCTACGCGCAAGAAAGTAGTGCGTGATATTCCTACGAGCAAGAAAGTAGTGCGTGAAATTCCTACGCGCAAGAAAGTAGTGGGTGATATTCCTACGCGCAAGAAAGTAGTGTGTGATATTCCTACACGCACGAAAGTAGTGCGTGATATTCCTACGCGCAAGAAAGTAGTGCGTGATATACCAACGCGCAAGAAAGTGGTGCGTGATATTCCTACGCGCAAGAAAGCAGTGCGTGATATTCCTACGGGCAAGAAAGTAGTGCGTGATATACCTACGCGCAAAAAAGTAGTGCGTGATATACCTACGCGCAAGAAAGTAGTCCGTGATATTCCTACGCGCAAGAAAGTAGTGTGTGATATTCATACGCACAAGAAAGTAGTGCGTGATATTCCTACGCGCAAGAAAGTAGTGCGTGAAATTCCTACGCGCAAGAAAGTAGTGCGGGATATTCCTGCGCACAAGAAAGTAGTGCGTGATATTCCTACGGGAAAGAAAGTAGTGCGTGATATTCTTACGCGCTAAAAAGTAGTGCGTGATATACCAACGCGCAAGAAAGTGGTGCGTGATATTCCTACGCGCAAGAAAGCAGTGCGTGATATTCCTACGGGCAAGAAAGTAGTGCGTGATATTCCTACGCGCAAAAAAGTAGTGCGTGATATACCTACGCGCAAGAAAGTAGTGCGTGATATTCCTACGCGCAAGAAAGTAGTGTGTGATATTCATACGCACAAGAAAGTAGTGCGTGATATTCCTACGCGCAAGAAAGTAGTGCGTGAAATTCCTACGCGCAAGAAAGTAGTGCGGGATATTCTTGCGCACAAGAAAGTAGTGCGTGATATTCCTACGCGCAAGAAAGTAGTGCGTGATATTCCTACGCGCCAGAAAGAAGTGCGTGAAATTCCTACGCGCAAGAAAGTAGTGCGTGATATTCCTAGGCGCAAGAAAGTAGTGCGTGAAATTCCTACGCGCAAAAAAGTAGTGCGTGATATACCTACGCGCAAGAAAGTAGTGCGTGATATTCCTACGGGCAAGAAAGTAGTGCGCGATATTCCTACGCGCAAAAAAGTAGTGCGTGATATACCTACGCGCAAGAAAGTAGTGCGTGATATTCCTACGCGCAAGAAAGTAGTGTGTGATATTCCTACACTCACGAAAGTAGTGCGTGAAATTCCTACGCGCAAGAAAGTAGTGCGTGATATTCCTAAGCGCAAGAAAGTTGTGCGTGATATTCCTACACGCATGAAAGTAGTGCGTGATATTCCTACGCGCAAGAAAGTCGTGCGTGATATTCCTACACGCACGAAAGTAGTGCGTGAAATTCCTACGCGCAAGAAAGTAGTGCGTGATATTCCTACACGCACGAAAGTAGTGCGTGAAATTCCTACGCGCAAGAAAGTAGTGCGTGATATTCCTACGCGCAAGAAAGTAGTGCGTGATATTCTTACACGCACGAAAGTAGTGCGTGATATTCCTACGCGCAAGAAAGTAGTGCGTGATATTCCTACGAGCAAGAAAGTAGTGCGTGAAATTCTTACGCGCAAGAAAGTAGTGCGTGATATTCCTACGCACAAGAAAGTAGTGCGTGAAATTCCTACGGGCAAGAAAGTAGTGCGTGATATTCCTACGCGCAAGAAAGTAGTGTGTGATATTCATACGCACAAGAAAGTAGTGCCTGATATTCCTACGCGCAAGAAAATAGTGCGTGAAATTCCTACGCGCAAGAAAGTAGTGCGGGATATTCCAGCGCACAAGAAAGTAGTGCGTGATATTCCTACGCGCAAGAAAGTAGTGCGTGATATTCCTACGCGCAAGAAAGAAGTGCGTGAAATTCTTACGCGCAAGAAAGTAGTGCGTGATATTCCTAGGCGCAAGAAAGTAGTGCGTGAAATTCCTACGCGCAAAAAAGTAGTGCGTGATATTCCTGCGCGCAAGAAAGTAGGGTGTGATATTCCTACACGCACGAAAGTAGTGCGTGAAATTCCTACGCGCAAGAAAGTAGTGCGTGATATTCCTAAGCGCAAGAAAGTAGTGCGTGATATTCCTACACGCATGAAAGTAGTGCGTGATATTCCTACGCGCAAGAAAGTCGTGCGTGATATTCCTACACGCACGAAAGTAGTGCGTGAAATTCCTACGCGCAAGAAAGTAGTGCGTGATATTCCTACACGCACGAAAGTAGTGCGTGAAATTCCTACGCGCAAGAAAGTAGTGCGTGATATTCCTACGCGCAAGAAAGTAGTGCGTGATATTCTTACACGCACGAAAGTAGTGCGTGATATTCCTACGCGCAAGAAAGTAGTGCGTGATATTCCTACGAGCAAGAAAGTAGTGCGTGAAATTCCTACGCGCAAGAAAGTAGTGCGTGATATTCCTACGAGCAAGAAAGTAGTGCGTGATATTCCTACACGCAAGAAAGTAGTGCGTGATATTCCTACGAGCAAGAAAGTAGTGCGTGAAATTCCTACGGGCAAGAAAGTAGTGCGTGATATTCCTACGCGCAAAAAAGTAGTGCGTGATATATCTACGCTCAAGAAAGTGGTGCGTGATATTCTTACGCGCAAGAAAGTAGTGCGGGATATTCCTACGCGCAAGAAAGTAGTGCGTGAAATTCCTACGCGCAAGAAAGTAGTGCGTGATATTCCTGCGCACAAGAAAGTAGTGCGTGATATTCCTACGCGCAAGAAAGTAGTGCGTGATATTCCTACCCGCAAGAAAGTAGTGCGTGAAATTCCTACGCGCAATAAAGTAGTGCGTGATATTCCTACGCGCAAGAAAGTAGTGCGTGATATTCCTACGCGCTAAAAAGTAGTGCGTGATATTCCTACGCGAAAGAAAGTAGTGAGTGATATTCCTACGCAAAAGAAAGTAGTGCGTGAAATTCCCACGCGCAAGAAAGTAGTGAGTGATATTCCTACGCGCAAGAAAGTAGTGCGTGAAATTCCTACGCGCAAGAAAGTAGTGCGTGATATTCCTGCGCACAAGAAAGTAGTGCGTGATATTCCTACGCGCAAGAAAGTAGTGCGTGATATTTCTACGCGCAAGAAAGTAGTGCGTGAAATTCCTACGCGCAAGAAAGTAGTGCGTGATATTCCTACGCGCAAGAAAGTAGAGCGTGATATTCCTACGCGCAAGAAAGTAGTGCGTGATATTCCTACGCGCAAGTAAGTAGTGCGTGAAATCTCTACGTGCAAGAAAGTAGTGCGTGGAATTCCTACGCGCAAGAAAGTAGTGCGTGAAATTCCTACGCGCAAAAAAGGAGTGCGTGATATTCCTACGCGCAAGAAAGTAGTGTGTGATATTCCTACACGCACGAAAGTAGTGCGTGAAATTCCTACGCGCAAGAAAGTAGTGCGTGATATTCCTAAGCGCAAGAAAGTAGTGCGTGATATTCCTACACGCATGAAAGTAGTGCGTGATATTCCTACGCGCAAGAAAGTCGTGCGTGATATTCCTACACGCACGAAAGTAGTGCGTGAAATTCCTACGCGCAAGAAAGTAGTGCGTGATATTCCTACACGCACGAAAGTAGTGCGTGAAATTCCTACGCGCAAGAAAGTAGTGCGTGATATTCCTACGCGCAAGAAAGTAGTGCGTGATATTCTTACACGCACGAAAGTAGTGCGTGATATTCCTACGCGCAAGAAAGTAGTGCGTGATATTCCTACGAGCAAGAAAGTAGTGCGTGAAATTCCTACACGCAAGAAAGTAGTGCGTGATATTCCTACGAGCAAGAAAGTAGTGCGTGATATTCCTACACGCAAGAAAGTAGTGCGTGATATTCCTACGAGCAAGAAAGTAGTGCGTGAAATTCCTACGGGCAAGAAAGTAGTGCGTGATATTCCTACGCGCAAAAAAGTAGTGCGTGATATATCTACGCTCAAGAAAGTGGTGCGTGATATTCTTACGCGCAAGAAAGTAGTGCGGGATATTCCTACGCGCAAGAAAGTAGTGCGTGAAATTCCTACGCGCAAGAAAGTAGTGCGTGATATTCCTGCGCACAAGAAAGTAGTGCGTGATATTCCTACGCGCAAGAAAGTAGTGCGTGATATTCCTACGCGCATGAAAGTAGTGCGTGAAATTCCTACGCGCAATAAAGTAGTGCGTGATATTCCTTCGCGCAAGAAAGTAGTGCGTGATATTCCTACGCGCTAAAAAGTAGTGCGTGATATTCCTACGCGAAAGAAAGTAGTGAGTGATATTCCTACGCAAAAGAAAGTAGTGCGTGAAATTCCTACGCGCAAGAAAGTAGTGAGTGATATTCCTACGCGCAAGAAAGTAGTGCGTGAAATTCCTACGCGCAAGAAAGTAGTGCGTGATATTCCTGCGCACAAGAAAGTAGTGCGTGATATTCCTACGCGCAAGAAAGTAGTGCGTGATATTCCTACGCGCAAGAAAGTAGAGCGTGATATTCCTACGCGCAAGAAAGTAGTGCGTGATATTCCTACGCGCAAGAAAGTAGAGCGTGATATTCCTACGCGCAAGAAAGTAGTGCGTGATATTCCTACGCGCAAGAAAGTAGTGCGTGATATTCTTACACGCACGAAAGTAGTGCGTGATATTCCTACGCGCAAGAAAGTAGTGCGTGATATTCCTACGAGCAAGAAAGTAGTGCGTGAAATTCCTACGCGCAAGAAAGTAGTGCGTGATATTCCTACGAGCAAGAAAGTAGTGCGTGATATTCCTACGCGCAAGAAAGTAGTGCGTGATATTCCTACACGCACGAAAGTAGTGCGTGAAATTCCTACGCGCAAGAAAGTAGTGCGTGATATTCCTACGCGCAAGAAAGTAGTGCGTGAAATTCCTACGCGCAAGAAAGTATTGCGTGATATTTCTACGCGCAAGAAAGTAGTGCGTGATATTCCTACCTGCAAGAAAGTAGTGAGTGATATTCCTGCGCACAAGAAAGTAGTGCGTGATATTCCTACGCGCAAGAAAGTAGTGCGTGATATTCCTACGCGCAAGAAAGTAGTGCGTGAAATTCCTACGCGCAAGAAAGTATTGCGTGATATTCCTACGCGCAAGAAAGTAGTGCGTGATATTCCTACGTGCAAGAAAGTAGTGAATGATATTCCTACGCGAAAGAAAGTAGTGCGTGAAATTCCTACGCGCAAGAAAGTAGTGAGTGATATTCCTAGGCGCAAGAAAGTAGTGCGTGAAATTCCTACGCGCAAAAAAGTAGTGCGTGATATTCCTACGCGCAAGAAAGTAGTGTGTGATATTCCTACACGCACGAAAGTAGTGCGTGAAATTCCTACGCGCAAGAAAGTAGTGCGTTATATTCCTAAGCGCAAGAAAGTAGTGCGTGATATTCCTACACGCATGAAAGTAGTGCGTGATATTCCTACGCGCAAGAAAGTCGTGCGTGATATTCCTACACGCACGAAAGTAGTGCGTGAAATTCCTACGCGCAAGAAAGTAGTGCGTGATATTCCTACACGCACGAAAGTAGTGCGTGAAATTCCTACGCGCAAGAAAGTAGTGCGTGATATTCCTACGCGCAAGAAAGTAGTGCGTGATATTCTTACGCGCACGAAAGTAGTGCGTGATTTTCCTACGCGCAAGAAAGTAGTGCGTGATATTCCTACGAGCAAGAAAGTAGTGCGTGAAATTCCTACGCGCAAGAAAGTAGTGCGTGATATTCCTACGAGCAAGAAAGTAGTGCGTGATATTCCTACACGCAAGAAAGTAGTGCGTGATATTCCTACGAGCAAGAAAGTAGTGCGCGAAATTCCTACGGGCAAGAAAGTAGTGCGTGATATTCCTACGCGCAAAAAAGTAGTGCGTGATATTCCTACGCGCAAGTAAGTAGTGCGTGAAATTTCTACGTGCAAGAAAGTAGTGCGTGGAATTCCTACGCGCAAGAAAGTAGTGCGTGATATTCCTACGCGCATGAAAGTAGTGCGTGATATTCCTAGGCGCAAGAAAGTAGTGCGTGAAATTCCTACGCGCAAAAAAGTAGTGCGTGATATTCCAACGCGCAAGAAAGTAGTGCGTGATATTCCTACACGCACGAAAGTAGTGCGTGAAATTCCTACGCGCAAGAAAGTAGTGCGTGATATTCCTACGCGCAAGAAAGTAGTGCGTGAAATTCCTACGCGCAAGAAAGTATTGCGTGATATTTCTACGCGCAAGAAAGTAGTGCGTGATATTCCTACCTGCAAGAAAGTAGTGAGTGATATTCCTGCGCACAAGAAAGTAGTGCGTGATATTCCTACGCGCAAGAAAGTAGTGCGTGATATTCCTACGCGCAAGAAAGTAGTGCGTGAAATTCCTACGCGCAAGAAAGTATTGCGTGATATTCCTACGCGCAAGAAAGTAGTGCGTGATATTCCTACGTGCAAGAAAGTAGTGAATGATATTCCTACGCGAAAGAAAGTAGTGCGTGAAATTCCTACGCGCAAGAAAGTAGTGAGTGATATTCCTAGGCGCAAGAAAGTAGTGCGTGAAATTCCTACGCGCAAAAAAGTAGTGCGTGATATTCCTACGCGCAAGAAAGTAGTGTGTGATATTCCTACACGCACGAAAGTAGTGCGTGAAATTCCTACGCGCAAGAAAGTAGTGCGTTATATTCCTAAGCGCAAGAAAGTAGTGCGTGATATTCCTACACGCATGAAAGTAGTGCGTGATATTCCTACGCGCAAGAAAGTCGTGCGTGATATTCCTACACGCACGAAAGTAGTGCGTGAAATTCCTACGCGCAAGAAAGTAGTGCGTGATATTCCTACACGCACGAAAGTAGTGCGTGAAATTCCTACGCGCAAGAAAGTAGTGCGTGATATTCCTACGCGCAAGAAAGTAGTGCGTGATATTCTTACACGCACGAAAGTAGTGCGTGATATTCCTACGCGCAAGAAAGTAGTGCGTGATATTCCTACGAGCAAGAAAGTAGTGCGTGAAATTCCTACGCGCAAGAAAGTAGTGCGTGATATTCCTACGAGCAAGAAAGTAGTGCGTGATATTCCTACACGCAAGAAAGTAGTGCGTGATATTCCTACGAGCAAGAAAGTAGTGCGCGAAATTCCTACGGGCAAGAAAGTAGTGCGTGATATTCCTACGCGCAAAAAAGTAGTGCGTGATATATCTACGCTCAAGAAAGTGGTGCGTGATATTCTTACGCGCAAGAAAGTAGTGCGGGATATTCCTACGCGCAAGAAAGTAGTGCGTGAAATTCCTACGCGCAAGAAAGTAGTGCGTGATATTCTTACGCGCACGAAAGTAGTGCGTGATATTCCTACGCGCAAGAAAGTAGTGCGTGATATTCCTACGAGCAAGAAAGTAGTGCGTGAAATTCCTACGCGCAAGAAAGTAGTGCGTGATATTCCTACGAGCAAGAAAGTAGTGCGTGATATTCCTACACGCAAGAAAGTAGTGCGTGATATTCCTACGAGCAAGAAAGTAGTGCGTGATATTCCTACACGCAAGAAAGTAGTGCGTGATATTCCTACGAGCAAGAAAGTAGTGCGTGATATTCCTATGCGCAAAAAAGTAGTGCGTGATATTCCTATGCGCAAAAAAGTAGTGCGTGATATATCTACGCTCAAGAAAGTGGTGCGTGATATTCTTACGCGCAAGAAAGTAGTGCGGGATATTCCTACGCGCAAGAAAGTAGTGCGTGAAATTCCTACGCGCAAGAAAGTAGTGCGTGATATTCTTACGCGCACGAAAGTAGTGCGTGATATTCCTACGCGCAAGAAAGTAGTGCGTGATATTCCTACGAGCAAGAAAGTAGTGCGTGAAATTCCTACGCGCAAGAAAGTAGTGCGTGATATTCCTAGGCGCAAGAAAGTAGTGCGTGAAATTCCTACGCGCAAAAAAGTAGTGCGTGATATTCCTACGCGCAAGAAAGTAGTGTGTGATATTCCTACACGCACGAAAGTAGTGCGTGAAATTCCTACGCGCAAGAAAGTAGTGCGTTATATTCCTAAGCGCAAGAAAGTAGTGCGTGATATTCCTACACGCATGAAAGTAGTGCGTGATATTCCTACGCGCAAGAAAGTCGTGCGTGATATTCCTACACGCACGAAAGTAGTGCGTGAAATTCCTACGCGCAAGAAAGTAGTGCGTGATATTCCTACACGCACGAAAGTAGTGCGTGAAATTCCTACGCGCAAGAAAGTAGTGCGTGATATTCCTACCTGCAAGAAAGTAGTGAGTGATATTCCTGCGCACAAGAAAGTAGTGCGTGATATTCCTACGCGCAAGAAAGTAGTGCGTGATATTCCTACGCGCAAGAAAGTAGTGCGTGAAATTCCTACGCGCAAGAAAGTATTGCGTGATATTCCTACGCGCAAGAAAGTAGTGCGTGATATTCCTACGTGCAAGAAAGTAGTGAATGATATTCCTACGCGAAAGAAAGTAGTGCGTGAAATTCCTACGCGCAAGAAAGTAGTGAGTGATATTCCTAGGCGCAAGAAAGTAGTGCGTGAAATTCCTACGCGCAAAAAAGTAGTGCGTGATATTCCTACGCGCAAGAAAGTAGTGTGTGATATTCCTACACGCACGAAAGTAGTGCGTGAAATTCCTACGCGCAAGAAAGTAGTGCGTTATATTCCTAAGCGCAAGAAAGTAGTGCGTGATATTCCTACACGCATGAAAGTAGTGCGTGATATTCCTACGCGCAAGAAAGTCGTGCGTGATATTCCTACACGCACGAAAGTAGTGCGTGAAATTCCTACGCGCAAGAAAGTAGTGCGTGATATTCCTACACGCACGAAAGTAGTGCGTGAAATTCCTACGCGCAAGAAAGTAGTGCGTGATATTCCTACGCGCAAGAAAGTAGTGCGTGATATTCTTACACGCACGAAAGTAGTGCGTGATATTCCTACGCGCAAGAAAGTAGTGCGTGATATTCCTACGAGCAAGAAAGTAGTGCGTGAAATTCCTACGCGCAAGAAAGTAGTGCGTGATATTCCTACGAGCAAGAAAGTAGTGCGTGATATTCCTACACGCAAGAAAGTAGTGCGTGATATTCCTACGAGCAAGAAAGTAGTGCGCGAAATTCCTACGGGCAAGAAAGTAGTGCGTGATATTCCTACGCGCAAAAAAGTAGTGCGTGATATTCCTACGCGCAAGTAAGTAGTGCGTGAAATTTCTACGTGCAAGAAAGTAGTGCGTGGAATTCCTACGCGCAAGAAAGTAGTGCGTGATATTCCTACGCGCATGAAAGTAGTGCGTGATATTCCTAGGCGCAAGAAAGTAGTGCGTGAAATTCCTACGCGCAAAAAAGTAGTGCGTGATATTCCAACGCGCAAGAAAGTAGTGCGTGATATTCCTACACGCACGAAAGTAGTGCGTGAAATTCCTACGCGCAAGAAAGTAGTGCGTGATATTCCTACGCGCAAGAAAGTAGTGCGTGAAATTCCTACGCGCAAGAAAGTATTGCGTGATATTTCTACGCGCAAGAAAGTAGTGCGTGATATTCCTACCTGCAAGAAAGTAGTGAGTGATATTCCTGCGCACAAGAAAGTAGTGCGTGATATTCCTACGCGCAAGAAAGTAGTGCGTGATATTCCTACGCGCAAGAAAGTAGTGCGTGAAATTCCTACGCGCAAGAAAGTATTGCGTGATATTCCTACGCGCAAGAAAGTAGTGCGTGATATTCCTACGTGCAAGAAAGTAGTGAATGATATTCCTACGCGAAAGAAAGTAGTGCGTGAAATTCCTACGCGCAAGAAAGTAGTGAGTGATATTCCTAGGCGCAAGAAAGTAGTGCGTGAAATTCCTACGCACAAAAAAGTAGTGCGTGATATTCCTACGCGCAAGAAAGTAGTGTGTGATATTCCTACACGCACGAATGTAGTGCGTGAAATTCCTACGCGCAAGAAAGTAGTGCGTTATATTCCTAAGCGCAAGAAAGTAGTGCGTGATATTCCTACACGCATGAAAGTAGTGCGTGATATTCCTACGCGCAAGAAAGTCGTGCGTGATATTCCTACACGCACGAAAGTAGTGCGTGAAATTCCTACGCGCAAGAAAGTAGTGCGTGATATTCCTACACGCACGAAAGTAGTGCGTGAAATTCCTACGCGCAAGAAAGTAGTGCGTGATATTCCTACGCGCAAGAAAGTAGTGCGTGATATTCTTACACGCACGAAAGTAGTGCGTGATATTCCTACGCGCAAGAAAGTAGTGCGTGATATTCCTACGAGCAAGAAAGTAGTGCGTGAAATTCCTACGCGCAAGAAAGTAGTGCGTGATATTCCTACGAGCAAGAAAGTAGTGCGTGATATTCCTACGAGCAAGAAAGTAGTGCGTGATATTCCTACGAGCAAGAAAGTAGTGCGCGAAATTCCTACGGGCAAGAAAGTAGTGCGTGATATTCCTACGCGCAAAAAAGTAGTGCGTGATATATCTACGCTCAAGAAAGTGGTGCGTGATATTCTTACGCGCAAGAAAGTAGTGCGGGATATTCCTACGCGCAAGAAAGTAGTGCGTGAAATTCCTACGCGCAAGAAAGTAGTGCGTGATATTCTTACGCGCACGAAAGTAGTGCGTGATATTCCTACGCGCAAGAAAGTAGTGCGTGATATTCCTACGAGCAAGAAAGTAGTGCGTGAAATTCCTACGCGCAAGAAAGTAGTGCGTGATATTCCTACGAGCAAGAAAGTAGTGCGTGATATTCCTACACGCAAGAAAGTAGTGCGTGATATTCCTACGAGCAAGAAAGTAGTGCGTGATATTCCTACACGCAAGAAAGTAGTGCGTGATATTCCTACGAGCAAGAAAGTAGTGCGCGAAATTCCTACGGGCAAGAAAGTAGTGCGTGATATTCCTACGCGCAAAAAAGTAGTGCGTGATATATCTACGCTCAAGAAAGTGGTGCGTGATATTCTTACGCGCAAGAAAGTAGTGCGGGATATTCCTACGCGCAAGAAAGTAGTGCGTGAAATTCCTACGCGCAAGAAAGTAGTGCGTGATATTCTTACGCGCACGAAAGTAGTGCGTGATATTCCTACGCGCAAGAAAGTAGTGCGTGATATTCCTACGAGCAAGAAAGTAGTGCGTGAAATTCCTACGCGCAAGAAAGTAGTGCGTGATATTCCTAGGCGCAAGAAAGTAGTGCGTGAAATTCCTACGCGCAAAAAAGTAGTGCGTGATATTCCTACGCGCAAGAAAGTAGTGTGTGATATTCCTACACGCACGAAAGTAGTGCGTGAAATTCCTACGCGCAAGAAAGTAGTGCGTTATATTCCTAAGCGCAAGAAAGTAGTGCGTGATATTCCTACACGCATGAAAGTAGTGCGTGATATTCCTACGCGCAAGAAAGTCGTGCGTGATATTCCTACACGCACGAAAGTAGTGCGTGAAATTCCTACGCGCAAGAAAGTAGTGCGTGATATTCCTACACGCACGAAAGTAGTGCGTGAAATTCCTACGCGCAAGAAAGTAGTGCGTGATATTCCTACCTGCAAGAAAGTAGTGAGTGATATTCCTGCGCACAAGAAAGTAGTGCGTGATATTCCTACGCGCAAGAAAGTAGTGCGTGATATTCCTACGCGCAAGAAAGTAGTGCGTGAAATTCCTACGCGCAAGAAAGTATTGCGTGATATTCCTACGCGCAAGAAAGTAGTGCGTGATATTCCTACGTGCAAGAAAGTAGTGAATGATATTCCTACGCGAAAGAAAGTAGTGCGTGAAATTCCTACGCGCAAGAAAGTAGTGAGTGATATTCCTAGGCGCAAGAAAGTAGTGCGTGAAATTCCTACGCGCAAAAAAGTAGTGCGTGATATTCCTACGCGCAAGAAAGTAGTGTGTGATATTCCTACACGCACGAAAGTAGTGCGTGAAATTCCTACGCGCAAGAAAGTAGTGCGTTATATTCCTAAGCGCAAGAAAGTAGTGCGTGATATTCCTACACGCATGAAAGTAGTGCGTGATATTCCTACGCGCAAGAAAGTCGTGCGTGATATTCCTACACGCACGAAAGTAGTGCGTGAAATTCCTACGCGCAAGAAAGTAGTGCGTGATATTCCTACACGCACGAAAGTAGTGCGTGAAATTCCTACGCGCAAGAAAGTAGTGCGTGATATTCCTACGCGCAAGAAAGTAGTGCGTGATATTCTTACACGCACGAAAGTAGTGCGTGATATTCCTACGCGCAAGAAAGTAGTGCGTGATATTCCTACGAGCAAGAAAGTAGTGCGTGAAATTCCTACGCGCAAGAAAGTAGTGCGTGATATTCCTACGAGCAAGAAAGTAGTGCGTGATATTCCTACACGCAAGAAAGTAGTGCGTGATATTCCTACGAGCAAGAAAGTAGTGCGCGAAATTCCTACGGGCAAGAAAGTAGTGCGTGATATTCCTACGCGCAAAAAAGTAGTGCGTGATATATCTACGCTCAAGAAAGTGGTGCGTGATATTCTTACGCGCAAGAAAGTAGTGCGGGATATTCCTACGCGCAAGAAAGTAGTGCGTGAAATTCCTACGCGCAAGAAAGTAGTGCGTGATATTCTTACGCGCACGAAAGTAGTGCGTGATATTCCTACGCGCAAGAAAGTAGTGCGTGATATTCCTACGAGCAAGAAAGTAGTGCGTGAAATTCCTACGCGCAAGAAAGTAGTGCGTGATATTCCTACGAGCAAGAAAGTAGTGCGTGATATTCCTACACGCAAGAAAGTAGTGCGTGATATTCCTACGAGCAAGAAAGTAGTGCGTGATATTCCTACACGCAAGAAAGTAGTGCGTGATATTCCTACGAGCAAGAAAGTAGTGCGCGAAATTCCTACGGGCAAGAAAGTAGTGCGTGATATTCCTACGCGCAAAAAAGTAGTGCGTGATATATCTACGCTCAAGAAAGTGGTGCGTGATATTCTTACGTGCAAGAAAGTAGTGCGGGATATTCCTACGCGCAAGAAAGTAGTGCGTGAAATTCCTACGCGCAAGAAAGTAGTGCGTGATATTCTTACGCGCACGAAAGTAGTGCGTGATATTCCTACGCGCAAGAAAGTAGTGCGTGATATTCCTACGAGCAAGAAAGTAGTGCGTGAAATTCCTACGCGCAAGAAAGTAGTGCGTGATATTCCTACGAGCAAGAAAGTAGTGCGTGATATTCCTACGCGCAAAAAAGTAGTGCGTGATATATCTACGCTCAAGAAAGTGGTGCGTGATATTCTTACGCGCAAGAAAGTAGTGCGGGATATTCCTACGCGCAAGAAAGTAGTGCGTGATATTCCTACGCGCAAGAAAGTAGTGCGTGATATTCTTACGCGCACGAAAGTAGTGCGTGATATTCCTACGCGCAAGAAAGTAGTGCGTGATATTCCTACGAGCAAGAAAGTAGTGCGTGAAATTCCTACGCGCAAGAAAGTAGTGCGTGATATTCCTACGAGCAAGAAAGTAGTGCGTGATATTCCTACACGCAAGAAAGTAGTGCGTGATATTCCTACGAGCAAGAAAGTAGTGCGCGAAATTCCTACGGGCAAGAAAGTAGTGCGTGATAATCCTACGCGCAAAAAACTAGTGCGTGATATTCCTACGCGCAAGTAAGTAGTGCGTGAAATTTCTACGTGCAAGAAAGTAGTGCGTGGAATTCCTACGCGCAAGAAAGTAGTGCGTGATATTCCTACGCGCAAGAAAGTAGTGCGTGATATTCCTAGGCGCAAGAAAGTAGTGCGTGAAATTCCTACGCGCAAAAAAGTAGTGCGTGATATTCCAACGCGCAAGAAAGTAGTGCGTGATATTCCTACACGCACGAAAGTAGTGCGTGAAATTCCTACGCGCAAGAAAGTACTGCGTGATATTCCTACGCGCAAGAAAGTAGTGCGTGAAATTCCTACGCGCAAGAAAGTATTGCGTGATATTTCTACGCGCAAGAAAGTAGTGCGTGATATTCCTACCTGCAAGAAAGTAGTGAGTGATATTCCTGCGCACAAGAAAGTAGTGCGTGATATTCCTACGCGCAAGAAAGTAGTGCGTGATATTCCTACGCGCAAGAAAGTAGTGCGTGAAATTCCTACGCGCAAGAAAGTATTGCGTGATATTCCTACGCGCAAGAAAGTAGTGCGTGATATTCCTACGTGCAAGAAAGTAGTGAATGATATTCCTACGCGAAAGAAAGTAGTGCGTGAAATTCCTACGCGCAAGAAAGTAGTGAGTGATATTCCTAGGCGCAAGAAAGTAGTGCGTGAAATTCCTACGCGCAAAAAAGTAGTGCGTGATATTCCTACGCGCAAGAAAGTAGTGTGTGATATTCCTACACGCACGAAAGTAGTGCGTGAAATTCCTACGCGCAAGAAAGTAGTGCGTTATATTCCTAAGCGCAAGAAAGTAGTGCGTGATATTCCTACACGCATGAAAGTAGTGCGTGATATTCCTACGCGCAAGAAAGTCGTGCGTGATATTCCTACACGCACGAAAGTAGTGCGTGAAATTCCTACGCGCAAGAAAGTAGTGCGGGATATTCCTACGCGCAAGAAAGTAGTGCGTGATATTCCTACGCGCAAGAAAGTAGTGCGTGATATTCTTACGCGCACGAAAGTAGTGCGTGATATTCCTACGCGCAAGAAAGTAGTGCGTGATATTCCTACGAGCAAGAAAGTAGTGCGTGAAATTCCTACGCGCAAGAAAGTAGTGCGTGATATTCCTACGAGCAAGAAAGTAGTGCGTGATATTCCTACACGCAAGAAAGTAGTGCGTGATATTCCTACGAGCAAGAAAGTAGTGCGCGAAATTCCTACGGGCAAGAAAGTAGTGCGTGATAATCCTACGCGCAAAAAACTAGTGCGTGATATTCCTACGCGCAAGTAAGTAGTGCGTGAAATTTCTACGTGCAAGAAAGTAGTGCGTGGAATTCCTACGCGCAAGAAAGTAGTGCGTGATATTCCTACGCGCAAGAAAGTAGTGCGTGATATTCCTAGGCGCAAGAAAGTAGTGCGTGAAATTCCTACGCGCAAAAAAGTAGTGCGTGATATTCCAACGCGCAAGAAAGTAGTGCGTGATATTCCTACACGCACGAAAGTAGTGCGTGAAATTCCTACGCGCAAGAAAGTAGTGCGTGATATTCCTACGCGCAAGAAAGTAGTGCGTGAAATTCCTACGCGCAAGAAAGTATTGCGTGATATTTCTACGCGCAAGAAAGTAGTGCGTGATATTCCTACCTGCAAGAAAGTAGTGAGTGATATTCCTGCGCACAAGAAAGTAGTGCGTGATATTCCTACGCGCAAGAAAGTAGTGCGTGATATTCCTACGCGCAAGAAAGTAGTGCGTGAAATTCCTACGCGCAAGAAAGTATTGCGTGATATTCCTACGCGCAAGAAAGTAGTGCGTGATATTCCTACGTGCAAGAAAGTAGTGAATGATATTCCTACGCGAAAGAAAGTAGTGCGTGAAATTCCTACGCGCAAGAAAGTAGTGAGTGATATTCCTAGGCGCAAGAAAGTAGTGCGTGAAATTCCTACGCGCAAAAAAGTAGTGCGTGATATTCCTACGCGCAAGAAAGTAGTGTGTGATATTCCTACACGCACGAAAGTAGTGCGTGAAATTCCTACGCGCAAGAAAGTAGTGCGTTATATTCCTAAGCGCAAGAAAGTAGTGCGTGATATTCCTACACGCATGAAAGTAGTGCGTGATATTCCTACGCGCAAGAAAGTCGTGCGTGATATTCCTACACGCACGAAAGTAGTGCGTGAAATTCCTACGCGCAAGAAAGTAGTGCGTGATATTCCTACACGCACGAAAGTAGTGCGTGAAATTCCTACGCGCAAGAAAGTAGTGGTTATATTCCTACGCGCAAGAAAGTAGTGCGTGATATTCTTACACGCACGAAAGTAGTGCGTGATATTCCTACGCGCAAGAAAGTAGTGCGTGATATTCCTACGAGCAAGAAAGTAGTGCGTGAAATTCCTACGCGCAAGAAAGTAGTGCGTGATATTCCTACGAGCAAGAAAGTAGTGCGTGATATTCCTACACGCAAGAAAGTAGTGCGTGATATTCCTACGAGCAAGAAAGTAGTGCGCGAAATTCCTACGGGCAAGAAAGTAGTGCGTGATATTCCTACACGCAAAAAAGTAGTGCGTGATATATCTACGCTCAAGAAAGTGGTGCGTGATATTCTTACGCGCAAGAAAGTAGTGCGGGATATTCCTACGCGCAAGAAAGTAGTGCGTGAAATTCCTACGCGCAAGAAAGTAGTGCGTGATATTCCTGCGCACAAGAAAGTAGTGCGTGATATTCCTACGCGCAAGAAAGTAGTGCGTGATATTCCTACGCGCAAGAAAGTAGTGCGTGAAATTCCTACGCGCAATAAAGTAGTGCGTGATATTCCTACGCGCAAGAAAGTAGTGCGTGAAATTCCTACGCGCAAGAAAGTAGTGCGTGATATTCCTGCGCACAAGAAAGTAGTGCGTGATATTCCTACGCGCAAGAAAGTAGTGCGTGATATTCCTACGCGAAAGAAAGTAGTGAGTGATATTCCTACGCAAAAGAAAGTAGTGCGTGAAATTCCTACGCGCAAGAAAGTAGTGAGTGATATTCCTACGCGCAAGAAAGTAGTGCGTGAAATTCCTACGCGCAAGAAAGTAGTGCGTGATATTCCTGCGCACAAGAAAGTAGTGCGTGATATTCCTACGCGCAAGAAAGTAGTGCGTGATATTTCCACGCGCAAGAAAGTAGTGCGTGAAATTCCTACGCGCAAGAAAGTAGTGCGTGATATTCCTACGCGCAAGAAAGTAGAGCGTGATATTCCTACGCGCAAGAAAGTAGCGCGTGATATTCCTACGCGCAAGTAAGTAGTGCGTGAAATTTCTACGTGCAAGAAAGTAGTGCGTGGAATTCCTACGCGCAAGAAAGTAGTGCGTGATATTCCTACGCGCAAGAAAGTAGTGCGTGATATTCCTAGGCGCAAGAAAGTAGTGCGTGAAATTCCTACGCGCAAAAAAGTAGTGCGTGATATTCCTACGCGCAAGAAAGTAGTGCGTGATATTCCTACACGCACGAAAGTAGTGCGTGAAATTCCTACGCGCAAGAAAGTAGTGCGTGATATTCCTACGCGCAAGAAAGTAGTGCGTGAAATTCCTACGCGCAAGAAAGTATTGCGTGATATTTCTACGCGCAAGAAAGTAGTGCGTGATATTCCTACGTGCAAGAAAGTAGTGAGTGATATTCCTGCGCACAAGAAAGTAGTGCGTGATATTCCTACGCGCAAGAAAGTATTGCGTGATATTCCTACGCGTAAGAAAGTAGTGCGTGATATTCCTACGTGCAAGAAAGTAGTGAGTGATATTCCTACGCGAAAGAAAGTAGTGCGTGAAATTCCTACGCGCAAGAAAGTAGTGAGTGATATTCCTACGCGCAAGAAAGTAGTGCGTGAAATTCCTACGCGCAAGAAAGTATTGCGTGATATTCCTACGCGCAAGAAAGTAGTGCGTGATATTCCTACGAGCAAGAAAGTAGTGCGTGAAATTCCTACGCGCAAGAAAGTAGTGCGTGATATTCCTACGCGCACGAAAGTAGTGCGTGAAATTCCTACGCGCAAGAAAGTAGTGCGTGATATTCCTACGCGCTAGAAAGTAGTGCGTGATATTCCTAGGCGCGAGAAAGTAGTGCGTAAAATTCCTACGCGCAAAAAAGTAGTGCGTGATATTCCTACGCGCAAGAAAGTAGTGTGTGATATTCCTACACTCACGAATGTAGTGCGTGAAATTCCTACGCGCAAGAAAGTAGTGCGTGATATTCCTAAGCGCAAGAAAGTAGTGCGTGATATTCCTACACGCATGAAAGTAGTGCGTGATATTCCTACGCGCAAGAAAGTCGTGCGTGATATTCTCACACGCACGAAAGTAGTGCGTGAAATTCCTACGCGCAAGAAAGTAGTGCGTGATATTCCTACACACACGAAAGTAGTGCGTGAAATTCCTACGCGCAAGAAAGTAGTGCGTGATATTCCTACGCGCAAGAAAGTAGTGCGTGATATTCCTACGAGCAAGAAAGTAGTGCGTGAAATTCCTACGCGCAAGAAAGTAGTGCGTGATATTCCTACGCGCAAGAAAGTAGTGCGTGATATTCCTACACGCACGAAAGTAGTGTGTGATATTCCTACGCGCAAGAAAGTAGTGCGTGATATTCCTACGCGCAAGAAAGTAGTGCGTGAAATTCCCACGGGCAAGAAAGTAGTGCGTGATATTCCTACGCGCAAAAAAGTAGTGCGTGATATACCTACGCACAAGAAAGTGGTGCGTGATATTCTTACGCGCAAGAAAGTAGTGCGGGATATTCCTACGGGCTAGAAAGTAGTGCGTGATATTCCAACGCGCAAAAAAGTAGTGCGTGATATACCTACGCGCAAGAAAGTAGTGCGTGATATTCCTACGCGCAAGAAAGTAGTGTGTGATATTCATACGCACAAGAAAGTAGTGCGTGATATTCCTACGCGCAAGGTAGTAGTGCGTGAAATTCCTACGCGCAAGAAAGTAGTGCGGGATATTCCTGCGCACAAGAAAGTAGTGCGTGATATTCCTACGCGCAAGAAAGTAGTGCGTGATATTCCTACGCGCAAGAAAGAAGTGTGTGAAATTCCTACGCGCAAGAAAGTAGTGCGTGATATTCCTAGGCGCAAGAAAGTAGTGCGTGAAATTCCTACGCGCAAAAAAGTAGTGCATGATATTCCTACGCGCAAGAAAGTAGTGTGTGATATTCCTACACGCACGAAAGTAGTGCGTGAAATTCCTACGCGCAAGAAAGTAGTGCGTGATATTCCTAAGCGCAAGAAAGTAGTGCGTGATATTCCTACACGCATGAAAGTAGTGCGTGATATTCCTACGCGCAAGAAAGTCGTGCGTGATATTCCTACACGCACGAAAGTAGTGCGTGAAATTCTTACGCGCAAGAAAGTAGTGCGTGATATTCCTACACGCACGAAAGTAGTGCGTGAAATTCCTACGCGCAAGAAAGTAGTGCGTGATATTCCTACGCGCAAGAAAGTAGTGCGTGATATTCTTACACGCACAAAAGTAGTGCGTGATATTCCTATGCGCAAGAAAGTAGTGCGTGATATTCCTACGAGCAAGAAAGTAGTGCGTGAAATTCCTACGCGCAAGAAAGTAGTGCGTGATATTCCTACGCGCAAGAAAGTAGTGCGTGATATTCCTACACGCACGAAAGTAGTGCGTGATATTCCTACGCGCAAGAAAGTAGTGCGTGATATTCCTACGAGCAAGAAAGTAGTGCGTGAAATTCCTACGGGCAAGAAAGTAGTGCGTGATATTCCTACGCGCAAAAAAGTAGTGCGTGATATATCTACGCACAAGAAAGTGGTGCGTGATATTCTTACGCGCAAGAAAGTAGTGCGGGATATTTCTACGGGCAAGAAAGTAGTGCGTGATATTCCTACGCGCAAAGAAGTAGTGCGTGATATACCTACGCGCAAGAAAGTAGTGCGTGATATTCCTACGCGCAAGAAAGTAGTGTGTGATATTCATACGCACAAGAAAGTAGTGCGTGATATTCCTACGCGCAAGAAAGTAGTGCGTGAAATTCCTACGCGCAAGAAAGTAGTGCGTGATATTCCTGCGCACAAGAAAGTAGTGCGTGATATTCCTACGCGCAAGAAAGTAGTGCGTGATATTCCTATGCAAAAGAAAGTAGTGCGTGAAATTCCTACGCGCAAGAAAGTAGTGAGTGATATTCCTACGCGCAAGAAAGTAGTGCGTGAAATTCCTACGCGCAAGAAAGTATTGCGTGATATTCCTGCGCACAAGAAAGTAGTGCGTGATATTCCTACGCGCAAGAAAGTAGTGCGTGATATTTCTACGCGCAAGAAAGTAGTGCGTGAAATTCCTACGCGCAAGAAAGTAGTGCGTGATATTCCTACGCGCAAGAAAGAAGAGCGTGATATTCCTACGCGCAAGAAAGTAGTGCGTGATATTCCTACGCGCAAGTAAGTAGTGCGTGAAATTTCTACGTGCAAGAAAGTAGTGCGTGGAATTCCTACGCGCAAGAAAGTAGTGCGTGATATTCCTACGCGCAAGGAAGTAGTGCGTGATATTCCTAGGCGCAAGAAAGTAGTGCGTGAAATTCCTACGCGCAAAAAAGTAGTGCGTGATATTCCTACGCGCAAGAAAGTAGTGCGTGATATTCCTACACGCACGAAAGTAGTGCGTGAAATTCCTACGCGCTAGAAAGTAGTGCGTGATATTCCTACGCGCAAGAAAGTAGTGCGTGAAATTCCTACGCGCAAGAAAGTATTGCGTGATATTTCTACGCGCAAGAAAGTAGTGCGTGATATTCCTACGTGCAAGAAAGTAGTGAGTGATATTCCTGCGCACAAGAAAGTAGTGCGTGATATTCCTACGCGCAAGAAAGTAGTGCGTGATATTCCTACGCGCAAGAAAGTAGTGCGTGAAATTCCTACGCGCAAGAAAGTATTGCGTGATATTCCTACGCGCAAGAAAGTAGTGCGTGATATTCCTACGTGCAAGAAAGTAGTGAGTGATATTCCTACGCGAAAAAAAGTAGTGCGTGAAATTCCTACGCGCAAGAAAGTAGTGAGTGATATTCCTACGCGCAAGAAAGTAGTGCGTGAAATTCCTACGCGCAAGAAAGTATTGCGTGATATTCCTACGCGCAAGAAAGTAGTGCGTGATATTCCTACGTGCAAGAAAGTAGTGAGTGATATTCCTACGCAAAAGAAAGTAGTGCGTGAAATTCCTACGCGCAAAAAAGTAGTGAGTGATATTCCTACGCGCAAGAAAGTAGTGCGTGAAATTCCTACGCGCAAGAAAGTAGTGCGTGATATTCCTGCGCACAAGAAAGTAGTGCGTGAAATTCCTACGCGCAAGAAAGTAGTGCGTGATATTTCTACGCGCAAGAAAGTAGTGCGTGATATTTCTACGCGCAAGAAAGTAGTGCGTGAAATTCCTACGCGCAAGAAAGTAGTGCGTGATACTCCTACGCGCAAGTAAGTAGTGCGTGAAATTTCTACGTGCAAGAAAGTAGTGCGTGGAATTCCTACGCGCAAGAAAGTAGTGCGTGATATTCCTACGCGCAAGAAAGTAGTGCGTGATATTCCTGGCGCAAGAAAGTAGTGCGTGAAATTCCTACGCGCAAAAAAGTAGTGCGTGATATTCCTACGCGCAAGAAAGTAGTGCGTGATATTCCTACACGCACGAAAGTAGTGCGTGAAATTCCTACGCGCAAGAAAGTAGTGCGTGATATTCCTACGCGCAAGAAAGTAGTGCGTGATATTCTTACGCGCAAGAAAGTAGTGCAGGATATTTCTACGGGCCAGAAAGTAGTGCGTGATATTCCTACGCGCAAAGAAGTAGTGCGTGATATACCTACGCGCAAGAAAGTAGTGCGTGATATTCCTACGCGCAAGAAAGTAGTGTGTGATATTCATACGCACAAGAAAGTAGTGCGTGATATTCCTACGCGCAAGAAAGTAGTGCGTGAAATTCCTACGCGCAAGAAAGTAGTGCGTGATATTCCTGCGCACAAGAAAGTAGTGCGTGATATTCCTACGCGCAAGAAAGTAGTGCGTGATATTCCTATGCAAAAGAAAGTAGTGCGTGAAATTCCTACGTGCAAGAAAGTAGTGAGTGATATTCCTACGCGCAAGAAAGTAGTGCGTGAAATTCCTACGCGCAAGAAAGTATTGCGTGATATTCCTGCGCACAAGAAAGTAGTGCGTGATATTCCTACGCGCAAGAAAGTAGTGCGTGATATTTCTACGCGCAAGAAAGTAGTGCGTGAAATTCCTACGCGCAAGAAAGTAGTGCGTGATATTCCTACGCGCAAGAAAGAAGAGCGTGATATTCCTACGCGCAAGAAAGTAGTGCGTGATATTCCTACGCGCAAGTAAGTAGTGCGTGAAATTTCTACGTGCAAGAAAGTAGTGCGTGGAATTCCTACGCGCAAGAAAGTAGTGCGTGATATTCCTACGCGCAAGGAAGTAGTGCGTGATATTCCTAGGCGCAAGAAAGTAGTGCGTGAAATTCCTATCGCAAAAAAGTAGTGCGTGATATTCCTACGCGCAAGAAAGTAGTGCGTGATATTCCTACACGCACGAAAGTAGTGCGTAAAATTCCTACGCGCTAGAAAGTAGTGCGTGATATTCCTACGCGCAAGAAAGTAGTGCGTGAAATTCCTACGCGCAAGAAAGTATTGCGTGATATTTCTACGCGCAAGAAAGTAGTGCGTGATATTCCTACGTGCAAGAAAGTAGTGAGTGATATTCCTGCGCACAAGAAAGTAGTGCGTGATATTCCTACGCGCAAGAAAGTAGTGCGTGATATTCCTACGCGCAAGAAAGTAGTGCGTGAAATTCCTACGCGCAAGAAAGTATTGCGTGATATTCCTACGCGCAAGAAAGTAGTGCGTGATATTCCTACGTGCAAGAAAGTAGTGAGTGATATTCCTACGCGAAAAAAAGTAGTGAGTGATATTCCTACGCGAAAAAAAGTAGTGAGTGATATTCCTACGCGCAAGAAAGTAGTGCGTGAAATTCCTACGCGCAAGAAAGTATTGCGTGATATTCCTACGCGCAAGAAAGTAGTGCGTGATATTCCTACGTGCAAGAAAGTAGTGAGTGATATTCCTACGCAAGAGAAAGTAGTGCGTGAAATTCCTACGCGCAAAAAAGTAGTGAGTGATATTCCTACGCGCAAGAAAGTAGTGCGTGAAATTCCTACGCGCAAGAAAGTAGTGCGTGATATTCCTGCGCACAAGAAAGTAGTGCGTGATATTCCTAGCGGCAAGAAAGTAGTGCGTGATATTTCTACGCGCAAGAAAGTAGTGCGTGATATTTCTACGCGCAAGAAAGTAGTGCGTGAAATTCCTACGCGCAAGAAAGTAGTGCGTGATATTCCTACGCGCAAGAAAGTAGTGCGTGATATTCCTACACGCACGAAAGTAGTGTGTGATATTCCTACGCGCAAGAAAGTAGTGCGTGATATTCCTACGCGCAAGAAAGTAGTGCGTGAAATTCCCACGGGCAAGAAAGTAGTGCGTGATATTCCTACGCGCAAAAAAGTAGTGCGTGATATACCTACGCACAAGAACGTGGTGCGTGATATTCTTACGCGCAAGAAAGTAGTGCGGGATATTCCTACGGGCTAGAAAGTAGTGCGTGATATTCCAACGCGCAAAAAAGTAGTGCGTGATATACCTACGCGCAAGAAAGTAGTGCGTGATATTCCTACGCGCAAGAAAGTAGTGTGTGATATTCATACGCACAAGAAAGTAGTGCGTGATATTCCTACGCGCAAGGAAGTAGTGCGTGAAATTCCTACGCGCAAGAAAGTAGTGCGGGATATTCCTGCGCACAAGAAAGTAGTGCGTGATATTCCTACGCGCAAGAAAGTAGTGCGTGATATTCCTACGCGCAAGAAAGAAGTGCGTGAAATTCCTACGCGCAAGAAAGTAGTGCGTGATATTCCTAGGCGCAAGAAAGTAGTGCGTGAAATTCCTACGCGCAAAAAAGTAGTGCATGATATTCCTACGCGCAAGAAAGTAGTGTGTGATATTCCTACACGCACGAAAGTAGTGCGTGAAATTCCTACGCGCAAGAAAATAGTGCGTGATATTCCTAAGCGCAAGAAAGTAGTGCGTGATATTCCTACACGCATGAAAGTAGTGCGTGATATTCCTACGCGCAAGAAAGTCGTGCGTGATATTCCTACACGCACGAAAGTAGTGCGTGAAATTCTTACGCGCAAGAAAGTAGTGCGTGATATTCCTACACGCACGAAAGTAGTGCGTGAAATTCCTACGCGCAAGAAAGTAGTGCGTGATATTCCTACGCGCAAGAAAGTAGTGCGTGATATTCTTACACGCACAAAAGTAGTGCGTGATATTCCTATGCGCAAGAAAGTAGTGCGTGATATTCCTACGAGCAAGAAAGTAGTGCGTGAAATTCCTACGCGCAAGAAAGTAGTGCGTGATATTCCTACGCGCAAGAAAGTAGTGCGTGATATTCCTACACGCACGAAAGTAGTGCGTGATATTCCTACGCGCAAGAAAGTAGTGCGTGATATTCCTACGAGCAAGAAAGTAGTGCGTGAAATTCCTACGGGCAAGAAAGTAGTGCGTGATATTCCTACGCGCAAAAAAGTAGTGCGTGATATATCTACGCACAAGAAAGTGGTGCGTGATATTCTCACGCGCAAGAAAGTAGTGCGGGATATTTCTACGGGCAAGAAAGTAGTGCGTGATATTCCTACGCGCAAAGAAGTAGTGCGTGATATACCTACGCGCAAGAAAGTAGTGCGTGATATTCCTACGCGCAAGAAAGTAGTGTGTGATATTCATACGCACAAGAAAGTAGTGCGTGATATTCCTACGCGCAAGAAAGTAGTGCGTGAAATTCCTACGCGCAAGAAAGTAGTGCGTGATATTCCTGCGCACAAGAAAGTAGTGCGTGATATTCCTACGCGCAAGAAAGTAGTGCGTGATATTCCTATGCAAAAGAAAGTAGTGCGTGAAATTCCTACGCGCAAGAAAGTAGTGAGTGATATTCCTACGCGCAAGAAAGTAGTGCGTGAAATTCCTACGCGCAAGAAAGTATTGCGTGATATTCCTGCGCACAAGAAAGTAGTGCGTGATATTCCTACGCGCAAGAAAGTAGTGCGTGATATTTCTACGCGCAAGAAAGTAGTGCGTGAAATTCCTACGCGCAAGAAAGTAGTGCGTGATATTCCTACGCGCAAGAAAGAAGAGCGTGATATTCCTACGCGCAAGAAAGTAGTGCGTGATATTCCTACGCGCAAGTAAGTAGTGCGTGAAATTTCTACGTGCAAGAAAGTAGTGCGTGGAATTCCTACGCGCAAGAAAGTAGTGCGTGATATTCCTACGCGCAAGGAAGTAGTGCGTGATATTCCTAGGCGCAAGAAAGTAGTGCGTGAAATTCCTACGCGCAAAAAAGTAGTGCGTGATATTCCTACGCGCAAGAAAGTAGTGCGTGATATTCCTACACGCACGAAAGTAGTGCGTGAAATTCCTACGCGCTAGAAAGTAGTGCGTGATATTCCTACGCGCAAGAAAGTAGTGCGTGAAATTCCTACGCGCAAGAAAGTATTGCGTGATATTTCTACGCGCAAGAAAGTAGTGCGTGATATTCCTACGTGCAAGAAAGTAGTGAGTGATATTCCTGCGCACAAGAAAGTAGTGCGTGATATTCCTACGCGCAAGAAAGTAATGCGTGATATTCCTACGCGCAAGAAAGTAGTGCGTGAAATTCCTACGCGCAAGAAAGTATTGCGTGATATTCCTACGCGCAAGAAAGTAGTGCGTGATATTCCTACGTGCAAGAAAGTAGTGAGTGATATTCCTACGCGAAAAAAAGTAGTGCGTGAAATTCCTACGCGCAAGAAAGTAGTGAGTGATATTCCTACGCGCAAGAAAGTAGTGCGTGAAATTCCTACGCGCAAGAAAGTATTGCGTGATATTCCTACGCGCAAGAAAGTAGTGCGTGATATTCCTACGTGCAAGAAAGTAGTGAGTGATATTCCTACGCAAAAGAAAGTAGTGCGTGAAATTCCTACGCGCAAAAAAGTAGTGAGTGATATTCCTACGCGCAAGAAAGTAGTGCGTGAAATTCCTACGCGCAAGAAAGTAGTGCGTGATATTCCTGCGCACAAGAAAGTAGTGCGTGATATTCCTACGCGCAAGAAAGTAGTGCGTGATATTTCTACGCGCAAGAAAGTAGTGCGTGATATTTCTACGCGCAAGAAAGTAGTGCGTGAAATTCCTACGCGCAAGAAAGTAGTGCGTGATACTCCTACGCGCAAGTAAGTAGTGCGTGAAATTTCTACGTGCAAGAAAGTAGTGCGTGGAATTCCTACGCGCAAGAAAGTAGTGCGTGATATTCCTACGCGCAAGAAAGTAGTGCGTGATATTCCTGGCGCAAGAAAGTAGTGCGTGAAATTCCTACGCGCAAAAAAGTAGTGCGTGATATTCCTACGCGCAAGAAAGTAGTGCGTGATATTCCTACACGCACGAAAGTAGTGCGTGAAATTCCTACGCGCAAGAAAGTAGTGCGTGATATTCCTACGCGCAAGAAAGTAGTGCGTGATATTCTTACGCGCAAGAAAGTAGTGCGGGATATTTCTACGGGCAAGAAAGTAGTGCGTGATATTCCTACGCGCAAAGAAGTAGTGCGTGATATACCTACGCGCAAGAAAGTAGTGCGTGATATTCCTACGCGCAAGAAAGTAGTGTGTGATATTCATACGCACAAGAAAGTAGTGCGTGATATTCCTACGCGCAAGAAAGTAGTGCGTGAAATTCCTACGCGCAAGAAAGTAGTGCGTGATATTCCTGCGCACAAGAAAGTAGTGCGTGATATTCCTACGCGCAAGAAAGTAGTGCGTGATATTCCTATGCAAAAGAAAGTAGTGCGTGAAATTCCTACGCGCAAGAAAGTAGTGAGTGATATTCCTACGCGCAAGAAAGTAGTGCGTGAAATTCCTACGCGCAAGAAAGTATTGCGCGATATTCCTGCGCACAAGAAAGTAGTGCGTGATATTCCTACGCGCAAGAAAGTAGTGCGTGATATTTCTACGCGCAAGAAAGTAGTGCGTGAAATTCCTACGCGCAAGAAAGTAGTGCGTGATATTCCTACGCGCAAGAAAGAAGAGCGTGATATTCCTACGCGCAAGAAAGTAGTGCGTGATATTCCTACGCGCAAGTAAGTAGTGCGTGAAATTTCTACGTGCAAGAAAGTAGTGCGTGGAATTCCTACGCGCAAGAAAGTAGTGCGTGATATTCCTACGCGCAAGGAAGTAGTGCGTGATATTCCTAGGCGCAAGAAAGTAGTGCGTGAAATTCCTACGCGCAAAAAAGTAGTGCGTGATATTCCTACGCGCAAGAAAGTAGTGCGTGATATTCCTACACGCACGAAAGTAGTGCGTGAAATTCCTACGCGCTAGAAAGTAGTGCGTGATATTCCTACGCGCAAGAAAGTAGTGCGTGAAATTCCTACGCGCAAGAAAGTATTGCGTGATATTTCTACGCGCAAGAAAGTAGTGCGTGATATTCCTACGTGCAAGAAAGTAGTGAGTGATATTCCTGCGCACAACAAAGTAGTGCGTGATATTCCTACGCGCAAGAAAGTAGTGCGTGAAATTCCTACGCGCAAGAAAGTATTGCGTGATATTCCTACGTGCAAGAAAGTAGTGCGTGATATTCCTACGTGCAAGAAAGTAGTGAGTGATATTCCTACGCGAAAAAAAGTAGTGCGTGAAATTCCTACGCGCAAGAAAGTAGTGAGTGATATTCCTACGCGCAAGAAAGTAGTGCGTGAAATTCCTACGCGCAAGAAAGTATTGCGTGATATTCCTACGCGCAAGAAAGTAGTGCGTGATATTCCTACGTGCAAGAAAGTAGTGAGTGATATTCCTACGCAAGAGAAAGTAGTGCGTGAAATTCCTACGCGCAAAAAAGTAGTGAGTGATATTCCTACGCGCAAGAAAGTAGTGCGTGAAATTCCTACGCGCAAGAAAGTAGTGTGTGATATTCCTGCGCACAAGAAAGTAGTGCGTGATATTCCTACGCGCAAGAAAGTAGTGCGTGATATTTCTACGCGCAAGAAAGTAGTGCGTGATATTTCTACGCGCAAGAAAGTAGTGCGTGAAATTCCTACGCGCAAGAAAGTAGTGCGTGATACTCCTACGCGCAAGTAAGTAGTGCGTGAAATTTCTACGTGCAAGAAAGTAGTGCGTGGAATTCCTACGCGCAAGAAAGTAGTGCGTGATATTCCTACGCGCAAGAAAGTAGTGCGTGATATTCCTGGCGCAAGAAAGTAGTGCGTGAAATTCCTACGCGCAAAAAAGTAGTGCGTGATATTCCTACGCGCAAGAAAGTAGTGCGTGATATTCCTACACGCACGAAAGTAGTGCGTGAAATTCCTACGCGCAAGAAAGTAGTGCGTGATATTCCTACGCGCAAGAAAGTAGTGCGTGATATTCTTACGCGCAAGAAAGTAGTGCGGGATATTTCTACGGGCAAGAAAGTAGTGCGTGATATTCCTACGCGCAAAGAAGTAGTGCGTGATATACCTACGCGCAAGAAAGTAGTGCGTGATATTCCTACGCGCAAGAAAGCAGTGTGTGATATTCATACGCACAAGAAAGTAGTGCGTGATATTCCTACGCGCAAGAAAGTAGTGCGTGAAATTCCTACGCGCAAGAAAGTAGTGCGTGATATTCCTGCGCACAAGAAAGTAGTGCGTGATATTCCTACGCGCAAGAAAGTAGTGCGTGATATTCCTATGCAAAAGAAAGTAGTGCGTGAAATTCCTACGCGCAAGAAAGTAGTGAGTGATATTCCTACGCGCAAGAAAGTAGTGCGTGAAATTCCTACGCGCAAGAAAGTATTGCGCGATATTCCTGCGCACAAGAAAGTAGTGCGTGATATTCCTACGCGCAAGAAAGTAGTGCGTGATATTTCTACGCGCAAGAAAGTAGTGCGTGAAATTCCTACGCGCAAGAAAGTAGTGCGTGATATTCCTACGCGCAAGAAAGAAGAGCGTGATATTCCTACGCGCAAGAAAGTAGTGCGTGATATTCCTACGCGCAAGTAAGTAGTGCGTGAAATTTCTACGTGCAAGAAAGTAGTGCGTGGAATTCCTACGCGCAAGAAAGTAGTGCGTGATATTCCTACGCGCAAGGAAGTAGTGCGTGATATTCCTAGGCGCAAGAAAGTATTGCGTGATATTCCTACGCGCAAGAAAGTATTGCGTGATATTCCTACGCGCAAGGAAGTAGTGCGTGATATTCCTAGGCGCAAGAAAGTAGTGCGTGAAATTCCTACGCGCAAGAAAGTAGTGCGTGATATTTCTACGCGCAAGAAAGTAGTGCGTGAAATTCCTACGCGCAAGAAAGTAGTGCGTGATACTCCTACGCGCAAGTAAGTAGTGCGTGAAATTTCTACGTGCAAGAAAGTAGTGCGTGGAATTCCTACGCGCAAGAAAGTAGTGCGTGATATTCCTACGCGCAAGAAAGTAGTGCGTGATATTCCTGGCGCAAGAAAGTAGTGCGTGAAATTCCTACGCGCAAAAAAGTAGTGCGTGATATTCCTACGCGCAAGAAAGTAGTGCGTGATATTCCTACACGCACGAAAGTAGTGCGTGAAATTCCTACGCGCAAGAAAGTAGTGCGTGATATTCCTACGCGCAAGAAAGTAGTGCGTGAAATTCCTACGCGCAAGAAAGTATTGCGTGATATTCCTACGCGCAAGAAAGTAGTGCGTGATATTCCTACGTGCAAGAAAGTAGTGCGTGATACTCCTACGCGCAAGAAAGTAGTGCGTGATATTCCTACGAGCAAGAAAGTAGTGCGTGAAATTCCTAAGCGCAAGAAAGTAGTGCGTGATATTCCTACGCGCAAGAAAGTAGTGCGTGATATTCCTACACGCACGAAAGAAGTGCATGATATTCCTACGCGCAAGAAAGTAGGGCGTGATATTCCTACTCGCAAGAAAGTTGTGCGTGAAATTCCTACGGGCAAGAAAGTAGTGCGTGATATTCCTACGCGCAAAAAAGTAGTGCGTGATATACCTACGCACAAGAAAGTAGTGCGTGATATTTCTACGCGCAAGAAAGTAGTGCGTGATATTCCTACGCGCAAGAAAGTAGTGCGTGAAATTCCTACGCGCAAGAAAGTATTGCGTGATATTCCTACGCGCAAGAAAGTAGTGCGTGAAATTCCTACGCGCAAGAAAGTAGTGCGTTATACTCCTACGCGCAAGAAAGTAGTGCGTGATATTCCTACGAGCAAGAAAGTAGTGCGTGAAATTCCTAAGCGCAAGAATTGTAGTGCGTGATATTCCTACGCGCAAGAAAGTAGTGCGTGATATTCCTACACGCACGAAAGTAGTGCGTGATATTCCTACGCGCAAGAAAGTAGGGCGTGATATTCCTACTCGCAAGAAAGTTGTGCGTGAAATTCCTACGGGCAAGAAAGTAGTGCGTGATATTCCTACGCGCAAAAAAGTAGTGCGTGATATACCTACGCGCAAGAAAGTGGTGCGTGATATTCCTACGCGCAAGAAAGTAGTGCGTGATATTCCTACGCGCAAGAAAGTAGTGCGTGATATTTCTACGCGCAAGAAAGTAGTGCGTGATATTCCTACGCGCAAGAAAGTAGTGCGTGATATTCCTACGCGCAAGAAAGTAGTGCGTGAAATTCCTACGCGCAAGAAAGTATTGCGTGATATTCCTACGCGCAAGAAAGTAGTGCGTGATATTCCTACGTGCAAGAAAGTAGTGAGTGATATTCCTACGCGAAAGAAAGTAGTGCGTGAAATTCCTACGCGCAAGAAAGTAGTGAGTGATATTCCTACGCGCAAGAAAGTAGTGCGTGAAATTCCTACGCGCAAGAAAGTATTGCGTGATATTCCTACGCGCAAGAAAGTAGTGCGTGATATTCCTACGTGCAAGAAAGTAGTGAGTGATATTCCTACGCAAAAGAAAGTAGTGCGTGAAATTCCTACGCGCAAAAAAGTAGTGAGTGATATTCCTACGCGCAAGAAAGTAGTGCGTGAAATTCCTACGCGCAAGAAAGTAGTGCGTGATATTCCTGCGCACAAGAAAGTAGTGCGTGATATTCCTACGCGCAAGAAAGTAGTGCGTGATATTTCTACGCGCAAGAAAGTAGTGCGTGATATTTCTACGCGCAAGAAAGTAGTGCGTGAAATTCCTACGCGCAAGAAAGTAGTGGGTGATACTCCTACGCGCAAGTAAGTAGTGCGTGAAATTTCTACGTGCCAGAAAGTAGTGCGTGGAATTCCTACGCGCAAGAAAGTAGTGCCTGATATTCCTACGCGCAAGAAAGTAGTGCGTGATATTCCTGGCGCAAGAAAGTAGTGCGTGAAATTCCTACGTGCAAAAAAGTAGTGCGTGATATTCCTACGCGCAAGAAAGTAGTGCGTGATATTCCTACACGCAGGAAAGTAGTGCGTGAAATTCCTACGCGCAAGAAAGTAGTGCGTGATATTCCTACGCGCAAGAAAGTAGTGCGTGAAATTCCTACGCGCAAGAAAGTATTGCGTGATATTCCTACGCGCAAGAAAGTAGTGCGTGATATTCCTACGTGCAAGAAAGTAGTGCGTGATACTCCTACGCGCAAGAAAGTAGTGCGTGATATTCCTACGAGCAAGAAAGTAGTGCGTGAAATTCCTAAGCGCAAGAAAGTAGTGCGTGATATTCCTACGCGCAAGAAAGTAGTGCGTGATATTCCTACACGCACGAAAGTAGTGCATGATATTCCTACGCGCAAGAAAGTAGGGCGTGATATTCCTACTCGCAAGAAAGTTGTGCGTGAAATTCCTACGGGCAAGAAAGTAGTGCGTGATATTCCTACGCGCAAAAAAGTAGTGCGTGATATACCTACGCACAAGAAAGTAGTGCGTGATATTTCTACGCGCAAGAAAGTAGTGCGTGATATTCCTACACGCAAGAAAGTAGTGCGTGAAATTCCTACGCGCAAGAAAGTATTGCGTGATATTCCTACGCGCAAGAAAGTAGTGCGTGAAATTCCTACGCGCAAGAAAGTAGTGCGTGATACTCCTACGCGCAAGAAAGTAGTGCGTGATATTCCTACGAGCAAGAAAGTAGTGCGTGAAATTCCTAAGCGCAAGAAAGTAGTGCGTGATATTCCTACGCGCAAGAAAGTAGTGCGTGATATTCCTACACGCACGAAAGTAGTGCGTGATATTCCTACGCGCAAGAAAGTAGGGCGTGATATTCCTACTCGCAAGAAAGTTGTGCGTGAAATTCCTACGGGCAAGAAAGTAGTGCGTGATATTCCTACGCGCAAAAAAGTAGTGCGTGATATACCTACGCGCAAGAAAGTGGTGCGTGATATTCCTACGCGCAAGAAAGTAGTGCGTGATATTCCTACGCGCAAGAAAGTAGTGCGTGATATTTCTACGCGCAAGAAAGTAGTGCGTGAAATTCCTACGCGCAAGAAAGTAGTGCGTGATATTCCTACGCGCAAGAAAGAAGAGCGTGATATTCCTACGCGCAAGAAAGTAGTGCGTGATATTCCTACGCGCAAGTAAGTAGTGCGTGAAATTTCTACGTGCAAGAAAGTAGTGCGTGGAATTCCTACGCGCAAGAAAGTAGCGCGTGATATTCCTACGCGCAAGGAAGTAGTGCGTGATATTCCTAGGCGCAAGAAAGTAGTGCGTGAAATTCCTACGCGCAAAAAAGTAGTGCGTGATATTCCTACGCGCAAGAAAGTAGTGCGTGATATTCCTACACGCACGAAAGTAGTGCGTGAAATTCCTACGCGCTAGAAAGTAGTGCGTGATATTCCTACGCGCAAGAAAGTAGTGCGTGAAATTCCTACGCGCAAAAAAGTATTGCGTGATATTTCTACGCGCAAGAAAGTAGTGCGTGATATTCCTACGTGCAAGAAAGTAGTGAGTGATATTCCTGCGCACAAGAAAGTAGTGCGTGATATACCTACGCGCAAGAAAGTAGTGCGTGATATTCCTACGCGCAAGAAAGTAGTGCGTGAAATTCCTACGCGCAAGAAAGTATTGCGTGATATTCCTACGCGCAAGAAAGTAGTGCGTGATATTCCTACGTGCAAGAAAGTAGTGAGTGATATTCCTACGCGAAAGAAAGTAGTGCGTGAAATTCCTACGCGCAAGAAAGTAGTGAGTGATATTCCTACGCGCAAGAAAGTAGTGCGTGAAATTCCTACGCGCAAGAAAGTATTGCGTGATATTCCTACGCGCAAGAAAGTAGTGCGTGATATTCCTACGTGCAGGAAAGTAGTGAGTGATATTCCTACGCAAAAGAAAGTAGTGCGTGAAATTCCTACGCGCAAAAAAGTAGTGAGTGATATTCCTACGCGCAAGAAAGTAGTGCGTGAAATTCCTACGCGCAAGAAAGTAGTGCGTGATATTCCTGCGCACAAGAAAGTAGTGCATGATATTCCTACGCGCAAGAAAGTAGTGCGTGATATTTCTACGCGCAAGAAAGTAGTGCGTGATATTTCTACGCGCAAGAAAGTAGTGCGTGAAATTCCTACGCGCAAGAAAGTAGTGGGTGATACTCCTACGCGCAAGTAAGTAGTGCGTGAAATTTCTACGTGCCAGAAAGTAGTGCGTGGAATCCCTACGCGCAAGAAAGTAGTGCGTGATATTCCTACGCGCAAGAAAGTAGTGCGTGATATTCCTGGCGCAAGAAAGTAGTGCGTGAAATTCCTACGCGCAAAAAAGTAGTGCGTGATATTCCTACGCGCAAGAAAGTAGTGCGTGATATTCCTACACGCAGGAAAGTAGTGCGTGAAATTCCTACGCGCAAGAAAGTAGTGCGTGATATTCCTACGCGCAAGAAAGTAGTGCGTGAAATTCCTACGCGCAAGAAAGTATTGCGTGATATTCCTACGCGCAAGAAAGTAGTGCGTGATATTCCTACGTGCAAGAAAGTAGTGCGTGATACTCCTACGCGCAAGAAAGTAGTGCGTGATATTCCTACGAGCAAGAAAGTAGTGCGTGAAATTCCTAAGCGCAAGAAAGTAGTGCGTGATATTCCTACGCGCAAGAAAGTAGTGCGTGATATTCCTACACGCACGAAAGTAGTGCATGATATTCCTACGCGCAAGAAAGTAGGGCGTGATATTCCTACTCGCAAGAAAGTTGTGCGTGAAATTCCTACGGGCAAGAAAGTAGTGCGTGATATTCCTACCCGCAAAAAAGTAGTGCGTGATATACCTACGCACAAGAAAGTAGTGCGTGATATTTCTACGCGCAAGAAAGTAGTGCGTGATATTCCTACGCGCAAGAAAGTAGTGCGTGAAATTCCTACGCGCAAGAAAGTATTGCGTGATATTCCTACGCGCAAGAAAGTAGTGCGTGATACTCCTACGCGCAAGAAAGTAGTGCGTGATATTCCTACGAGCAAGAAAGTAGTGCGTGAAATTCCTAAGCGCAAGAAAGTAGTGCGTGATATTCCTACGCGCAAGAAAGTAGTGCGTGATATTCCTACACGCACGAAAGTAGTGCGTGATATTCCTACGCGCAAGAAAGTAGGGCGTGATATTCCTACTCGCAAGAAAGTTGTGCGTGAAATTCCTACGGGCAAGAAAGTAGTGCGTGATATTCCTACGCACAAAAAAGTAGTGCGTGATATACCTACGCGCAAGAAAGTGGTGCGTGATATTCCTACGCGCAAGAAAGTAGTGCGTGATATTCCTACGGGCAAGAAAGTAGTGCGTGATATTCCTACACACACGAAAGTAGTGCGTGAAATTCATACGCGCAAGAAAGTAGTGCGTGATATTCCCACGCGCAAAAAAGTAGTGCGTGATATTCCTACACGCACGAAAGTAGTGCGTGATACTCCTACGCGCAAGAAAGTAGTGCGTGATATTCCTACGAGCAAGAAAGTAGTGCGTGAAATTCCTACATGCAAGAAAGTAGTGCGTGATTTTCCTACGCGCAAGAAAGTAGGGCGTGATATTCCTACACGCACGAAAGTAGTGCGTGGTATTCCTACGCGCAAGAAAGTAGTGCGTGATATTCCTACGAGCAAGAAAGTAGTGCGTGAAATTCCTACGCGCAAGAAAGTAGTGCGTGATATTCCTACGCGCAAGAAAGTAGTGCGTGATATTCCTACACGCACAAAAGTAGTGCGTGATATTCCTACGCGCAAGAAAGTAGGGCGTGATATTCCTACGCGCAAGAAAGTTGTGCGTGAAATTCCTACGGGCAAGAAAGTAGTGCGTGATATTCCTACGCGCAAAAAAGTAGTGCGTGATATACCTACGCGCAAGAAAGTGGTGCGTGATATTCCTACGCGCAAGAAAGTAGTGCGTGATATTCCTACGGGCAAGAAAGTAGTGCGTGATATTCCTACACGCACGAAAGTAGTGCGTGATACTCCTACGCGCAAGAAAGTAGTGCGTGATATTCCTACGAGCAAGAAAGTAGTGCGTGAAATTCCTACATGCAAGAAAGTAGTGCGTGATATTCCTACGCGCAAGAAAGTAGTGCGTGATATTCCTACACGCACTAAAGTAGTGCGTGGTATTCCTATGCGCAAGAAAGTAGGGCGTGATATTCCTACGCGCAAGAAAGTAGTGCGTGATATTCCTACGCGCAAGAAAGTAGTGCGTGATATTCCTACACGCACGAAAGTAGTGTGTGATATTCCTACGCGCAAGAAAGTAGTGCGTGATATTCCTACGCGCAAGAAAGTAGAGCGTGAAATTCACACGGGCAAGAAAGTAGTGCGTGATATTCCTACGCGCAAAAAAGTAGTGCGTGATATACCTACGCACAAGAAAGTGGTGCGTGATATTCTTACGCGCAAGAAAGTAGTGCGGGATATTCCTACGGGCAAGAAAGTAGTGCGTGATATTCCAACGCGCAAAAAAGTAGTGCGTGATATACCTACGCGCAAGAAAGTAGTGCGTGATATTCCTACGCGCAAGAAAGTAGTGTGTGATATTCATACGCACAAGAAAGTAGTGCGTGATATTCCTACGCGCAAGGAAGTAGTGCGTGAAATTTCTACGCGCAAGAAAGTAGTGCGGGATATTCCTGCGCACAAGAAAGTAGTGCGTGATATTCCTACGCGCAAGAAAGTAGTGCGTGATATTCATACGCGCAAGAAAGAAGTGCGTGAAATTCCTACGCGCAAGAAAGTAGTGCGTGATATTCCTAGGCGCAAGAAAGTAGTGCGTGAAATTCCTACGCGCAAAAAAGTAGTGCATGATATTCCTACGCGCAAGAAAGTAGTGTGTGATATTCCTACACGCACGAAAGTAGTGCGTGAAATTCCTACGCGCAAGAAAGTAGTGCGTGATATTCCTAAGCGCAAGAAAGTAGTGCGTGATATTCCTACACGCATGAAAGTAGTGCGTGATATTCCTACGCGCAAGAAAGTCGTGCGTGATATTCCTACACGCACGAAAGTAGTGCGTGAAATTCCTACGCGCAAGAAAGTAGTGCGTGATATTCCTACACGCACGAAAGTAGTGCGTGAAATTCCTACGCGCAAGAAAGTAGTGCGTGAGATTCCTACGCGCAAGAAAGTAGTGCGTGATATTCTTACACGCACAAAAGTAGTGCGTGATATTCCTATGCGCAAGAAAGTAGTGCGTGATATTCCTACGAGCAAGAAAGTAGTGCGTGAAATTCCTACGCGCAAGAAAGTAGTGCGTGATATTCCTACGCGCAAGAAAGTAGTGCGTGATATTCCTACATGCACGAAAGTAGTGCGTGATATTCCTACGCGCAAGAAAGTAGTGCGTGATATTCCTACGAGCAAGAAAGTAGTGCGTGAAATTCCTACGGGCAAGAAAGTAGTGCGTGATATTCCTACGCGCAAAAAAGTAGTGCGTGATATATCTACGCACAAGAAAGTGGTGCGTGATATTCTTACGCGCAAGAAAGTAGTGCGGGATATTTCTACGGGCAAGAAAGTAGTGCGTGATATTCCTACGCGCAAAGAAGTAGTGCGTGATATACCTACGCGCAAGAAAGTAGTGCGTGATATTCCTACGCGCAAGAAAGTCGTGTGTGATATTCATACGCACAAGAAAGTAGTGCGTGATATTCCTACGCGCAAGAAAGTAGTGCGTGAAATTCCTACGCGCAAGAAAGTAGTGCGTGATATTCCTGCGCACAAGAAAGTAGTGCGTGATATTCCTACGCGCAAGAAAGTAGTGCGTGATATTCCTACGCAAAAGAAAGTAGTGCGTGAAATTCCTACGCGCAAGAAAGTAGTGAGTGATATTCCTACGCGCAAGAAAGTAGTGCGTGAAATTCCTACGCGCAGGAAAGTATTGCGTGATATTCCTGCGCACAAGAAAGTAGTGCGTGATATTCCTACGCGCAAGAAAGTAGTGCTTGATATTTCTACGCGCAAGAAAGTAGTGCGTGAAATTCCTACGCGCAAGAAAGTAGTGCGTGATATTCCTACGCGCAAGAAAGAAGAGCGTGATATTCCTACGCGCAAGAAAGTAGTGCGTGATATTCCTACGCGCAAGTAAGTAGTGCGTGAAATTTCTACGTGCAAGAAAGCAGTGCGTGGAATTCCTACGCGCAAGAAAGTAGTGCGTGATATTCCTACGCGCAAGGAAGTAGTGCGTGATATTCCTAGGCGCAAGAAAGTAGTGCGTGAAATTCCTACGCGCAAAAAAGTAGTGCGTGATATTCCTACGCGCAAGAAAGTAGTCCGTGATATTCCTACACGCACGAAAGTAGTGCGTGAAATTCTTACGCGCTAGAAAGTAGTGCGTGATATTCCTACGCGCAAGAAAGTAGTGCGTGAAATTCCTACGCGCAAGAAAGTATTGCGTGATATTTCTACGCGCAAGAAAGTAGTGCGTGATATTCCTACGTGCAAGAAAGTAGTGAGTGATATTCCTGCGCACAAGAAAGTAGTGCGTGATATTCCTACGCGCAAGAAAGTAGTGCGTGATATTCCTACGCGCAAGAAAGTAGTGCGTGAAATTCCTACGCGCAAGAAAGTATTGCGTGATATTCCTACGCGCAAGAAAGTAGTGCGTGATATTCCTACGTGCAAGAAAGTAGTGAGTGATATTCCTACGCGAAAGAAAGTAGTGCGTGAAATTCCTACGCGCAAGAAAGTAGTGAGTGATATTCCTACGCGCAAGAAAGTAGTGCGTGAAATTCCTACGCGCAAGAAAGTATTGCGTGATATTCCTACGCGCAAGAAAGTAGTGCGTGATATTCCTACGTGCAAGAAAGTAGTGAGTGATATTCCTACGCAAAAGAAAGTAGTGCGTGAAATTCCTACGCGCAAAAAAGTAGTGAGTGATATTCCTACGCGCAAGAAAGTAGTGCGTGAAATTCCTACGCGCAAGAAAGTAGTGCGTCATATTCCTGCGCACAAGAAAGTAGTGCGTGATATTCCTACGCGCAAGAAAGTAGTGCGTGATATTTCTACGCGCAAGAAAGTAGTGCGTGATATTCCTACACGCACGAAAGTAGTGCGTGAAATTCCTACGCGCAAGAAAGTAGTGCGTGATATTCCTACGCGCAAGAAAGTAGTGCGTGAAATTCCTACGCGCAAGAAAGTATTGCGTGATATTCCTACGCGCAAGAAAGTAGTGCGTGATATTCCTACGTGCAAGAAAGTAGTGCGTGATACTCCTACGCGCAAGAAAGTAGTGCGTGATATTCCTACGAGCAAGAAAGTAGTGCGTGAAATTCCTAAGCGCAAGAAAGTAGTGCGTGATATTCCTACGCGCAAGAAAGTAGTGCGTGATATTCCTACACGCACGAAAGTAGTGCATGATATTCCTACGCGCAAGAAAGTAGTGCGTGAAATTCCTACGCGCAAGAAAGTAGTGCGTGATATTCCTACGCGCAAGAAAGTAGTGCGTGAAATTCCTACGCGCAAGAAAGTATTGCGTGATATTCCTACGCGCAAGAAAGTAGTGCGTGATATTCCTACGTGCAAGAAAGTAGTGAGTGATATTCCTACGCGAAAGAAAGTAGTGCGTGAAATTCCTACGCGCAAGAAAGTAGTGAGTGATATTCCTACGCGCAAGAAAGTAGTGCGTGAAATTCCTACGCGCAAGAAAGTATTGTGTGATATTCCTACGCGCAAGAAGTAGTGCGTGATATTCCTACGTGCAAGAAAGTAGTGAGTGATATTCCTACGCAAAAGAAAGTAGTGCGTGAAATTCCTACGCGCAAAAAAGTAGTGAGTGATATTCCTACGCGCAAGAAAGTAGTGCGTGAAATTCCTACGCGCAAGAAAGTAGTGCGTGATATTCCTGCGCACAAGAAAGTAGTGCGTGATATTCCTACGCGCAAGAAAGTAGTGCGTGATATTTCTACGCGCAAGAAAGTAGTGCGTGATATTCCTACACGCACGAAAGTAGTGCGTGAAATTCCTACGCGCAAGAAAGTAGTGCGTGATATTCCTACGCGCAAGAAAGTAGTGCGTGAAATTCCTACGCGCAAGAAAGTATTGCGTGATATTCCTACGCGCAAGAAAGTAGTGCGTGATATTCCTACGTGCAAGAAAGTAGTGCGTGATACTCCTTCGCGCAAGAAAGTAGTGCGTGATATTCCTACGAGCAAGAAAGTAGTGCGTGAAATTCCTAAGCGCAAGAAAGTAGTGCGTGATATTCCTACGCGCAAGAAAGTAGTGCGTGATATTCCTACACGCACGAAAGTAGTGCATGATATTCCTACGCGCAAGAAAGTAGGGCGTGATATTCCTACTCGCAAGAAAGTTGTGCGTGAAATTCCTACGGGCAAGAAAGTAGTGCGTGATATTCCTACGCGCAAAAAAGTAGTGCGTGATATACCTACGCACAAGAAAGTAGTGCGTGATATTTCTACGCGCAAGAAAGTAGTGCGTGATATTCCTACGCGCAAGAAAGTAGTGCGTGAAATTCCTACGCGCAAGAAAGTATTGCGTGATATTCCTACGCGCAAGAAAGTAGTGCGTGATACTCCTACGCGCAAGAAAGTAGTGCGTGATATTCCTACGAGCAAGAAAGTAGTGCGTGAAATTCCTACATGCAAGAAAGTAGTGCGTGATATTCCTACGCGCAAGAAAGTAGGGCGTGATATTCCTACTCGCAAGAAAGTTGTGCGTGAAATTCCTACGGGCAAGAAAGTAGTGCGTGAAATTTCTACGTGCAAGTAAGTAGTGCGTGAAATTTCTACGTGCAAGAAAGTAGTGCGTGGAATTCCTACGCGCAAGAAAGTAGTGCGTGATATTCCTACGCGCAAGGAAGTAGTGCGTGATATTCCTAGGCGCAAGAAAGTAGTGCGTGAAATTCCTACGCGCAAAAAAGTAGTGCGTGATATTCCTACGCGCAAGAAAGTAGTGCGTGATATTCCTACGCGCAAGAAAGTAGTGCGTGATATTCCTACGCGCAAAAAAGTAGTGCGTGATATACCTACGCACAAGAAAGTAGTGCGTGATATTTCTACGCGCAAGAAAGTAGTGCGTGATATTCCTACGCGCAAGAAAGTAGTGCGTGAAATTCCTACGCGCAAGAAAGTATTGCGTGATATTCCTACGCGCAAGAAAGTAGTGCGTGATACTCCTACGCGCAAGAAAGTAGTGCGTGATATTCCTACGAGCAAGAAAGTAGTGCGTGAAATTCCTACATGCAAGAAAGTAGTGCGTGATATTCCTACGCGCAAGAAAGTAGGGCGTGATATTCCTACTCGCAAGAAAGTTGTGCGTGAAATTCCTACGGGCAAGAAAGTAGTGCGTGATATTCCTACGCGCAAGAAAGAAGAGCGTGATATTCCTACGCGCAAGAAAGTAGTGCGTGATATTCCTACGCGCAAGTAAGTAGTGCGTGAAATTTCTACGTGCAAGAAAGTAGTGCGTGGAATTCCTACGCGCAAGAAAGTAGTGCGTGATATTCCTACGCGCAAGGAAGTAGTGAGTGATATTCCTAGGCGCAAGAAAGTAGTGCGTGAAATTCCTACGCGCAAAAAAGTAGTGCGTGATATTCCTACGCGCAAGAAAGTAGTGCGTGATATTCCTACACGCACGAAAGTAGTGCGTGAAATTCCTACGCGCTAGAAAGTAGTGCGTGATATTCCTACGCGCAAGAAAGTAGTGCGTGAAATTCCTACGCGCAAGAAAGTATTGCGTGATATTTCTACGCGCAAGAAAGTAGTGCGTGATATTCCTACGTGCAAGAAAGTAGTGAGTGATATTCCTGCGCACAAGAAAGTAGTGCGTGATATTCCTACGCGCAAGAAAGTAGTGCGTGATATTCCTACGCGCAAGAAAGTAGTGCGTGAAATTCCTACGCGCAAGAAAGTATTGCGTGATATTCCTACGCGCAAGAAAGTAGTGCGTGATATTCCTACGTGCAAGAAAGTAGTGAGTGATATTCCTACGCGAAAGAAAGTAGTGCGTGAAATTCCTACGCGCAAGAAAGTAGTGAGTGATATTCCTACGCGCAAGAAAGTATTGCGTGAAATTCCTACGCGCAAGAAAGTATTGCGTGATATTCCTACGCGCAAGAAAGTAGTGCGTGATATTCCTACGTGCAAGAAAGTAGTGAGTGATATTCCTACGCAAAAGAAAGTAGTGCGTGAAATTCCTACGCGCAAAAAAGTAGTGAGTGATATTCCTACGCGCAAGAAAGTAGTGCGTGAAATTCCTACGCGCAAGAAAGTAGTGCGTGATATTCCTGCGCACAAGAAAGTAGTGCGTGATATTCCTACGCGCAAGAAAGTAGTGCGTGATATTTCTACGCGCAAGAAAGTAGTGCGTGATATTCCTACACGCACGAAAGTAGTGCGTGAAATTCCTACGCGCAAGAAAGTAGTGCGTGATATTCCTACGCGCAAGAAAGTAGTGCGTGAAATTCCTACGCGCAAGAAAGTATTGCGTGATATTCCTACGCGCAAGAAAGTAGTGCGTGATATTCCTACGTGCAAGAAAGTAGTGCGTGATACTCCTACGCGCAAGAAAGTAGTGCGTGATATTCCTACGAGCAAGAAAGTAGTGCGTGAAATTCCTAAGCGCAAGAAAGTAGTGCGTGATATTCCTACGCGCAAGAAAGTAGTGCGTGATATTCCTACACGCACGAAAGTAGTGCATGATATTCCTACGCGCAAGAAAGTAGGGCGTGATATTCCTACTCGCAAGAAAGTTGTGCGTGAAATTCCTACGGGCAAGAAAGTAGTGCGTGATATTCCTACGCGCAAAAAAGTAGTGCGTGATATACCTACGCACAAGAAAGTAGTGCGTGATATTTCTACGCGCAAGAAAGTAGTGCGTGATATTCCTACGCGCAAGAAAGTAGTGCGTGAAATTCCTACGCGCAAGAAAGTATTGCGTGATATTCCTACGCGCAAGAAAGTAGTGCGTGAAATTCCTACGCGCAAGAAAAGTAGTGCGTGATACTCCTACGCGCAAGAAAGTAGTGCGTGATATTCCTACGAGCAAGAAAGTAGTGCGTGAAATTCCTAAGCGCAAGAAAGTAGTGCGTGATATTCCTACGCGCAAGAAAGTAGTGCGTGATATTCCTACACGCACGAAAGTAGTGCGTGATATTCCTACGCGCAAGAAAGTAGGGCGTGATATTCCTACTCGCAAGAAAGTTTTGCGTGAAATTCCTACGGGCAAGAAAGTAGTGCGTGATATTCCTACGCGCAAAAAAGTAGTGCGTGATATACCTACGCGCAAGAAAGTGGTGCGTGATATTCCTACGCGCAAGAAAGTAGTGCGTGATATTCCTACGGGCAAGAAAGTAGTGCGTGATATTCCTACACACACGAAAGTAGTGCGTGAAATTCCTACGCGCAAGAAAGTAGTGCGTGATATTCCTACGCGCAAAAAAGTAGTGCGTGATATTCCTACACGCACGAAAGTAGTGCGTGATACTCCTACGCGCAAGAAAGTAGTGCGTGATATTCCTACGAGCAAGAAAGTAGTGCGTGAAATTCCTACATGCAAGAAAGTAGTGCGTGATATTCCTACGCGCAAGAAAGTAGGGCGTGATATTCCTACACGCACGAAAGTAGTGCGTGGTATTCCTACGCGCAAGAAAGTAGTGCGTGATATTCCTACGAGCAAGAAAGTAGTGCGTGAAATTCCTACGCGCAAGAAAGTAGTGCGTGATATTCCTACGCGCAAGAAAGTAGTGCGTGATATTCCTACACGCACAAAAGTAGTGCGTGATATTCCTACGCGCAAGAAAGTAGGGCGTGATATTCCTACGCGCAAGAAAGTTGTGCGTGAAATTCCTACGGGCAAGAAAGTAGTGCGTGATATTCCTACGCGCAAAAAAGTAGTGCGTGATATACCTACGCGCAAGAAAGTGGTGCGTGATATTCCTACGCGCAAGAAAGTAGTGCGTGATATTCCTACGGGCAAGAAAGTAGTGCGTGATATTCCTACACACACGAAAGTAGTGCGTGAAATTCCTACGCGCAAGAAAGTAGTGCGTGATATTCCTACGCGCAAAAAAGTAGTGCGTGAGATTCCTACACGCACGAAAGTAGTGCGTGATACTCCTACGCGCAAGAAAGTAGTGCGTGATATTCCTACGAGCAAGAAAGTAGTGCGTGAAATTCCTACATGCAAGAAAGTAGTGCGTGATATTCCTACGCGCAAGAAAGTAGGGCGTGATATTCCTACACGCACGAAAGTAGTACGTGGTATTCCTACGCGCAAGAAAGTAGTGCGTGATATTCCTACGAGCAAGAAAGTAGTGCGTGAAATTCCTACGCGCAAGAAAGTAGTGCGTGATATTCCTACGCGGAAGAAAGTAGTGCGTGATATTCCTACACGCACAAAAGTAGTGCGTGATATTCCTACGCGCAAGAAAGTAGGGCGTGATATTCCTACGCGCAAGAAAGTTGTGCGTGAAATTCCTACGGGCAAGAAAGTAGTGCGTGATATTCCTACGCGCAAAAAAGTAGTGCGTGATATACCTACGCGCAAGAAAGTGGTGCGTGATATTCCTACGCGCAAGAAAGTAGTGCGTGATATTCCTACGGGCAAGAAAGTAGTGCGTGATATTCCTACACACACGAAAGTAGTGCGTGAAATTCCTACGCGCAAGAAAGTAGTGCGTGATATTCCTACGAGCAAGAAAGTAGTGCGTGAAATTCCTACATGCAAGAAAGTAGTGCGTGATATTCCTACACGCACGAAAGTAGTGCGTGGTATTCCTATGCGCAAGAAAGTAGGGCGTGATATTCCTACGCGCAAGAAAGTAGTGCGTGAAATTCCTACTGGCAAGAAAGTAGTGCGTGATATTCCTACGCGCAAAAAAGTAGTGCGTGATATTCTTACGCGCAAGAAAGTAGTGCGTGATATTCCTACACGCACGAAAGTAGTGCGTGGTATTCCTATGCGCAAGAAAGTAGGGCGTGATATTCCTACGCGCAAGAAAGTAGTGCGTGAAATTCCTACTGGCAAGAAAGTAGTGCGTGATATTCCTACGCGCAAAAAAGTAGTGCGTGATATTCTTACGCGCAAGAAAGTAGTGCGTGATATTCCTACGCGCAAGAAAGTAGTGCGTGAAATTCCTACGCGCAAGAAAGTAGTGCGTGATATTCCTACGCGCAAGAAAGTAGTGCGTGATATTCCTACGCGCAAAAAAGTAGTGCGTGATATTCCTACGCGAAAGAAAGTAGTGAGTGATATTCCTACGCGCAAGAAAGTAGTGCGTGAAATTCCTACGCGCAAGAAAGTAGTGCGTGATATTCCTGCGCACAAGAAAGTAGTGCGTGATATTCCTACGCGCAAGAAAGTAGTGCGTGAAATTCCCACGCGCAAGAAAGTAGTGCGTGATATTCCTACGCGCAAGAAAGTAGTGCGTGATATTCCTACGCGCAAGAAAGTAGTGCGTGATATTCCTACGCAAAAGAAAGTAGTGAGTGATATTCCTACGCAAAAGAAAGTAGTGCGTGAAATTCCTACGCGCAAGAAAGTAGTGCGTGAAATTCCCACGCGCAAGAAAGTAGTGCGTGATATTCCTACGCGCAAGAAAGTAGTGCGTGATATTCCTACGCGCAAAAAAGTAGTGCGTGATATTCCTACGCGAAAGAAAGTAGTGAGTGATATTCCTACGCCAAAGAAAGTAGTGCGTGAAATTCCTACGCGCAAGAAAGTAGTGAGTGATATTCCTACGCGCAAGAAAGTAGTGCGTGAAATTCCTACGCGCAAGAAAGTAGTGCGTGATATTCCTGCGCACAAGAAAGTAGTGCGTGATATTCCTACGCGCAAGAAAGTAGTGCGTGAAATTCCCACGCGCAAGAAAGTAGTGCGTGATATTCCTACGCGCAAGAAAGTAGTGCGTGATATTCCTACGCGCAAGAAAGTAGTGCGTGATATTCCTACGCAAAAGAAAGTAGTGAGTGATATTCCTACGCAAAAGAAAGTAGTGCGTGATATTCCTACGCGCAAGAAAGTAGGGCGTGATATTCCTACACGCACGAAAGTAGTACGTGGTATTCCTACGCGCAAGAAAGTAGTGCGTGATATTCCTACGAGCAAGAAAGTAGTGCGTGAAATTCCTACGCGCAAGAAAGTAGTGCGTGATATTCCTACGCGGAAGAAAGTAGTGCGTGATATTCCTACACGCACAAAAGTAGTGCGTGATATTCCTACGCGCAAGAAAGTAGGGCGTGATATTCCTACGCGCAAGAAAGTTGTGCGTGAAATTCCTACGGGCAAGAAAGTAGTGCGTGATATTCCTACGCGCAAAAAAGTAGTGCGTGATATACCTACGCGCAAGAAAGTGGTGCGTGATATTCCTACGCGCAAGAAAGTAGTGCGTGATATTCCTACGGGCAAGAAAGTAGTGCGTGATATTCCTACACACACGAAAGTAGTGCGTGAAATTCCTACGCGCAAGAAAGTAGTGCGTGATATTCCTACGAGCAAGAAAGTAGTGCGTGAAATTCCTACATGCAAGAAAGTAGTGCGTGATATTCCTACACGCACGAAAGTAGTGCGTGGTATTCCTATGCGCAAGAAAGTAGGGCGTGATATTCCTACGCGCAAGAAAGTAGTGCGTGAAATTCCTACTGGCAAGAAAGTAGTGCGTGATATTCCTACGCGCAAAAAAGTAGTGCGTGATATTCTTACGCGCAAGAAAGTAGTGCGTGATATTCCTACACGCACGAAAGTAGTGCGTGGTATTCCTATGCGCAAGAAAGTAGGGCGTGATATTCCTACGCGCAAGAAAGTAGTGCGTGAAATTCCTACTGGCAAGAAAGTAGTGCGTGATATTCCTACGCGCAAAAAAGTAGTGCGTGATATTCTTACGCGCAAGAAAGTAGTGCGTGATATTCCTACGCGCAAGAAAGTAGTGCGTGAAATTCCTACGCGCAAGAAAGTAGTGCGTGATATTCCTACGCGCAAGAAAGTAGTGCGTGATATTCCTACGCGCAAGAAAGTAGTGCGTGATATTCCTACGCGAAAGAAAGTAGTGAGTGATATTCCTACGCCAAAGAAAGTAGTGCGTGAAATTCCTACGCGCAAGAAAGTAGTGAGTGATATTCCTACGCGCAAGAAAGTAGTGCGTGAAATTCCTACGCGCAAGAAAGTAGTGCGTGATATTCCTGCGCACAAGAAAGTAGTGCGTGATATTCCTACGCGCAAGAAAGTAGTGCGTGAAATTCCCACGCGCAAGAAAGTAGTGCGTGATATTCCTACGCGCAAGAAAGTAGTGCGTGATATTCCTACGCGCAAGAAAGTAGTGCGTGATATTCCTACGCAAAAGAAAGTAGTGAGTGATATTCCTACGCAAAAGAAAGTAGTGCGTGAAATTCCTACGCGCAAGAAAGTAGTGCGTGAAATTCCTACGCGCAAGAAAGTAGTGAGTGATATTCCTACGCGCAAGAAAGTAGAGTGCGAAATTCCTACGCGCAAGAAAGTAGTGCGTGATATTCCTACGCGCAAGAAAATGGTGTGTGATATTCCTAGGCACAAGAAAGTAGTGCGTGAAACTCCTACGCGCAAAAAAGTAGTGCGTGATATTCCTACGCGCAAGAAAGTAGTGCGTGATATTCCTACACGCACGAAAGTAGTGCGTGAAATTCCTACGCGCAAGAAAGTAGTGCGTGATATTCCTACGCGCAAGAAAGTAGTGCGTGATATTCCTACACGCACGAAAGTAGTGCGTGATATTCCTACGCGCAAGAAAGTCGTGCGTGATATTCCTACACGCACAAAAGTAGTGCGTGAAATTCCTAGGCGCAAGAAAGTAGTGCGTGATATTCCTACACGCACGAAAGTAGTGCGTGAAATTCCTACGCGCAAGAAAGTAGTGCGTGATATTCCTACGCGCTAGAAAGTAGTGCGTGATATTCCTACACGCACGAAAGTAGTGCGTGATATTCCTAAGCGCAAGAAAGTAGTGCGTGATATTCCTACGAGCAAGAAAGTAGTGCGTGAAATTTCTACGCGCAAGAAAGTAGTGCGTGATATTCCTACGCGCAAGAAAATAGTGTGTGATATTCCTACGCGCAAAAAAGTAGTGCGTGATATTCCTACGCGCAAAAAAGTAGTGCGTGATATTCCTACGAGCAAGAAAGTAGTGCGTGAAATTCCTACGCGCAAGAAAGTAGTGCGTGATATTCCTACGTGCAAGAAAGTAGTGCGTGATATTCCTACACGCACGAAAGTAGTGCGTGATATTCCTACGCGCAAGAAAGTAGTGCGTGAAATTCCTACGGGCAAGAAAGTTGTGCGTGAAATTCCTACGGGCAAGAAAGTAGTGCGTGATATTCCTACGCGCAAAAAAGTAGTGCGTGATATACCTACGCGCAAGAAAGTGGTGCGTGATATTCCTACGCGCAAGAAAGTAGTGCGTGATATTCCTACGGGCAAGAAAGTAGTGCGTGATATTCCTACACACACGAAAGTAGTGCGTGAAATTCCTACGCGCAAGAAAGTAGTGCGTGATATTCCTACGCGCAAAAAAGTAGTGCGTGAGATTCCTACACGCACGAAAGTAGTGCGTGATACTCCTACGCGCAAGAAAGTAGTGCGTGATATTCCTACGAGCAAGAAAGTAGTGCGTGAAATTCCTACATGCAAGAAAGTAGTGCGTGATATTCCTACGCGCAAGAAAGTAGGGCGTGATATTCCTACACGCACGAAAGTAGTACGTGGTATTCCTACGCGCAAGAAAGTAGTGCGTGATATTCCTACGAGCAAGAAAGTAGTGCGTGAAATTCCTACGCGCAAGAAAGTAGTGCGTGATATTCCTACGCGGAAGAAAGTAGTGCGTGATATTCCTACACGCACAAAAGTAGTGCGTGATATTCCTACGCGCAAGAAAGTAGGGCGTGATATTCCTACGCGCAAGAAAGTTGTGCGTGAAATTCCTACGGGCAAGAAAGTAGTGCGTGATATTCCTACGCGCAAAAAAGTAGTGCGTGATATACCTACGCGCAAGAAAGTGGTGCGTGATATTCCTACGCGCAAGAAAGTAGTGCGTGATATTCCTACGGGCAAGAAAGTAGTGCGTGATATTCCTACACACACGAAAGTAGTGCGTGAAATTCCTACGCGCAAGAAAGTAGTGCGTGATATTCCTACGAGCAAGAAAGTAGTGCGTGAAATTCCTACATGCAAGAAAGTAGTGCGTGATATTCCTACACGCACGAAAGTAGTGCGTGGTATTCCTATGCGCAAGAAAGTAGGGCGTGATATTCCTACGCGCAAGAAAGTAGTGCGTGAAATTCCTACTGGCAAGAAAGTAGTGCGTGATATTCCTACGCGCAAAAAAGTAGTGCGTGATATTCTTACGCGCAAGAAAGTAGTGCGTGATATTCCTACACGCACGAAAGTAGTGCGTGGTATTCCTATGCGCAAGAAAGTAGGGCGTGATATTCCTACGCGCAAGAAAGTAGTGCGTGAAATTCCTACTGGCAAGAAAGTAGTGCGTGATATTCCTACGCGCAAAAAAGTAGTGCGTGATATTCTTACGCGCAAGAAAGTAGTGCGTGATATTCCTACGCGCAAGAAAGTAGTGCGTGAAATTCCTACGCGCAAGAAAGTAGTGCGTGATATTCCTACGCGCAAGAAAGTAGTGCGTGATATTCCTACGCGCAAAAAAGTAGTGCGTGATATTCCTACGCGAAAGAAAGTAGTGAGTGATATTCCTACGCGCAAGAAAGTAGTGCGTGAAATTCCTACGCGCAAGAAAGTAGTGCGTGATATTCCTGCGCACAAGAAAGTAGTGCGTGATATTCCTACGCGCAAGAAAGTAGTGCGTGAAATTCCCACGCGCAAGAAAGTAGTGCGTGATATTCCTACGCGCAAGAAAGTAGTGCGTGATATTCCTACGCGCAAGAAAGTAGTGCGTGATATTCCTACGCAAAAGAAAGTAGTGAGTGATATTCCTACGCAAAAGAAAGTAGTGCGTGAAATTCCTACGCGCAAGAAAGTAGTGCGTGAAATTCCCACGCGCAAGAAAGTAGTGCGTGATATTCCTACGCGAAAGAAAGTAGTGAGTGATATTCCTACGCCAAAGAAAGTAGTGCGTGAAATTCCTACGCGCAAGAAAGTAGTGAGTGATATTCCTACGCGCAAGAAAGTAGTGCGTGAAATTCCTACGCGCAAGAAAGTAGTGCGTGATATTCCTGCGCACAAGAAAGTAGTGCGTGATATTCCTACGCGCAAGAAAGTAGTGCGTGAAATTCCCACGCGCAAGAAAGTAGTGCGTGATATTCCTACGCGCAAGAAAGTAGTGCGTGATATTCCTACGCGCAAGAAAGTAGTGCGTGATATTCCTACGCAAAAGAAAGTAGTGAGTGATATTCCTACGCAAAAGAAAGTAGTGCGTGATATTCCTACGCGAAGAAAGTAGGGCGTGATATTCCTACACGCACGAAAGTAGTACGTGGTATTCCTACGCGCAAGAAAGTAGTGCGTGATATTCCTACGAGCAAGAAAGTAGTGCGTGAAATTCCTACGCGCAAGAAAGTAGTGCGTGATATTCCTACGCGGAAGAAAGTAGTGCGTGATATTCCTACACGCACAAAAGTAGTGCGTGATATTCCTACGCGCAAGAAAGTAGGGCGTGATATTCCTACGCGCAAGAAAGTTGTGCGTGAAATTCCTACGGGCAAGAAAGTAGTGCGTGATATTCCTACGCGCAAAAAAGTAGTGCGTGATATACCTACGCGCAAGAAAGTGGTGCGTGATATTCCTACGCGCAAGAAAGTAGTGCGTGATATTCCTACGGGCAAGAAAGTAGTGCGTGATATTCCTACACACACGAAAGTAGTGCGTGAAATTCCTACGCGCAAGAAAGTAGTGCGTGATATTCCTACGAGCAAGAAAGTAGTGCGTGAAATTCCTACATGCAAGAAAGTAGTGCGTGATATTCCTACACGCACGAAAGTAGTGCGTGGTATTCCTATGCGCAAGAAAGTAGGGCGTGATATTCCTACGCGCAAGAAAGTAGTGCGTGAAATTCCTACTGGCAAGAAAGTAGTGCGTGATATTCCTACGCGCAAAAAAGTAGTGCGTGATATTCTTACGCGCAAGAAAGTAGTGCGTGATATTCCTACACGCACGAAAGTAGTGCGTGGTATTCCTATGCGCAAGAAAGTAGGGCGTGATATTCCTACGCGCAAGAAAGTAGTGCGTGAAATTCCTACTGGCAAGAAAGTAGTGCGTGATATTCCTACGCGCAAAAAAGTAGTGCGTGATATTCTTACGCGCAAGAAAGTAGTGCGTGATATTCCTACGCGCAAGAAAGTAGTGCGTGAAATTCCTACGCGCAAGAAAGTTGTGCGTGATATTCCTACGCGCAAGAAAGTAGTGCGTGATATTCCTACGCGCAAAAAAGTAGTGCGTGATATTCCTACGCGAAAGAAAGTAGTGAGTGATATTCCTACGCCAAAGAAAGTAGTGCGTGAAATTCCTACGCGCAAGAAAGTAGTGAGTGATATTCCTACGCGCAAGAAAGTAGTGCGTGAAATTCCTACGCGCAAGAAAGTAGTGCGTGATATTCCTGCGCACAAGAAAGTAGTGCGTGATATTCCTACGCGCAAGAAAGTAGTGCGTGAAATTCCCACGCGCAAGAAAGTAGTGCGTGATATTCCTACGCGCAAGAAAGTAGTGCGTGATATTCCTACGCGCAAGAAAGTAGTGCGTGATATTCCTACGCAAAAGAAAGTAGTGAGTGATATTCCTACGCAAAAGAAAGTAGTGCGTGAAATTCCTACGCGCAAGAAAGTAGTGCGTGAAATTCCTACGCGCAAGAAAGTAGTGAGTGATATTCCTACGCGCAAGAAAGTAGAGTGCGAAATTCCTACGCGCAAGAAAGTAGTGCGTGATATTCCTACGCGCAAGAAAATGGTGTGTGATATTCCTAGGCACAAGAAAGTAGTGCGTGAAACTCCTACGCGCAAAAAAGTAGTGCGTGATATTCCTACGCGCAAGAAAGTAGTGCGTGATATTCCTACACGCACGAAAGTAGTGCGTGAAATTCCTACGCGCAAGAAAGTAGTGCGTGATATTCCTACGCGCAAGAAAGTAGTGCGTGATATTCCTACACGCACGAAAGTAGTGCGTGATATTCCTACGCGCAAGAAAGTCGTGCGTGATATTCCTACACGCACAAAAGTAGTGCGTGAAATTCCTAGGCGCAAGAAAGTAGTGCGTGATATTCCTACACGCACGAAAGTAGTGCGTGAAATTCCTACGCGCAAGAAAGTAGTGCGTGATATTCCTACGCGCTAGAAAGTAGTGCGTGATATTCCTACACGCACGAAAGTAGTGCGTGATATTCCTAAGCGCAAGAAAGTAGTGCGTGATATTCCTACGAGCAAGAAAGTAGTGCGTGAAATTTCTACGCGCAAGAAAGTAGTGCGTGATATTCCTACGCGCAAGAAAATAGTGTGTGATATTCCTACGCGCAAAAAAGTAGTGCGTGATATTCCTACGCGCAAAAAAGTAGTGCGTGATATTCCTACGAGCAAGAAAGTAGTGCGTGAAATTCCTACGCGCAAGAAAGTAGTGCGTGATATTCCTACGTGCAAGAAAGTAGTGCGTGATATTCCTACACGCACGAAAGTAGTGCGTGATATTCCTACGCGCAAGAAAGTAGTGCGTGAAATTCCTACGGGCAAGAAAGTTGTGCGTGAAATTCCTACGGGCAAGAAAGTAGTGCGTGATATTCCTACGCGCAAAAAAGTAGTGCGTGATATACCTACGCGCAAGAAAGTGGTGCGTGATATTCCTACGCGCAAGAAAGTAGTGCGTGATATTCCTACGGGCAAGAAAGTAGTGCGTGATATTCCTACACACACGAAAGTAGTGCGTGAAATTCCTACGCGCAAGAAAGTAGTGCGTGATATTCCTACGCGCAAAAAAGTAGTGCGTGAGATTCCTACACGCACGAAAGTAGTGCGTGATACTCCTACGCGCAAGAAAGTAGTGCGTGATATTCCTACGAGCAAGAAAGTAGTGCGTGAAATTCCTACATGCAAGAAAGTAGTGCGTGATATTCCTACGCGCAAGAAAGTAGGGCGTGATATTCCTACACGCACGAAAGTAGTACGTGGTATTCCTACGCGCAAGAAAGTAGTGCGTGATATTCCTACGAGCAAGAAAGTAGTGCGTGAAATTCCTACGCGCAAGAAAGTAGTGCGTGATATTCCTACGCGGAAGAAAGTAGTGCGTGATATTCCTACACGCACAAAAGTAGTGCGTGATATTCCTACGCGCAAGAAAGTAGGGCGTGATATTCCTACGCGCAAGAAAGTTGTGCGTGAAATTCCTACGGGCAAGAAAGTAGTGCGTGATATTCCTACGCGCAAAAAAGTAGTGCGTGATATACCTACGCGCAAGAAAGTGGTGCGTGATATTCCTACGCGCAAGAAAGTAGTGCGTGATATTCCTACGGGCAAGAAAGTAGTGCGTGATATTCCTACACACACGAAAGTAGTGCGTGAAATTCCTACGCGCAAGAAAGTAGTGCGTGATATTCCAACGAGCAAGAAAGTAGTGCGTGAAATTCCTACATGCAAGAAAGTAGTGCGTGATATTCCTACACGCACGAAAGTAGTGCGTGGTATTCCTATGCGCAAGAAAGTAGGGCGTGATATTCCTACGCGCAAGAAAGTAGTGCGTGAAATTCCTACTGGCAAGAAAGTAGTGCGTGATATTCCTACGCGCAAAAAAGTAGTGCGTGATATTCTTACGCGCAAGAAAGTAGTGCGTGATATTCCTACACGCACGAAAGTAGTGCGTGGTATTCCTATGCGCAAGAAAGTAGGGCGTGATATTCCTACGCGCAAGAAAGTAGTGCGTGAAATTCCTACTGGCAAGAAAGTAGTGCGTGATATTCCTACGCGCAAAAAAGTAGTGCGTGATATTCTTACGCGCAAGAAAGTAGTGCGTGATATTCCTACGCGCAAGAAAGTAGTGCGTGAAATTCCTACGCGCAAGAAAGTAGTGCGTGATATTCCTACGCGCAAGAAAGTAGTGCGTGATATTCCTACGCGCAAAAAAGTAGTGCGTGATATTCCTACGCGAAAGAAAGTAGTGAGTGATATTCCTACGCCAAAGAAAGTAGTGCGTGAAATTCCTACGCGCAAGAAAGTAGTGAGTGATATTCCTACGCGCAAGAAAGTAGTGCGTGAAATTCCTACGCGCAAGAAAGTAGTGCGTGATATTCCTGCGCACAAGAAAGTAGTGCGTGATATTCCTACGCGCAAGAAAGTAGTGCGTGAAATTCCCACGCGCAAGAAAGTAGTGCGTGATATTCCTACGCGCAAGAAAGTAGTGCGTGATATTCCTACGCGCAAGAAAGTAGTGCGTGATATTCCTACGCAAAAGAAAGTAGTGAGTGATATTCCTACGCAAAAGAAAGTAGTGCGTGAAATTCCTACGCGCAAGAAAGTAGTGCGTGAAATTCCTACGCGCAAGAAAGTAGTGAGTGATATTCCTACGCGCAAGAAAGTAGAGTGCGAAATTCCTACGCGCAAGAAAGTAGTGCGTGATATTCCTACGCGCAAGAAAATGGTGTGTGATATTCCTAGGCACAAGAAAGTAGTGCGTGAAACTCCTACGCGCAAAAAAGTAGTGCGTGATATTCCTACGCGCAAGAAAGTAGTGCGTGATATTCCTACACGCACGAAAGTAGTGCGTGAAATTCCTACGCGCAAGAAAGTAGTGCGTGATATTCCTACGCGCAAGAAAGTAGTGCGTGATATTCCTACACGCACGAAAGTAGTGCGTGATATTCCTACGCGCAAGAAAGTCGTGCGTGATATTCCTACACGCACAAAAGTAGTGCGTGAAATTCCTAGGCGCAAGAAAGTAGTGCGTGATATTCCTACACGCACGAAAGTAGTGCGTGAAATTCCTACGCGCAAGAAAGTAGTGCGTGATATTCCTACGCGCTAGAAAGTAGTGCGTGATATTCCTACACGCACGAAAGTAGTGCGTGATATTCCTAAGCGCAAGAAAGTAGTGCGTGATATTCCTACGAGCAAGAAAGTAGTGCGTGAAATTTCTACGCGCAAGAAAGTAGTGCGTGATATTCCTACGCGCAAGAAAATAGTGTGTGATATTCCTACGCGCAAAAAAGTAGTGCGTGATATTCCTACGCGCAAAAAAGTAGTGCGTGATATTCCTACGAGCAAGAAAGTAGTGCGTGAAATTCCTACGCGCAAGAAAGTAGTGCGTGATATTCCTACGTGCAAGAAAGTAGTGCGTGATATTCCTACACGCACGAAAGTAGTGCGTGATATTCCTACGCGCAAGAAAGTAGTGCGTGAAATTCCTACGGGCAAGAAAGTAGTGCGTGATATTCCTACGCGCAAAAAAGTAGTGCGTGATATACCTACGGGCCAGAAAGTGGTGCGTGATATTCCTACGCGCAAGAAAGTAGTGCGTGATATTCCTAGGGGCAAGAAAGTAGTGCGTGATATTCCTAGGGGCAAGAAAGTAGTGCGTGATATTCCTACGCGCAAAAAAGTAGTGCGTGATATACATACGCGCAAGAAAGTAGTGCGTGATATTCCTACGCTCAAGAAAGTAGTGTGTGATATTCATACGCACAAGAAAGTAGTGCGTGATATTCCTACGCGCAAGAAAGTAGTGCGTGAAATTCCTACGCGCAAGAAAGTAGTGCGTGATATTCCTCCGCACAAGAAAGTAGTGCGTGATATTCCTATGCGCAAGAAAGTAGTGAGTGATATTCCTACGCGCAAGAAAGTAGTGCGTGATATTCCTGCGCACAAGAAAGTAGTGCGTGATATTCCTACGCGCAAGAAAGTAGTGTGTGATATTCATACGCACAAGAAAGTAGAGCGTGATATTCCTACGCGCAAGAAAGTAGTGCGTGAAATTCCTACGCGCAAGAAAGTAGTTTGTGATATTCCTACACGCACAAAAGTAGTGCGTGAAATTCCTACGCCCAAGAAAGTAGTGCGTGATATTCCTACACGCACGAAAGTAGTGCGTAAAATTCCTACGCGCAAGAAAGTAGTGCGTGATATTCCTACGCGCAAGAAAGTAGTGCGTGATATTTCTACACGCACGAAAGTAGTGCGTGATATTCCTAAGCACAAGAAAGTAGTGCGTGATATTCCTACGAGCAAGAAAGTAGTGCGTGAAATTCCTACGCGCAAGAAAGTAGTGCGTGATATTCCTACGCGCAAAAAAGTAATGCGTGATATACCTACGCGCAAGAAAGTGGTGCGTGATATTCCTACGCGCAAGAAAGTAGTGCTTGATATTCCTACGGGCAAGAAAGTAGTGCGTGATATTCCTACGCGCAAAAAAGTAGTGCGTGATATACCTACGCGCAAGAAAGTAGTGCGTGATATTCCTACACGCAAAAAAGTAGTGTGTGATATTCATACGCACAAGAGAGTAGTGCGTGATATTCCTACGCGCAAGAAAGTAGTGCGTGAAATTCCTACGCGCAAGAAAGTAGTGCGTGATATTCCTGCGCACAAGAAAGTAGTGCGTGATATTCCTACGCGCAAGAAAGTAGTGCGTGATATTCCTACGCGCAAGAAAGTAATGCGTGAAATTCCTACTCGCAAGAAAGTAGTGCGTGATATTCCTAGGCGCAAGAAAGTAGTGCGTGAAATTCCTACGCGCAAGAAAGTAGTGCGTGATATTCCTACGCGCAAGAAAATAGTGTGTGATATTCCTACGCGCAAAAAAGTAGTGCGTGATATTCCTACGCGCAAAAAAGTAGTGCGTGATATTCCTACGAGCAAGAAAGTAGTGCGTGAAATTCCTACGCGCAAGAAAGTAGTGCGTGATATTCCTACGCGCAAGAAAGTAGTGCGTGATATTCCTACACGCACGAAAGTAGTGCGTGATATTCCTACACGCAAGAAAGTAGTGCGTGATATTCCTACGCGCAAGAAAGTAGTGCGTGAAATTCCTACGGGCAAGAAAGTAGTGCGTGATATTCCTACGCGCAAAAAAGTAGTGCGTGATATACCTACGCGCAAGAAAGTGGTGTGTGATATTCCTACGCGCAAGAAAGTAGTGCGTGATATTCCTAGGGGCAAGAAAGTAGTGCGTGATATTCCCACGGGCAAAAAAGTAGTGCGTGATATACCTACGCGCAAGAAAGTAGTGCGGGATATTCCTACGCGCAAGAAAGTAGTGTGTGATATTCATACGCACAAGAAAGTAGTGCGTGATATTCCTACGCGCAAGAAAGTAGTGCGTGAAATTCCTACGCGCAAGAAAATAGTGCGTGATATTCCTGCGCACAAGAAAGTAGTGCGTGATATTCCTATGCGCAAGAAAGTAGTGAGAGATATTCCTACGCGCAAGAAAGTAGTGCGTGATATTCCTGCGCACAAGAAAGCAGTGCGTGATATTCCTACGCGCAAGAAAGTAGTGTGTGATATTCATACGCACAAGAAAGTAGTGCGTGATATTCCTACGCGCAAGAAAGTAGTGCGTGAAATTCCTACGCGCAAGAAAGTAGTGCGTGATATTCCTGCGCACAAGAAAGTAGTGCGTGATATTCCTACGCGCAAGAAAGTAGTGCGTGAGATTCCTACGCGCAAGAAAGTAGTGCGTGATATTCCTACGCACAAGAAAGTAGTGTGTGATATACATACGCACAAGAAAGTAGTGCGAGATATTCCTACGCGCAAGAAAGTAGTGCGTGAAATTCCTACGCGCAAGAAAGTAGTGCGTGATATTCCTGCGCCCAAGAAAGTAGTGCATGATATTCCTACGCGCAAGAAAGTAGTGCGTGATATTCCTACGCGCAAGAAAGTAGTGCGTGAAATTCCTAGGCACAAGAAAGTAGTGCGTGAAATTCCTACGCGCAAAAAAGTAGTGCGTGATATTCCTACGCGCAAGAAAGTAGTGCGTGATATTCCTACACGCACGAAAGTAGTGCGTGAAATTCCTACGCGCAAGAAAGTAGTGCGTGATATTCCTACGCGCAAGAAAGTAGTGCGTGATATTCCTACACGCACGAAAGTAGTGCGTGATATTCCTACGCGCAAGAAAGTCGTGCGTGATATTCCTACACGCACAAAAGTAGTGCGTGAAATTCCTACGCGCAAGAAAGTAGTGCGTGATATTCCTACACGCACGAAAGTAGTGCGTGAAATTCCTACGCGCAAGAAAGTAGTGCGTGATATTCCTACGCGCAAGAAAGTAGTGCGTGATATTCCTACTCGCACGAAAGTAGTGCGTGATATTCCTACGCGCAAGAAAGTAGTGCGTGACATTCCTACGAGCAAGAAAGTAGTGCGTGAAATTCCTACGCGCAAGAAAGTAGTGCGTGATATTCCTACGCGCAAGAAAGTAGTGCGTGATATTTCTACACGCACGAAAGTAGTGCGTGATATTCCTACACGCAAGAAAGTAGTGCGTGATATTCCTACGCGCAAGAAAGTAGTGCGTGAAATTCCTACGGGCAAGAAAGTAGTGCGTGATATTCCTACGCGCAAAAAAGTAGTGCGTGATATACCTACGCGCAAGAAAGTGGTGCGTGATATTCCTACGCGCAAGAAAGTAGTGCGTGATATTCCTACGGGCAAGAAAGTAGTGCGTGATATTCCTACGCGCAAAAAAGTAGTGCGTGATATACCTAAGCGCAAGAAAGTAGTGCGTGATATTCCTACGCGCAAGAAAGTAGTGTGTGATATTCATACGCACAAAAAAGTAGTGCGTGATATTCCTACGCGCAAGAAAGTAGTGCGTGAAATTCCTACGCGCAAGAAAGTAGTGCGTGATATTCCTGCGCACAAGAAAGTAGTGCGTGATATTCCTACGCGCAAGAAAGTAGTGCGTGATATTCCTACGCGCAAGAAAGTAGTGCGTGAAATTCCTACTCGCAAGAAAGTAGTGCGTGATATTCCTAGGCGCAAGAAAGTAGTGCGTGAAATTCCTACGCGCAAAAAAGTAGTGCGTGATATTCCTACGCGCAAGAAAGTAGTGCATGATATTCCTACACGCACGAAAGTAGTGCGTGATATTCCTACGCGCAAAAAAGTCGTGCGTGATATTCCTACACGCACAAAAGTAGTGCGTGAAATTCCTACGCGCAAGAAAGTAGTGCGTGATATTCCTACGCGCAAGAAAGTAGTGCGTGATATTCCTACACGCACGAAAGTAGTGCGTGATATTCCTACGCGCAAGAAAGTAGTGCGTGATATTCCTACGAGCAAGAAAGTAGTGCGTGAAATTCCTACGCGCAAGAAAGTAGTGCGTGATATTCCTACGCGTAAGAAAGTAGTGGTGATATTCCTACACGCACGAAAGTAGTGCGTGATATTCCTACACGCAAGAAAGTAGTGCGTGATATTCCTACGCGCAAGAAAGTAGTGCGTGAAATTCCTACACGCAAAAAAGTAGTGCGTGATATACCTACGCGCAAGAAAGTAGTGCGTGATATACCTACGCGCAAGAAAGTGGTGCGTGATATTTCTACGCGCAAGAAAGTAGTGCGTGATATTCCTACGCGCAAGAAAGTAGTGCGTGAAATTCCTACGCGCAAGAAAGTAGTGCGTGATATTCCTGCGCACAAGAAAGTAGTGCGTGATATTCCTACGCGCAAGAAAGTAGTGCGTGATATTCCTACGCGCAAGAAAGTAGTGCGTGAAATTCCTACTCGCAAGAAAGTAGTGCGTGATATTCCTAGGCGCAAGAAAGTAGTGCGTGAAATTCCTACGCGCAAAAAAGTAGTGCGTGATATTCCTACGCGCAAGAAAGTAGTGCATGATATTCCTACACGCACGAAAGTAGTGCGTGATATTCCTACGCGCAAAAAAGTCGTGCGTGATATTCCTACACGCACGAAAGTAGTGCGTGAAATTCCTACGCGCAAGAAAGTAGTGCGTGATATTCCTACGCGCAAGAAAGTAGTGCGTGATATTCCTACACGCACGAAAGTAGTGCGTGATATTCCTACGCGCAAGAAAGTAGTGCGTGATATTCCTACGAGCAAGAAAGTAGTGCGTGAAATTCCTACGCGCAAGAAAGTAGTGCGTGATATTCCTACGCGTAAGAAAGTAGTGGTGATATTCCTACACGCACGAAAGTAGTGCGTGATATTCCTACACGCAAGAAAGTAGTGCGTGATATTCCTACGCGCAAGAAAGTAGTGCGTGAAATTCCTACACGCAAAAAAGTAGTGCGTGATATACCTACGCGCAAGAAAGTAGTGCGTGATATACCTACGCGCAAGAAAGTGGTGCGTGATATTTCTACGCGCAAGAAAGTAGTGCGTGATATTCCTACGGGCAAGAAAGTAGTGCGTGATATTCCTACGTGCAAAAAAGTAGTGCGTGATATTCCTACGCGCAAGAAAGTAGTGCGTGAAATTCCTACGGGCAAGAAAGTAGTGCGTGATATTCCTACGCGCAAAAAAGTAGTGCGTGATATACCTACGCGCAAGAAAGTGGTGCGTGATATTCCTACGCGCAAGAAAGTAGTGCGTGATATTCCTACGGGCAAGAAAGTAGTGCGTGATATTCCTACGCGCAAAAAAGTAGTGCGTGATATACCTACGCGCAAGAAAGTAGTGCGTGATATTCCTACGCGCAAGAAAGTAGTGTGTGATATTCATACGCACAAGAAAGTAGTGCGTGATATTCCTACGCGCAAGAAAGTAGTGCGTGAAATTCCTACGCGCAAGAAAGTAGTGCGTGATATTCCTGCGCACAAGAAAGTAGTGCGTGATATTCCTATGCGCAAGAAAGTAGTGCGTGATATTCCTACGCGCAAGAAAGTAGTGCGTGAAATTCCTACTCGCAAGAAAGTAGTGCGTGATATTCCTAGGCGCAAGAAAGTAGTGCGTGAAATTCCTACGCGCAAAAAAGTAGTGCGTGATATTCCTACGCGCAAGAAAGTAGTGCATGATATTCCTACACGCACGAAAGTAGTGCGTGATATTCCTACGCGCAAAAAAGTCGTGCGTGATATTCCTACACGCACGAAAGTAGTGCGTGAAATTCCTACGCGCAAGAAAGTAGTGCGTGATATTCCTACGCGCAAGAAAGTAGTGCGTGATATTCCTACACGCACGAAAGTAGTGCGTGATATTCCTACGCGCAAGAAAGTAGTGCGTGAAATTCCTACGCGCAAGAAAGTAGTGCGTGATATTCCTACGCGTAAGAAAGTAGTGGTGATATTCCTACACGCACGAAAGTAGTGCGTGATATTCCTACACGCAAGAAAGTAGTGCGTGATATTCCTACGCGCAAGAAAGTAGTGCGTGAAATTCCTACGCGCAAAAAAGTAGTGCGTGATATACCTACGTGCAAGAAAGTAGTGCGTGATATACCTACGCGCAAGAAAGTGGTGCGTGATATTCCTACGCGCAAGAAAGTAGTGCGTGATATTCCTACGCGCAAAAAAGTAGTGCATGATATACCTACGCGCAAGAACGTGGTGCGTGATATTCCTACGCGCAAGAAAGTAGTGCGTGATATTCCTACGGGCAAGAAAGTAGTGCGTGATATTCCTACGCGCAAAAAAGTAGTGCGTGATATACCTACGCGCAAGAAAGTAGTGCGTGATATTCCTACGCGCAAGAAAGTAGTGTGTGATATTCATACGCACAAGAAAGTAGTGCGTGATATTCCTACGCGCAAGAAAGTAGTGCGTGAAATTCCTACGCGCAAGAAAGTAGTGCGTGATATTCCTGCGCACAAGAAAGTAGTGCGTGATATTCCTACGCGCAAGAAAGTAGTGCGTGATATTCCTACGCGCAAAAAAGTCGTGCATGATATTCCTACACGCACGAAAGTAGTGCGTGAAATTCCTACGCGCAAGAAAGTAGTGCGTGATATTCCTACATGCACGAAAGAAGTGCGTGATATTCCTACGCGCAAGAAAGTAGTGCGTGATATTCCTACGAGCAAGAAAGTAGTGCATGAAATTCCTACGCGCAAGAAAGTAGTGCGTGATATTCCTACGCGTAAGAAAGTAGTGCGTGATATTCCTACGCGCAAGAAAGTAGTGCGTGATATTCCTACGCGCAAGAAAGTAGTGCGTGAAATTTTTTACCCGCAAGAAAGTAGTGCGTGATATTCCTAGGCGCAAGAAAGTAGTGCGTGAAATTCCTACGCGCAAAAAAGTAGTGCGTGATATTCCTACGCGCAAGAAAGTAGTGCGTGATATTCCAACACGCACGAAGTAGTGCGTGATATTCCTACGCGCAAAAAAGTCGTGCGTGATATTCCTACACACACGAAAGTAGTGCGTGATATTCCTACACGCACGAAAGTAGTGCGTGATATTCCTACGCGCAAAAAAGTCGTGCGTGATATTCCTACACACACGAAAGTAGTGCGTGATATTCCTACACGCACGAAAGTAGTGCGTGATATTCCTACGCGCAAGAAAGTAGTGCGTGATATTCCTACGAGCAAGAAAGTAGTGCGTGAATTCCTACGCGCAAGAAAGTAGTGCGTGATATTCCTACACGCACGAAAGTAGTGCGTGATATTCCTACGCGCAAAAAAGTAGTGCGTGATATTCCTACGCGCAAGAAAGTAGTGCGTGAAATTCCTACGGGCAAGAAAGTAGTGCGTGATATTCCTACGCGCAAAAAAGTAGTGCGTGATATACCTACGCGCAAGAAAGTGGTGTGTGATATTCCTACGCGCAAGAAAGTAGTGCGTGATATTCCTAGGGGCAAGAAAGTAGTGCGTGATATTCCCACGGGCAAAAAAGTAGTGCGTGATATACCTACGCGCAAGAAAGTAGTGCGGGATATTCCTACGCGCAAGAAAGTAGTGTGTGATATTCATACGCACAAGAAAGTAGTGCGTGATATTCCTACGCGCAAGAAAGTAGTGCGTGAAATTCCTACGCGCAAGAAAATAGTGCGTGATATTCCTGCGCACAAGAAAGTAGTGCGTGATATTCCTATGCGCAAGAAAGTAGTGAGAGATATTCCTACGCGCAAGAAAGTAGTGCGTGATATTCCTGCGCACAAGAAAGCAGTGCGTGATATTCCTACGCGCAAGAAAGTAGTGTGTGATATTCATACGCACAAGAAAGTAGTGCGTGATATTCCTACGCGCAAGAAAGTAGTGCGTGAAATTCCTACGCGCAAGAAAGTAGTGCGTGATATTCCTGCGCACAAGAAAGTAGTGCGTGATATTCCTACGCGCAAGAAAGTAGTGCGTGAGATTCCTACGCGCAAGAAAGTAGTGCGTGATATTCCTACGCACAAGAAAGTAGTGTGTGATATACATACGCACAAGAAAGTAGTGCGAGATATTCCTACGCGCAAGAAAGTAGTGCGTGAAATTCCTACGCGCAAGAAAGTAGTGCGTGATATTCCTGCGCCCAAGAAAGTAGTGCATGATATTCCTACGCGCAAGAAAGTAGTGCGTGATATTCCTACGCGCAAGAAAGTAGTGCGTGAAATTCCTAGGCACAAGAAAGTAGTGCGTGAAATTCCTACGCGCAAAAAAGTAGTGCGTGATATTCCTACGCGCAAGAAAGTAGTGCGTGATATTCCTACACGCACGAAAGTAGTGCGTGAAATTCCTACGCGCAAGAAAGTAGTGCGTGATATTCCTACGCGCAAGAAAGTAGTGCGTGATATTCCTACACGCACGAAAGTAGTGCGTGATATTCCTACGCGCAAGAAAGTCGTGCGTGATATTCCTACACGCACAAAAGTAGTGCGTGAAATTCCTACGCGCAAGAAAGTAGTGCGTGATATTCCTACACGCACGAAAGTAGTGCGTGAAATTCCTACGCGCAAGAAAGTAGTGCGTGATATTCCTACGCGCAAGAAAGTAGTGCGTGATATTCCTACTCGCACGAAAGTAGTGCGTGATATTCCTACGCGCAAGAAAGTAGTGCGTGACATTCCTACGAGCAAGAAAGTAGTGCGTGAAATTCCTACGCGCAAGAAAGTAGTGCGTGATATTCCTACGCGCAAGAAAGTAGTGCGTGATATTTCTACACGCACGAAAGTAGTGCGTGATATTCCTACACGCAAGAAAGTAGTGCGTGATATTCCTACGCGCAAGAAAGTAGTGCGTGAAATTCCTACGGGCAAGAAAGTAGTGCGTGATATTCCTACGCGCAAAAAAGTAGTGCGTGATATACCTACGCGCAAGAAAGTGGTGCGTGATATTCCTACGCGCAAGAAAGTAGTGCGTGATATTCCTACGGGCAAGAAAGTAGTGCGTGATATTCCTACGCGCAAAAAAGTAGTGCGTGATATACCTAAGCGCAAGAAAGTAGTGCGTGATATTCCTACGCGCAAGAAAGTAGTGTGTGATATTCATACGCACAAAAAAGTAGTGCGTGATATTCCTACGCGCAAGAAAGTAGTGCGTGAAATTCCTACGCGCAAGAAAGTAGTGCGTGATATTCCTGCGCACAAGAAAGTAGTGCGTGATATTCCTACGCGCAAGAAAGTAGTGCGTGATATTCCTACGCGCAAGAAAGTAGTGCGTGAAATTCCTACTCGCAAGAAAGTAGTGCGTGATATTCCTAGGCGCAAGAAAGTAGTGCGTGAAATTCCTACGCGCAAAAAAGTAGTGCGTGATATTCCTACGCGCAAGAAAGTAGTGCATGATATTCCTACACGCACGAAAGTAGTGCGTGATATTCCTACGCGCAAAAAAGTCGTGCGTGATATTCCTACACGCACAAAAGTAGTGCGTGAAATTCCTACGCGCAAGAAAGTAGTGCGTGATATTCCTACGCGCAAGAAAGTAGTGCGTGATATTCCTACACGCACGAAAGTAGTGCGTGATATTCCTACGCGCAAGAAAGTAGTGCGTGATATTCCTACGAGCAAGAAAGTAGTGCGTGAAATTCCTACGCGCAGGAAAGTAGTGCGTGATATTCCTACGCGTAAGAAAGTAGTGGTGATATTCCTACACGCACGAAAGTAGTGCGTGATATTCCTACACGCAAGAAAGTAGTGCGTGATATTCCTACGCGCAAGAAAGTAGTGCGTGAAATTCCTACACGCAAAAAAGTAGTGCGTGATATACCTACGCGCAAGAAAGTAGTGCGTGATATACCTACGCGCAAGAAAGTGGTGCGTGATATTTCTACGCGCAAGAAAGTAGTGCGTGATATTCCTACGCGCAAGAAAGTAGTGCGTGAAATTCCTACGCGCAAGAAAGTAGTGCGTGATATTCCTGCGCACAAGAAAGTAGTGCGTGATATTCCTACGCGCAAGAAAGTAGTGCGTGATATTCCTACGCGCAAGAAAGTAGTGCGTGAAATTCCTACTCGCAAGAAAGTAGTGCGTGATATTCCTAGGCGCAAGAAAGTAGTGCGTGAAATTCCTACGCGCAAAAAAGTAGTGCGTGATATTCCTACGCGCAAGAAAGTAGTGCATGATATTCCTACACGCACGAAAGTAGTGCGTGATATTCCTACGCGCAAAAAAGTCGTGCGTGATATTCCTACACGCACGAAAGTAGTGCGTGAAATTCCTACGCGCAAGAAAGTAGTGCGTGATATTCCTACGCGCAAGAAAGTAGTGCGTGATATTCCTACACGCACGAAAGTAGTGCGTGATATTCCTACGCGCAAGAAAGTAGTGCGTGATATTCCTACGAGCAAGAAAGTAGTGCGTGAAATTCCTACGCGCAAGAAAGTAGTGCGTGATATTCCTACGCGTAAGAAAGTAGTGGTGATATTCCTACACGCACGAAAGTAGTGCGTGATATTCCTACACGCAAGAAAGTAGTGCGTGATATTCCTACGCGCAAGAAAGTAGTGCGTGAAATTCCTACACGCAAAAAAGTAGTGCGTGATATACCTACGCGCAAGAAAGTAGTGCGTGATATACCTACGCGCAAGAAAGTGGTGCGTGATATTTCTACGCGCAAGAAAGTAGTGCGTGATATTCCTACGGGCAAGAAAGTAGTGCGTGATATTCCTACGTGCAAAAAAGTAGTGCGTGATATTCCTACGCGCAAGAAAGTAGTGCGTGAAATTCCTACGGGCAAGAAAGTAGTGCGTGATATTCCTACGCGCAAAAAAGTAGTGCGTGATATACCTACGCGCAAGAAAGTGGTGCGTGATATTCCTACGCGCAAGAAAGTAGTGCGTGATATTCCTACGGGCAAGAAAGTAGTGCGTGATATTCCTACGCGCAAAAAAGTAGTGCGTGATATACCTACGCGCAAGAAAGTAGTGCGTGATATTCCTACGCGCAAGAAAGTAGTGTGTGATATTCATACGCACAAGAAAGTAGTGCGTGATATTCCTACGCGCAAGAAAGTAGTGCGTGAAATTCCTACGCGCAAGAAAGTAGTGCGTGATATTCCTGCGCACAAGAAAGTAGTGCGTGATATTCCTATGCGCAAGAAAGTAGTGCGTGATATTCCTACGCGCAAGAAAGTAGTGCGTGAAATTCCTACTCGCAAGAAAGTAGTGCGTGATATTCCTAGGCGCAAGAAAGTAGTGCGTGAAATTCCTACGCGCAAAAAAGTAGTGCGTGATATTCCTACGCGCAAGAAAGTAGTGCATGATATTCCTACACGCACGAAAGTAGTGCGTGATATTCCTACGCGCAAAAAAGTCGTGCGTGATATTCCTACACGCACGAAAGTAGTGCGTGAAATTCCTACGCGCAAGAAAGTAGTGCGTGATATTCCTACGCGCAAGAAAGTAGTGCGTGATATTCCTACACGCACGAAAGTAGTGCGTGATATTCCTACGCGCAAGAAAGTAGTGCGTGAAATTCCTACGCGCAAGAAAGTAGTGCGTGATATTCCTACGCGTAAGAAAGTAGTGGTGATATTCCTACACGCACGAAAGTAGTGCGTGATATTCCTACACGCAAGAAAGTAGTGCGTGATATTCCTACGCGCAAGAAAGTAGTGCGTGAAATTCCTACGCGCAAAAAAGTAGTGCGTGATATACCTACGTGCAAGAAAGTAGTGCGTGATATACCTACGCGCAAGAAAGTGGTGCGTGATATTCCTACGCGCAAGAAAGTAGTGCGTGATATTCCTACGCGCAAAAAAGTAGTGCGTGATATTCCTACGCGCAAAAAAGTAGTGCGTGATATACCTACGCGCAAGAAAGTAGTGCGTGATATTCCTACGCGCAAGAAAGTAGTGTGTGATATTCATACGCACAAGAAAGTAGTGCGTGATATTCCTACGCGCAAGAAAGTAGTGCGTGAAATTCCTACGCGCAAGAAAGTAGTGCGTGATATTCCTGCGCACAAGAAAGTAGTGCGTGATATTCCTACGCGCAAGAAAGTAGTGCGTGATATTCCTACGCGCAAAAAAGTCGTGCATGATATTCCTACACGCACGAAAGTAGTGCGTGAAATTCCTACGCGCAAGAAAGTAGTGCGTGATATTCCTACACGCACGAAAGAAGTGCGTGATATTCCTACGCGCAAGAAAGTAGTGCGTGATATTCCTACGAGCAAGAAAGTAGTGCATGAAATTCCTACGCGCAAGAAAGTAGTGCGTGATATTCCTACGCGTAAGAAAGTAGTGCGTGATATTCCTACGCGCAAGAAAGTAGTGCGTGATATTCCTACGAGCAAGAAAGTAGTGCATGAAATTCCTACGCGCAAGAAAGTAGTGCGTGATATTCCTACGCGCAAGAAAGTAGTGCGTGAAATTTTTTACCCGCAAGAAAGTAGTGCGTGATATTCCTAGGCGCAAGAAAGTAGTGCGTGAAATTCCTACGCGCAAAAAAGTAGTGCGTGATATTCCTACGCGCAAGAAAGTAGTGCGTGATATTCCTACACGCACGAAGTAGTGCGTGATATTCCTACGCGCAAAAAAGTCGTGCGTGATATTCCTACACACACGAAAGTAGTGCGTGATATTCCTACACGCACGAAAGTAGTGCGTGATATTCCTACGCGCAAAAAAGTCGTGCGTGATATTCCTACACACACGAAAGTAGTGCGTGATATTCCTACACGCACGAAAGTAGTGCGTGATATTCCTACGCGCAAGAAAGTAGTGCGTGATATTCCTACGAGCAAGAAAGTAGTGCGTGAATTCCTACGCGCAAGAAAGTAGTGCGTGATATTCCTACACGCACGAAAGTAGTGCGTGATATTCCTACGCGCAAAAAAGTAGTGCGTGATATTCCTACGCGCAAGAAAGTAGTGCGTGATATTCCTACACGCACGAAAGTAGTGCGTGATATTCCTACGCGCAAAAAAGTCGTGCGTGATATTCCTACGCGCAAGAAAGTAGTGCGTGATATTCCTACACGCACGAAAGTAGTGCGTGATATTCCTACGCGCAAAAAAGTCGTGCGTGATATTCCTACACACACGAAAGTAGTGCGTGATATTCCTACACGCACGAAAGTAGTGCGTGATATTCCTACGCGCAAAAAAGTCGTGCGTGATATTCCTACACACACGAAAGTAGTGCGTGATATTCCTACACGCACGAAAGTAGTGCGTGATATTCCTACGCGCAAGAAAGTAGTGCGTGATATTCCTACGAGCAAGAAAGTAGTGCGTGAATTCCTGCGCGCAAGAAAGTAGTGCGTGATATTCCTACACGCACGAAAGTAGTGCGTGATATTCCTACACGCAAGAAAGTAGTGCGTGATATTCCTACGAGCAAAAAAGTAGTGCGTGATATTTCTACACGCACGAAAGTAGTGCGTGATATTCCTACGCGCAAGAAAGTAGTGCGTGATATTCCTACGAGCAAGAAAGTAGTGCGTGAATTCCTACGCGCAAGAAAGTAGTGCGTGATATTCCTACACGCACGAAAGTAGTGCGTGATATTCCTACACGCAAGAAAGTAGTGCGTGATATTCCTACGCGCAAGGAAGTAGTGCGTGAAATTCCTACGGGCAAGAAAGTAGTGCGTGATATTCCTACGCGCAAAAAAGTAGTGCGTGATATACCTACGCGCAAGAAAGTGGTGCGTGATATTCCTACGCGCAAGAAAGTAGTGCGTGATATTCCTACGGGCAAGAAAGTAGTGCGTGATATTCCTACGCGCAAAAAAGTAGTGCGTGATATACCTACGCGCAAGAAAGTAGTGCGTGATATTCCTACGCGCAAGAAAGTAGTGTGTGATATTCATACGCACAAGAAAGTAGTGCGTGATATTCCTACGCGCAAGAAAGTAGTGCGTGAAATTCCTACGCGCAAGAAAGTAGTGCGTGATATTCCTGCGCACAAGAAAGTAGTGCGTGATATTCCTACGCGCAAGAAAGTAGTGCGTGATATTCCTACGCGCAAAAAAGTCGTGCATGATATTCCTACACGCACGAAAGTAGTGCGTGAAATTCCTACGCGCAAGAAAGTAGTGCGTGATATTCCTACACGCACGAAAGAAGTGCGTGATATTCCTACGCGCAAGAAAGTAGTGCGTGATATTCCTACGAGCAAGAAAGTAGTGCATGAAATTCCTACGCGCAAGAAAGTAGTGCGTGATATTCCTACGCGTAAGAAAGTAGTGCGTGATATTCCTACGCGCAAGAAAGTAGTGCGTGATATTCCTACGCGCAAGAAAGTAGTGCGTGAAATTTTTTACCCGCAAGAAAGTAGTGCGTGATATTCCTAGGCGCAAGAAAGTAGTGCGTGAAATTCCTACGCGCAAAAAAGTAGTGCGTGATATTCCTACGCGCAAGAAAGTAGTGCGTGATATTCCTACACGCACGAAGTAGTGCGTGATATTCCTACGCGCAAAAAAGTCGTGCGTGATATTCCTACACACACGAAAGTAGTGCGTGATATTCCTACACGCACGAAAGTAGTGCGTGATATTCCTACGCGCAAAAAAGTCGTGCGTGATATTCCTACACACACGAAAGTAGTGCGTGATATTCCTACACGCACGAAAGTAGTGCGTGATATTCCTACGCGCAAGAAAGTAGTGCGTGATATTCCTACGAGCAAGAAAGTAGTGCGTGAATTCCTACGCGCAAGAAAGTAGTGCGTGATATTCCTACACGCACGAAAGTAGTGCGTGATATTCCTACGCGCAAAAAAGTAGTGCGTGATATTCCTACGCGCAAGAAAGTAGTGCGTGATATTCCTACACGCACGAAAGTAGTGCGTGATATTCCTACGCGCAAAAAAGTCGTGCGTGATATTCCTACGCGCAAGAAAGTAGTGCGTGATATTCCTACACGCACGAAAGTAGTGCGTGATATTCCTACGCGCAAAAAAGTCGTGCGTGATATTCCTACACACACGAAAGTAGTGCGTGATATTCCTACACGCACGAAAGTAGTGCGTGATATTCCTACGCGCAAAAAAGTCGTGCGTGATATTCCTACACACACGAAAGTAGTGCGTGATATTCCTACACGCACGAAAGTAGTGCGTGATATTCCTACGCGCAAGAAAGTAGTGCGTGATATTCCTACGAGCAAGAAAGTAGTGCGTGAATTCCTGCGCGCAAGAAAGTAGTGCGTGATATTCCTACAAGCACGAAAGTAGTGCGTGATATTCCTACACGCAAGAAAGTAGTGCGTGATATTCCTACGAGCAAAAAAGTAGTGCGTGATATTTCTACACGCACGAAAGTAGTGCGTGATATTCCTACGCGCAAGAAAGTAGTGCGTGATATTCCTACGAGCAAGAAAGTAGTGCGTGAATTCCTACGCGCAAGAAAGTAGTGCGTGATATTCCTACACGCACGAAAGTAGTGCGTGATATTCCTACACGCAAGAAAGTAGTGCGTGATATTCCTACGCGCAAGAAAGTAGTGCGTGAAATTCCTACGGGCAAGAAAGTAGTGCGTGATATTCCTACGCGCAAAAAAGTAGTGCGTGATATACCTACGCGCAAGAAAGTGGTGCGTGATATTCCTACGCGCAAGAAAGTAGTGCGTGATATTCCTACGGGCAAGAAAGTAGTGCGTGATATTCCTACGCGCAAAAAAGTAGTGCGTGATATACCTACGCGCAAGAAAGTAGTGCGTGATATTCCTACGCGCAAGAAAGTAGTGTGTGATATTCATACGCACAAGAAAGTAGTGCCTGATATTCCTACGCGCAAGAAAGTAGTGCGTGAAATTCCTACGCGCAAGAAAGTAGTGCATGATATTCCTGCGCACAAGAAAGTAGTGCGTGATATTTCTATGCGCAAGAAAGTAGTGAGTGATATTTCTACGTGCAAGAAAGTAGTGCGTGAAATTCCTACGCGCAAGAAAGTAGTGCGTGATATTCATACGCGCAAGAAAGTAGTGTGTGATATTCCTACACGCAAAAAAGTAGTGCGTGATATTCCTACGCGAAAGAAAGTAGGGAGTGATATTCCTACGCAAAAGAAAGTAGTGCGTGAAATTCCTACGCGCTAGAAAGTAGTGAGTGATATTCCTACGTGCAAGAAAGTAGAGCGTGATACTCCTACGCGCAAGAAAGTAGTGCGTGATATTCCTACGCGCAAGTAAGTAGTGCTTGAAATTTCTACGTGCAAGAAAGTAGTGCGTGGAATTCCTACGCGCAAGAAAGTAGTGCGTGATATTCCTACGCGCAAGAAAGTAGTGCGTGATATTCCTAGGCGCAAGAAAGTAGTGCGTGAAATTCCTACGCGCAAAAAAGTAGTGCGTGATATTCCTACGCGCAAGAAAGTAGTGCGTGATATTCCTACACGCACGAAAGTAGTGCGTCAAATTCCTACGCGCAAGAAAGTAGTGCGTGATATTCCTACGCGCAAGAAAGTAGTGCGTGATATTCCTAGGCGCAAGAAAGTAGTGCGTGAAATTCCTACGCGCAAAAAAGTAGTGCGTGATATACCTACGCGCAAGAAAGTAGTGCGTGATATTCCTACGCGCAAGAAAGTAGTGTGTGATATTCATACGCACAAGAAAGTAGTGCGTGATATTCATACGCGCAAGAAAGTAGTGCGTGATATTCCTACACGCACGAAAGTAGTGCGTCAAATTCCTACGCGCAAGAAAGTAGTGCGTGATATTCCTTCACGCACGAAAGTAGTGCGTCAAATTCCTACACGCAAGAAAGTAGTGCGTGATATTCCTACGCGCAAGAAAGTAGTGCGTGATATTCCTACGCGCAAGAAAGTAGTGCGTGATATTCCTAGGCGCAAGAAAGTAGTGCGTGAAATTCCTACGTGCAAAAAAGTAGTGCGTGATATACCTACGCGCAAGAAAGTAGTGCGTGATATTCCTACGCGCAAGAAAGTAGTGCGTGATATTCATACGCACAAGAAAGTAGTGCGTGATATTCCTACGCGCAAGAAAGTAGTGCGTGATATTCCTAGGCGCAAGAAAGTAGTGCGTGAAATTCCTACGCGCAAAAAAGTAGTGCGTGATATACCTACGCGCAAGAAAGTAGTGCGTGATATTCCTGCGCACAAGAAAGTAGTGCGTGATAGTCCTACGCGCAAGAAAGTAGTGCGTGATATTCCTACGCGCAAGAAAGTAGTGCGTGAAATTCCTACTCGCAAGAAAATAGTGCGTGATATTCCTAGGCGCAAGAAAGTAGTGCGTGAAATTCCTACGCGCAAAAAAGGAGTGTGTGATATTCCTACGCGCAAGAAAGTAGTGCATGATATTCCTACACGCACGAAAGTAGTGCGTGATATTCATACGCGCAAAAAAGTCGTGCGTGATATTCCTATACTCACGAAAGTAGTGCGTGAAATTCCTACGCGCAAGAAAGTAGTGCGTGATATTCCTACGCGCAAGAAAGTAGTGCGTGATATTCCTACATGCACGAAAGTAGTGCGTGATATTCCTACGCGCAAGAAAGTAGTGCGTGATATTCCTACGAGCAAGAAAGTAGTGCGTGAAATTCCTACGCGCAAGAAAGTAGTGCGTGATATTCCTACGCGTAAGAAAGTAGTGCGTGATATTCCTACACGCACGAAAGTAGTGCGTCAAATTCCTACGCGCAAGAAAGTAGTGCGTGATATTCCTACGCGCAAGAAAGTAGTGCGTGATATTCCTAGGCGCAAGAAAGTAGTGCGTGAAATTCCTACGCGCAAAAAAGTAGTGCGTGATATACCTACGCGCAAGAAAGTAGTGCGTGATATTCCTACGCGCAAGAAAGTAGTGTGTGATATTCATACGCACAAGAAAGTAGTGCGTGATATTCCTACGCGCAAGAAAGTAGTGCGTGATATTCCTACACGCACGAAAGTAGTGCGTCAAATTCCTACGCGCAAGAAAGTAGTGCGTGATATTCCTACACGCACGAAAGTAGTGCGTCAAATTCCTACGCGCAAGAAAGTAGTGCGTGATATTCCTACGCGCAAGAAAGTAGTGCGTGATATTCCTAGGCGCAAGAAAGTAGTGCGTGAAATTCCTACGTGCAAAAAAGTAGTGCGTGATATACCTACGCGCAAGAAAGTAGTGCGTGATATTCCTACGCGCAAGAAAGTAGTGCGTGATATTCATACGCACAAGAAAGTAGTGCGTGATATTCCTACGCGCAAGAAAGTAGTGCGTGATATTCCTAGGCGCAAGAAAGTAGTGCGTGAAATCCCTACGCGCAAAAAAGTAGTGCGTGATATACCTACGCGCAAGAAAGTAGTGCGTGATATTCCTGCGCACAAGAAAGTAGTGCGTGATAGTCCTACGCGCAAGAAAGTAGTGCGTGATATTCCTACGCGCAAGAAAGTAGTGCGTGAAATTCCTACTCGCAAGAAAATAGTGCGTGATATTCCTAGGCGCAAGAAAGTAGTGCGTGAAATTCCTACGCGCAAAAAAGGAGTGTGTGATATTCCTACGCGCAAGAAAGTAGTGCATGATATTCCTACACGCACGAAAGTAGTGCGTGATATTCATACGCGCAAAAAAGTCGTGCGTGATATTCCTATACCCACGAAAGTACTGCGTGAAATTCCTACGCGCAAGAAAGTAGTGCGTGATATTCCTACGCGCAAGAAAGTAGTGCGTGATATTCCTACATGCACGAAAGTAGTGCGTGATATTCCTACGCGCAAGAAAGTAGTGCGTGATATTCCTACGAGCAAGAAAGTAGTGCGTGAAATTCCTACGCGCAAGAAAGTAGTGCGTGATATTCCTACGCGTAAGAAAGTAGTGCGTGATATTCCTACACGCACGAAAGTAGTGCGTCAAATTCCTACGCGCAAGAAAGTAGTGCGTGATATTCCTACGCGCAAGAAAGTAGTGCGTGATATTCCTAGGCGCAAGAAAGTAGTGCGTGAAATTCCTACGCGCAAAAAAGTAGTGCGTGATATACCTACGCGCAAGAAAGTAGTGCGTGATATTCCTACGCGCAAGAAAGTAGTGTGTGATATTCATACGCACAAGAAAGTAGTGCGTGATATTCCTACGCGCAAGAAAGTAGTGCGTGATATTCCTAGGCGCAAGAAAGTAGTGCGTGAAATTCCTACGCGCAAAAAAGTAGTGCGTGATATACCTACGCGCAAGAAAGTAGTGCGTGATATTCCTACGCGCAAGAAAGTAGTGTGTGATATTCATACGCACAAGAAAGTAGTGCGTGATATTCCTACGCGCAAGAAAGTAGTGCGTGATATTCCTACACGCACGAAAGTAGTGCGTCAAATTCCAACGCGCAAGAAAGTAGTGCGTGATATTCCTACGCGCAAGAAAGTAGTGCGTGATATTCCTAGGCGCAAGAAAGTAGTGCGTGAAATTCCTACGCGCAAAAAAGTAGTGCGTGATATACCTACGCGCAAGAAAGTAGTGCGTGATATTCCTACGCGCAAGAAAGTAGTGTGTGATATTCATACGCACAAGAAAGTAGTGCGTGATATTCCTACGCGCAAGAAAGTAGTGCGTGATATTCCTACACGCACGAAAGTAGTGCGTGATATTCCTACGCGCAAAAAAGTCGTGCGTGATATTCCTACACGCACGAATGTAGTGCGTGAAATTCCTACGCGCAAGAAAGTAGTGCGTGATATTCCTACGCGCAAAAAAGCAGTGCGTGATATACCTACGCGCAAGAAAGTAGTGCGTGATATTCCTAGGCGCAAGAAAGTAGTGCGTGAAATTCCTACGCGCAAAAAAGTAGTGTGTGATATTCCTACGCGCAAGAAAGTAGTGCATGATATTCCTACACGCACGAAAGTAGTGCGTGATATTCCTACGCGCAAAAAAGTCGTGCGTGATATTCCTACACGCACGAAAGTAGTGCGTGAAATTCCTAGGCGCAAGAAAGTAGTGCGTGAAATTCCTACGCGCAAAAAAGTAGTGCGTGATATACCTACGCGCAAGAAAGTAGTGCGTGATATTCCTACGCGCAAGAAAGTAGTGTGTGATATTCATACGCACAAGAAAGTAGTGCGTGATAGTCCTACGCGCAAGAAAGTAGTGCGTGATATTCCTACGCGCAAGAAAGTAGTGCGTGAAATTCCTACTCGCAAGAAAATAGTGCGTGATATTCCTAGGCGCAAGAAAGTAGTGCGTGAAATTCCTACGCGCAAAAAAGGAGTGTGTGATATTCCTACGCGCAAGAAAGTAGTGCATGATATTCCTACACGCACGAAAGTAGTGCGTGATATTCATACGCGCAAAAAAGTCGTGCGTGATATTCCTATACCCACGAAAGTACTGCGTGAAATTCCTACGCGCAAGAAAGTAGTGCGTGATATTCCTACGCGCAAGAAAGTAGTGCGTGATATTCCTACATGCACGAAAGTAGTGCGTGATATTCCTACGCGCAAGAAAGTAGTGCGTGATATTCCTACGAGCAAGAAAGTAGTGCGTGAAATTCCTACGCGCAAGAAAGTAGTGCGTGATATTCCTACGCGTAAGAAAGTAGTGCGTGATATTCCTACACGCACGAAAGTAGTGCGTCAAATTCCTACGCGCAAGAAAGTAGTGCGTGATATTCCTACGCGCAAGAAAGTAGTGCGTGATATTCCTAGGCGCAAGAAAGTAGTGCGTGAAATTCCTACGCGCAAAAAAGTAGTGCGTGATATACCTACGCGCAAGAAAGTAGTGCGTGATATTCCTACGCGCAAGAAAGTAGTGTGTGATATTCATACGCACAAGAAAGTAGTGCGTGATATTCCTACGCGCAAGAAAGTAGTGCGTGATATTCCTAGGCGCAAGAAAGTAGTGCGTGAAATTCCTACGCGCAAAAAAGTAGTGCGTGATATACCTACGCGCAAGAAAGTAGTGCGTGATATTCCTACGCGCAAGAAAGTAGTGTGTGATATTCATACGCACAAGAAAGTAGTGCGTGATATTCCTACGCGCAAGAAAGTAGTGCGTGATATTCCTACACGCACGAAAGTAGTGCGTCAAATTCCAACGCGCAAGAAAGTAGTGCGTGATATTCCTACGCGCAAGAAAGTAGTGCGTGATATTCCTAGGCGCAAGAAAGTAGTGCGTGAAATTCCTACGCGCAAAAAAGTAGTGCGTGATATACCTACGCGCAAGAAAGTAGTGCGTGATATTCCTACGCGCAAGAAAGTAGTGTGTGATATTCATACGCACAAGAAAGTAGTGCGTGATATTCCTACGCGCAAGAAAGTAGTGCGTGATATTCCTACGCGCAAGAAAGTAGTGCGTGAAATTCCTACTCGCAAGAAAGTAGTGCGTGATATTCCTAGGCGCAAGAGAGTAGTGCGTGAAATTCCTACGCGCAAAAAAGTAGTGTGTGATATTCCTACGCGCAAGAAAGTAGTGCATGATATTCCTACACGCACGAAAGTAGTGCGTGAAATTCCTACGCGCAAAAAAGTAGTGCGTGATATACCTACGCGCAAGAAAGTAGTGCGTGATATTCCTGCGCACAAGAAAGTAGTGCGTGATATTCCTACGCGCAAGAAAGTAGTGCGTGATATTCCTACGCGCAAGAAAGTAGTGCGTGAAATTCCTACTCGCAAGAAAGTAGTGCGTGATATTCCTAGGCGCAAGAGAGTAGTGCGTGAAATTCCTACGCGCAAAAAAGTAGTGTGTGATATTCCTACGCGCAAGAAAGTAGTGCATGATATTCCTACACGCACGAAAGTAGTGCGTGATATTCCTACGCGCAAAAAAGTCGTGCGTGATATTCCTACACGCACGAATGTAGTGCGTGAAATTCCTACGCGCAAGAAAGTAGTGCGTGATATTCCTACGCGCAAAAAAGCAGTGCGTGATATACCTACGCGCAAGAAAGTAGTGCGTGATATTCCTAGGCGCAAGAAAGTAGTGCGTGAAATTCCTACGCGCAAAAAAGTAGTGTGTGATATTCCTACGCGCAAGAAAGTAGTGCATGATATTCCTACACGCACGAAAGTAGTGCGTGATATTCCTACGCGCAAAAAAGTCGTGCGTGATATTCCTACACGCACGAAAGTAGTGCGTGAAATTCCTAGGCGCAAGAAAGTAGTGCGTGAAATTCCTACGCGCAAAAAAGTAGTGCGTGATATACCTACGCGCAAGAAAGTAGTGCGTGATATTCCTACGCGCAAGAAAGTAGTGTGTGATATTCATACGCACAAGAAAGTAGTGCGTGATATTCCTACGCGCAAGAAAGTAGTGCGTGATATTCCTAGGCGCAAGAAAGTAGTGCATGAAATTCCTACGCGCAAAAAAGTAGTGCGTGATATACCTACGCGCAAGAAAGTAGTGCGTGATATTCCTGCGCACAAGAAAGTAGTGCGTGATATTCCTACGCGCAAGAAAGTAGTGCGCGATATTCCTACGTGCAAGAAAGTAGTGCGTGAAATTCCTACTCGCAAGAAAGTAGTGCGTGATATTCCTAGGCGCAAGAAAGTAGTGCGTGATATTCCTACGCGCAAAAAAGTAGTGTGTGATATTCCTACGCGCAAGAAAGTAGTGCATGATATTCCTACACGCACGAAAGTAGTGCGTGATATTCCTACGCGCAAAAAAGTCGTGCGTGATATTCCTACACGCACGAAAGTAGTGCGTGAAATTCCTACGCGCAAGAAAGTAGTGCGTGATATTCCTACGCGCAAGAAAGTAGTGCGTGATATTCCTACATGCACGAAAGTAGTGCGTGATATTCCTACGCGAAAGAAAGTAGGGAGTGATATTCCTACGCAAAAGAAAGTAGTGCGTGAAATTCCTACGCGCAAGAAAGTAGTGAGTGATATTCCTACGTGCAAGAAAGTAGAGCGTGATACTCCTACGCGCAAGAAAGTAGTGCGTGATATTCCTACGCGCAAGTAAGTAGTGCGTGAAATTCCTACGTGCAAGAAAGTAGTGCGTGGAATTCCTACGCGCAAGAAAGTAGTGCGTGATATTCCTAGGCGCAAGAAAGTAGTGCGTGAAATTCCTACGCGCAAAAAAGTAGTGCGTGATATTCCTACGCGCAAGAAAGTAGTGCGTGATATTCCTACACGCACGAAAGTAGTGCGTCAAATTCCTACGCGCAAGAAAGTAGTGCGTGATATTCCTATGCGCAAGAAAGTAGTGCGTGATATTCCTAGGCGCAAGAAAGTAGTGCGTGAAATTCCTACGCGCAAAAAAGTAGTGTGTGATATACCTACGCGCAAGAAAGTAGTGCGTGATATTCTTACGCGCAAGAAAGTAGTGCGTGATATACCTACGCGCAAGAAAGTAGTGCGTGATATTCCTACACGCACGAAAGTAGTGCGTCAAATTTCTATGCGCAAGAAAGTAGTGCGTGATATTCCTACGCGCAAGAAAGTAGTGCGTGATATTCCTAGGCGCAAGAAAGTAGTGCGTGAAATTCCTACGCGCAAAAAAGTAGAGCGTGATATACCTACGCGCAAGAAAGTAGTGCGTGATATTCCTACGCGCAAGAAAGTAGTGTGTGATATTCATACGCACAAGAAAGTAGTGCGTGATATTCCTACGCGCAAGAAAGTAGTGCGTGATATTCCTAGGCGCAAGAAAGTAGTGCGTGAAATTCCTACGCGCAAAAAAGTAGTGCGTGATATACCTACGCGCAAGAAAGTAGTGCGTGATATTCCTGCGCACAAGAAAGTAGTGCGTGATATTCCTACGCGCAAGAAAGTAGTGCGTGATATTCCTACGCGCAAGAAAGTAGTGCGTGAAATTCCTACTCGCAAGAAAGTAGTGCGTGATATTCCTAGGCGCAAGAAAGTAGTGCGTGAAATTCCTACGCGCAAAAAAGTAGTGTGTGATATTCCTACGCGCAAGAAAGTAGTGCATGATATTCCTACACGCACGAAAGTAGTGCGTGATATTCCTACGCGCAAAAAAGTCGTGCGTGATATTCCTACACTCACGAAAGTAGTGCGTGAAATTCCTACGCGCAAGAAAGTAGTGCGTGATATTCCTACGCGCAAGAAAGTAGTGCGTGATATTCCTACATGCACGAAAGTAGTGCGTGATATTCCTACGCGCAAGAAAGTAGTGCGTGATATTCCTACGCGCAAGAAAGTAGTGCGTGATATTCCTAGGCGCAAGAACGTAGTGCGTGAAATTCCTACGCGCAAAAAAGTAGTGCGTGATATACCTACGCGCAAGAAAGTAGTGCGTGATATTCCTACGCGCAAGAAAGTAGTGTGTGATATTCATACGCACAAGAAAGTAGTGCGTGATATTCCTACGCGCAAGAAAGTAGTGCGTGATATTCCTAGGCGCAAGAAAGTAGTGCGTGAAATTCCTACGCGCAAAAAAGTAGTGCGTGATATACCTACGCGCAAGAAAGTAGTGCGTGATATTCCTGCGCACAAGAAAGTAGTGCGTGATATTCCTACGCGCAAGAAAGTAGTGCGTGATATTCCTACGCGCAAGAAAGTAGTGCGTGAAATTCCTACTCGCAAGAAAGTAGTGCGTGATATTCCTAGGCGCAAGAAAGTAGTGCGTGAAATTCCTACGCGCAAAAAAGTAGTGTGTGATATTCCTACGCGCAAGAAAGTAGTGCATGATATTCCTACACGCACGAAAGTAGTGCGTGATATTCCTACGCGCAAAAAAGTCGTGCGTGATATTCCTACACGCACGAAAGTAGTGCGTGAAATTCCTAGGCGCAAGAAAGTAGTGCGTGAAATTCCTACGCGCAAAAAAGTAGTGCGTGATATACCTACGCGCAAGAAAGTAGTGCGTGATATTCCTACGCGCAAGAAAGTAGTGTGTGATATTCATACGCACAAGAAAGTAGTGCGTGATATTCCTACGCGCAAGAAAGTAGTGCGTGATATTCCTAGGCGCAAGAAAGTAGTGCGTGAAATTCCTACGCGCAAAAAAGTAGTGGGTGATATACCTACGCGCAAGAAAGTAGTGCGTGATATTCCTGCGCACAAGAAAGTAGTGCGTGATATTCCTACGCGCTAGAAAGTAGTGCGTGATATTCCTACGTGCAAGAAAGTAGTGCGTGAAATTCCTACTCGCAAGAAAGTAGTGCGTGATATTCCTAGGCGCAAGAAAGTAGTGCGTGATATTCCTACGCGCAAAAAAGTAGTGTGTGATATTCCTACGCGCAAGAAAGTAGTGCATGATATTCCTACACGCACGAAAGTAGTGCGTGATATTCCTACGCGCAAAAAAGTCGTGCGTGATATTCCTACACGCACGAAAGTAGTGCGTGAAATTCCTACGCGCAAGAAAGTAGTGCGTGATATTCCTACGCGCAAGAAAGTAGTGCGTGATATTCCTACATGCACGAAAGTAGTGCGTGATATTCCAACGCGAAAGAAAGTAGGGAGTGATATTCCTACGCAAAGGAAAGTAGTGCGTGAAATTCCTACGCGCAAAAAAGTAGTGTGTGATATTCCTACGCGCAAGAAAGTAGTGCATGATATTCCTACACGCACGAAAGTAGTGCGTGATATTCCTACGCGCAAAAAAGTCGTGCGTGATATTCCTACACGCACGAAAGTAGTGCGTGAAATTCCTAGGCGCAAGAAAGTAGTGCGTGAAATTCCTACGCGCAAAAAAGTAGTGCGTGATATACCTACGCGCAAGAAAGTAGTGCGTGATATTCCTACGCGCAAGAAAGTAGTGTGTGATATTCATACGCACAAGAAAGTAGTGCGTGATATTCCTACGCGCAAGAAAGTAGTGCGTGATATTCCTAGGCGCAAGAAAGTAGTGCATGAAATTCCTACGCGCAAAAAAGTAGTGCGTGATATACCTACGCGCAAGAAAGTAGTGCGTGATATTCCTGCGCACAAGAAAGTAGTGCGTGATATTCCTACGCGCAAGAAAGTAGTGCGTGATATTCCTACGTGCAAGAAAGTAGTGCGTGAAATTCCTACTCGCAAGAAAGTAGTGCGTGATATTCCTAGGCGCAAGAAAGTAGTGCGTGATATTCCTACGCGCAAAAAAGTAGTGTGTGATATTCCTACGCGCAAGAAAGTAGTGCATGATATTCCTACACGCACGAAAGTAGTGCGTGATATTCCTACGCGCAAAAAAGTCGTGCGTGATATTCCTACACGCACGAAAGTAGTGCGTGAAATTCCTACGCGCAAGAAAGTAGTGCGTGATATTCCTACGCGCAAGAAAGTAGTGCGTGATATTCCTACATGCACGAAAGTAGTGCGTGATATTCCTACGCGAAAGAAAGTAGGGAGTGATATTCCTACGCAAAAGAAAGTAGTGCGTGAAATTCCTACGCGCAAGAAAGTAGTGAGTGATATTCCTACGTGCAAGAAAGTAGAGCGTGATACTCCTACGCGCAAGAAAGTAGTGCGTGATATTCCTGCGCGCAAGTAAGTAGTGCGTGAAATTTCTACGTGCAAGAAAGTAGTGCGTGGAATTCCTACGCGCAAGAAAGTAGTGCGTGATATTCCTAGGCGCAAGAAAGTAGTGCGTGAAATTCCTACGCGCAAAAAAGTAGTGCGTGATATTCCTACGCGCAAGAAAGTAGTGCGTGATATTCCTACACGCACGAAAGTAGTGCGTCAAATTCCTACGCGCAAGAAAGTAGTGCGTGATATTCCTATGCGCAAGAAAGTAGTGCGTGATATTCCTAGGCGCAAGAAAGTAGTGCGTGAAATTCCTACGCGCAAAAAAGTAGTGTGTGATATACCTACGCGCAAGAAAGTAGTGCGTGATATTCCTACGCGCAAGAAAGTAGTGCGTGATATACCTACGCGCAAGAAAGTAGTGCGTGATATTCCTACACGCACGAAAGTAGTGCGTCAAATTTCTATGCGCAAGAAAGTAGTGCGTGATATTCCTACGCGCAAGAAAGTAGTGCGTGATATTCCTAGGCGCAAGAAAGTAGTGCGTGAAATTCCTACGCGCAAAAAAGTAGAGCGTGATATACCTACGCGCAAGAAAGTAGTGCGTGATATTCCTACGCGCAAGAAAGTAGTGTGTGATATTCATACGCACAAGAAAGTAGTGCGTGATATTCCTACGCGCAAGAAAGTAGTGCGTGATATTCCTAGGCGCAAGAAAGTAGTGCGTGAAATTCCTACGCGCAAAAAAGTAGTGCGTGATATACCTACGCGCAAGAAAGTAGTGCGTGATATTCCTGCGCACAAGAAAGTAGTGCGTGATATTCCTACGCGCAAGAAAGTAGTGCGTGATATTCCTACGCGCAAGAAAGTAGTGCGTGAAATTCCTACTCGCAAGAAAGTAGTGCGTGATATTCCTAGGCGCAAGAAAGTAGTGCGTGAAATTCCTACGCGCAAAAAAGTAGTGTGTGATATTCCTACGCGCAAGAAAGTAGTGCATGATATTCCTACACGCACGAAAGTAGTGCGTGATATTCCTACGCGCAAAAAAGTCGTGCGTGATATTCCTACACTCACGAAAGTAGTGCGTGAAATTCCTACGCGCAAGAAAGTAGTGCGTGATATTCCTACGCGCAAGAAAGTAGTGCGTGATATTCCTACATGCACGAAAGTAGTGCGTGATATTCCTACGCGCAAGAAAGTAGTGCGTGATATTCCTACGCGCAAGAAAGTAGTGCGTGATATTCCTAGGCGCAAGAACGTAGTGCGTGAAATTCCTACGCGCAAAAAAGTAGTGCGTGATATACCTACGCGCAAGAAAGTAGTGCGTGATATTCCTACGCGCAAGAAAGTAGTGTGTGATATTCATACGCACAAGAAAGTAGTGCGTGATATTCCTACGCGCAAGAAAGTAGTGCGTGATATTCCTAGGCGCAAGAAAGTAGTGCGTGAAATTCCTACGCGCAAAAAAGTAGTGCGTGATATACCTACGCGCAAGAAAGTAGTGCGTGATATTCCTGCGCACAAGAAAGTAGTGCGTGATATTCCTACGCGCAAGAAAGTAGTGCGTGATATTCCTACGCGCAAGAAAGTAGTGCGTGAAATTCCTACTCGCAAGAAAGTAGTGCGTGATATTCCTAGGCGCAAGAAAGTAGTGCGTGAAATTCCTACGCGCAAAAAAGTAGTGTGTGATATTCCTACGCGCAAGAAAGTAGTGCATGATATTCCTACACGCACGAAAGTAGTGCGTGATATTCCTACGCGCAAAAAAGTCGTGCGTGATATTCCTACACGCACGAAAGTAGTGCGTGAAATTCCTAGGCGCAAGAAAGTAGTGCGTGAAATTCCTACGCGCAAAAAAGTAGTGCGTGATATACCTACGCGCAAGAAAGTAGTGCGTGATATTCCTACGCGCAAGAAAGTAGTGTGTGATATTCATACGCACAAGAAAGTAGTGCGTGATATTCCTACGCGCAAGAAAGTAGTGCGTGATATTCCTAGGCGCAAGAAAGTAGTGCGTGAAATTCCTACGCGCAAAAAAGTAGTGGGTGATATACCTACGCGCAAGAAAGTAGTGCGTGATATTCCTGCGCACAAGAAAGTAGTGCGTGATATTCCTACGCGCTAGAAAGTAGTGCGTGATATTCCTACGTGCAAGAAAGTAGTGCGTGAAATTCCTACTCGCAAGAAAGTAGTGCGTGATATTCCTAGGCGCAAGAAAGTAGTGCGTGATATTCCTACGCGCAAAAAAGTAGTGTGTGATATTCCTACGCGCAAGAAAGTAGTGCATGATATTCCTACACGCACGAAAGTAGTGCGTGATATTCCTACGCGCAAAAAAGTCGTGCGTGATATTCCTACACGCACGAAAGTAGTGCGTGAAATTCCTACGCGCAAGAAAGTAGTGCGTGATATTCCTACGCGCAAGAAAGTAGTGCGTGATATTCCTACATGCACGAAAGTAGTGCGTGATATTCCAACGCGAAAGAAAGTAGGGAGTGATATTCCTACGCAAAGGAAAGTAGTGCGTGAAATTCCTACGCGCAAGAAAGTAGTGAGTGATATTCCTACGTGCAAGAAAGTGTAGCGTGATACTCCTACGCGCAAGAAAGTAGTGTGTGATATTCATACGCACAAGAAAGTAGTGCCTGATATTCCTACACGCACGAAAGTAGTGCGTCAAATTCCTATGCGCAAGAAAGTAGTGAGTGATATTCCTACGCGCAAGAAAGTAGTGCGTGATATTCCTAGGCGCAAGAAAGTAGTGCGTGAAATTCCTACGCGCAAAAAAGTAGAGCGTGATATACCTACGCGCAAGAAAGTAGTGCGTGATATTCCTACGCGCAAGAAAGTAGTGTGTGATATTCATACGCACAAGAAAGTAGTGCGTGATATTCCTACGCGCAAGAAAGTAGTGCGTGATATTCCTAGGCGCAAGAAAGTAGTGCGTGAAATTCCTACGCGCAAAAAAGTAGTGCGTGATATACCTACGCGCAAGAAAGTAGTGCGTGATATTCCTGCGCACAAGAAAGTAGTGCGTGATATTCCTACGCGCAAGAAAGTAGTGCGTGATATTCCTACGCGCAAGAAAGTAGTGCGTGAAATTCCTACTCGCAAGAAAGTAGTGCGTGATATTCCTAGGCGCAAGAAAGTAGTGCGTGAAATTCCTACGCGCAAAAAAGTAGTGTGTGATATTCCTACGCGCAAGAAAGTAGTGCATGATATTCCTACACGCACGAAAGTAATGCGTGATATTCCTACGCGCAAAAAAGTCGTGCGTGATATTCCTACACACACGAAAGTAGTGCGTGAAATTCCTACGCGCAAGAAAGTAGTGCGTGATATTCCTACGCGCAAGAAAGTAGTGCGTGATATTCCTACATGCACGAAAGTAGTGCGTGATATTCCTACGCGCAAGAAAGTAGTGCGTGATATTCCTACGCGCAAGAAAGTAGTGCGTGATATTCCTAGGCGCATGAAAGAAGTGCGTGAAATTCCTACGCGCAAAAAAGTAGTGCGTGATATACCTACGCGCAAGAAAGTAGTGCGTGATATTCCTACGCGCAAGAAAGTAGTGTGTGATATTCATACGCACAAGAAAGTAGTGCGTGATATTCCTACGCGCAAGAAAGTAGTGCGTGATATTCCTAGGCGCAAGAAAGTAGTGCGTGAAATTCCTACGCGCAAAAAAGTAGTGCGTGATATACCTACGCGCAAGAAAGTAGTGCGTGATATTCCTGCGCACAAGAAAGTAGTGCGTGATATTCCTACGCGCAAGAAAGTAGTGCGTGATATTCCTACGCGCAAGAAAGTAGTGCGTGAAATTCCTACTCGCAAGAAAGTAGTGCGTGATATTCCTAGGCGCAAGAAAGTAGTGCGTGAAATTCCTACGCGCAAAAAAGTAGTGTGTGATATTCCTACGCGCAAGAAAGTAGTGCATGATATTCCTACACGCACGAAAGTAGTGCTTGATATTCCTACGCGCAAAAAAGTCGTGCGTGATATTCCTACACGCACGAAAGTAGTGCGTGAAATTCCTAGGCGCAAGAAAGTAGTGCGTGAAATTCCTACGCGCAAAAAAGTAGTGCGTGATATACCTACGCGCAAGAAAGTAGTGCGTGATATTCCTACGCGCAAGAAAGTAGTGTGTGATATTCATACGCACAAGAAAGTAGTGCGTGATATTCCTACGCGCAAGAAAGTAGTGCGTGATATTCCTAGGCGCAAGAAAGTAGTGCGTGAAATTCCTACGCGCAAAAAAGTAGTGCGTGATATACCTACGCGCAAGAAAGTAGTGCGTGATATTCCTGCGCACAAGAAAGTAGTGCGTGATATTCCTACGCGCAAGAAAGTAGTGCGTGATATTCCTACGTGCAAGAAAGTAGTGCGTGAAATTCCTACTCGCAAGAAAGTAGTGCGTGATATTCCTAGGCGCAAGAAAGTAGTGCGTGATATTCCTACGCGCAAAAAAGTAGTGTGTGATATTCCTACGCGCAAGAAAGTAGTGCATGATATTCCTACACGCACGAAAGTAGTGCGTGATATTCCTACGCGCAAAAAAGTCGTGCGTGATATTCCTACACGCACGAAAGTAGTGCGTGAAATTCCTACGCGCAAGAAAGTAGTGCGTGATATTCCTACGCGCAAGAAAGTAGTGCGTGATATTCCTACATGCACGAAAGTAGTGCGTGATATTCCTACGCGAAAGAAAGTAGGGAGTGATATTCCTACGCAAAAGAAAGTAGTGCGTGAAATTCCTACGCGCAAGAAAGTAGTGAGTGATATTCCTACGTGCAAGAAAGTAGAGCGTGATACTCCTACGCGCAAGAAAGTAGTGCGTGATATTCCTACGCGCAAGTAAGTGGTGCGTGAAATTTCTACGTGCAAGAAAGTAGTGCGTGGAATTCCTACGCGCAAGAAAGTAGTGCGTGATATTCCTAGGCGCAAGAAAGTAGTGCGTGAAATTCCTACGCGCAAAAAAGTAGTGCGTGATATTCCTACGCGCAAGAAAGTAGTGCGTGACATTCCTACACACACGAAAGTAGTGCGTCAAATTCCTACGCGCAAGAAAGTAGTGCGTGATATTCCTACGCGCAAGAAAGTAGTGCGTGATATTCCTAGGCGCAAGAAAGTAGTGCGTGAAATTCCTACGCGCAAAAAAGTAGTGCGTGATATACCTACGCGCAAGAAAGTAGTGCGTGATATTCCTACGCGCAAGAAAGTAGTGTGTGATATTCATACGCACAAGAAAGTAGTGCGTGATATTCCTACACGCACGAAAGTAGTGCGTCAAATTCCTATGCGCAAGAAAGTAGTGCGTGATATTCCTACGCGCAAGAAAGTAGTGCGTGATATTCCTAGGCGCAAGAAAGTAGTGCGTGAAATTCCTACGCGCAAAAAAGTAGAGCGTGATATACCTACGCGCAAGAAAGTAGTGCGTGATATTCCTACGCGCAAGAAAGTAGTGTGTGATATTCATACGCACAAGAAAGTAGTGCGTGATATTCCTACGCGCAAGAAAGTAGTGCGTGATATTCCTAGGCGCAAGAAAGTAGTGCGTGAAATTCCTACGCGCAAAAAAGTAGTGCGTGATATACCTACGCGCAAGAAAGTAGTGCGTGATATTCCTGCGCACAAGAAAGTAGTGCGTGATATTCCTACGCGCAAGAAAGTAGTGCGTGATATTCCTACGTGCAAGAAAGTAGTGCGTGAAATTCCTACTCGCAAGAAAGTAGTGCGTGATATTCCTAGGCGCAAGAAAGTAGTGCGTGATATTCCTACGCGCAAAAAAGTAGTGTGTGATATTCCTACGCGCAAGAAAGTAGTGCATGATATTCCTACACGCACGAAAGTAGTGCGTGATATTCCTACGCGCAAAAAAGTCGTGCGTGATATTCCTACACGCACGAAAGTAGTGCGTGAAATTCCTACGCGCAAGAAAGTAGTGCGTGATATTCCTACGCGCAAGAAAGTAGTGCGTGATATTCCTACATGCACGAAAGTAGTGCGTGATATTCCTACGCGAAAGAAAGTAGGGAGTGATATTCCTACGCAAAAGAAAGTAGTGCGTGAAATTCCTACGCGCAAGAAAGTAGTGAGTGATATTCCTACGTGCAAGAAAGTAGAGCGTGATACTCCTACGCGCAAGAAAGTAGTGCGTGATATTCCTACGCGCAAGTAAGTGGTGCGTGAAATTTCTACGTGCAAGAAAGTAGTGCGTGGAATTCCTACGCGCAAGAAAGTAGTGCGTGATATTCCTAGGCGCAAGAAAGTAGTGCGTGAAATTCCTACGCGCAAAAAAGTAGTGCGTGATATTCCTACGCGCAAGAAAGTAGTGCGTGACATTCCTACACACACGAAAGTAGTGCGTCAAATTCCTACGCGCAAGAAAGTAGTGCGTGATATTCCTACGCGCAAGAAAGTAGTGCGTGATATTCCTAGGCGCAAGAAAGTAGTGCGTGAAATTCCTACGCGCAAAAAAGTAGTGCGTGATATACCTACGCGCAAGAAAGTAGTGCGTGATATTCCTACGCGCAAGAAAGTAGTGTGTGATATTCATACGCACAAGAAAGTAGTGCGTGATATTCCTACACGCACGAAAGTAGTGCGTCAAATTCCTATGCGCAAGAAAGTAGTGCGTGATATTCCTACGCGCAAGAAAGTAGTGCGTGATATTCCTAGGCGCAAGAAAGTAGTGCGTGAAATTCCTACGCGCAAAAAAGTAGAGCGTGATATACCTACGCGCAAGAAAGTAGTGCGTGATATTCCTACGCGCAAGAAAGTAGTGTGTGATATTCATACGCACAAGAAAGTAGTGCGTGATATTCCTACGCGCAAGAAAGTAGTGCGTGATATTCCTAGGCGCAAGAAAGTAGTGCGTGAAATTCCTACGCGCAAAAAAGTAGTGCGTGATATACCTACGCGCAAGAAAGTAGTGCGTGATATTCCTGCGCACAAGAAAGTAGTGCGTGATATTCCCACGCGCAAGAAAGTAGTGCGTGATATTCCTACGCGCAAGAAAGTAGTGCGTGATATTCCTAGGCGCAAGAAAGTAGTGCGTGAAATTCCTACGCGCAAAAAAGTAGTGCGTGATATACCTACGCGCAAGAAAGTAGTGCGTGATATTCCTGCGCACAAGAAAGTAGTGCGTGATATTCCTACGCGCAAGAAAGTAGTGCGTGATATTCCTACGCGCAAGAAAGTAGTGCGTGAAATTCCTACTCGCAAGAAAGTAGTGCGTGATATTCCTAGGCGCAAGAAAGTAGTGCGTGAAATTCCTACGCGCAAAAAAGTAGTGTGTGATATTCCTACGCGCAAGAAAGTAGTGCATGATATTCCTACACGCACGAAAGTAGTGCGTGATATTCCTACGCGCAAAAAAGTCGTGCGTGATATTCCTACACGCACGAAAGTAGTGCGTGAAATTCCTAGGCGCAAGAAAGTAGTGCGTGAAATTCCTACGCGCAAAAAAGTAGTGCGTGATATACCTACGCGCAAGAAAGTAGTGCGTGATATTCCTACGCGCAAGAAAGTAGTGTGTGATATTCATACGCACAAGAAAGTAGTGCGTGATATTCCTACGCGCAAGAAAGTAGTGCGTGATATTCCTAGGCGCAAGAAAGTAGTGCGTGAAATTCCTACGCGCAAAAAAGTAGAGCGTGATATACCTACGCGCAAGAAAGTAGTGCGTGATATTCCTGCGCACAAGAAAGTAGTGCGTGATATTCCTACGCGCTAGAAAGTAGTGCGTGATATTCCTACGTGCAAGAAAGTAGTGCGTGAAATTCCTACTCGCAAGAAAGTAGTGCGTGATATTCCTAGGCGCAAGAAAGTAGTGCGTGATATTCCTACGCGCAAAAAAGTAGTGTGTGATATTCCTACGCGCAAGAAAGTAGTGCATGATATTCCTACACGCACGAAAGTAGTGCGTGATATTCCTACGCGAAAGAAAGTAGGGAGTGATATTCCTACGCAAAGGAAAGTAGTGCGTGAAATTCCTACGCGCAAGAAAGTAGTGAGTGATATTCCTACGTGCAAGAAAGTAGAGCGTGATACTCCTACGCGCAAGAAAGTAGTGTGTGATATTCATACGCACAAGAAAGTAGTGCGTGATATTCCTACACGCACGAAAGTAGTGCGTCAAATTCCTATGCGCAAGAAAGTAGTGAGTGATATTCCTACGCGCAAGAAAGTAGTGCGTGATATTCCTAGGCGCAAGAAAGTAGTGCGTGAAATTCCTACGCGCAAAAAAGTAGAGCGTGATATACCTACGCGCAAGAAAGTAGTGCGTGATATTCCTACGCGCAAGAAAGTAGTGTGTGATATTCATACGCACAAGAAAGTAGTGCGTGATATTCCTACGCGCAAGAAAGTAGTGCGTGATATTCCTAGGCGCAAGAAAGTAGTGCGTGAAATTCCTACGCGCAAAAAAGTAGTGCGTGATATACCTACGCGCAAGAAAGTAGTGCGTGATATTCCTGCGCACAAGAAAGTAGTGCGTGATATTCCTACGCGCAAGAAAGTAGTGCGTGATATTCCTACGCGCAAGAAAGTAGTGCGTGAAATTCCTACTCGCAAGAAAGTAGTGCGTGATATTCCTAGGCGCAAGAAAGTAGTGCGTGAAATTCCTACGCGCAAAAAAGTAGTGTGTGATATTCCTACGCGCAAGAAAGTAGTGCATGATATTCCTACACGCACGAAAGTAATGCGTGATATTCCTACGCGCAAAAAAGTTGTGCGTGATATTCCTACACACACGAAAGTAGTGCGTGAAATTCCTACGCGCAAGAAAGTAGTGCGTGATATTCCTACGCGCAAGAAAGTAGTGCGTGATATTCCTACATGCACGAAAGTAGTGCGTGATATTCCTACGCGCAAGAAAGTAGTGCGTGATATTCCTACGCGCAAGAAAGTAGTGCGTGATATTCCTAGGCGCATGAAAGAAGTGCGTGAAATTCCTACGCGCAAAAAAGTAGTGCGTGATATACCTACGCGCAAGAAAGTAGTGCGTGATATTCCTACGCGCAAGAAAGTAGTGTGTGATATTCATACGCACAAGAAAGTAGTGCGTGATATTCCTACGCGCAAGAAAGTAGTGCGTGATATTCCTAGGCGCAAGAAAGTAGTGCGTGAAATTCCTACGCGCAAAAAAGTAGTGCGTGATATACCTACGCGCAAGAAAGTAGTGCGTGATATTCCTGCGCACAAGAAAGTAGTGCGTGATATTCCTACGCGCAAGAAAGTAGTGCGTGATATTCCTACGCGCAAGAAAGTAGTGCGTGAAATTCCTACTCGCAAGAAAGTAGTGCGTGATATTCCTAGGCGCAAGAAAGTAGTGCGTGAAATTCCTACGCGCAAAAAAGTAGTGTGTGATATTCCTACGCGCAAGAAAGTAGTGCATGATATTCCTACACGCACGAAAGTAGTGCGTGATATTCCTACGCGCAAAAAAGTCGTGCGTGATATTCCTACACGCACGAAAGTAGTGCGTGAAATTCCTAGGCGCAAGAAAGTAGTGCGTGAAATTCCTACGCGCAAAAAAGTAGTGCGTGATATACCTACGCGCAAGAAAGTAGTGCGTGATATTCCTACGCGCAAGAAAGTAGTGTGTGATATTCATACGCACAAGAAAGTAGTGCGTGATATTCCTACGCGCAAGAAAGTAGTGCGTGATATTCCTAGGCGCAAGAAAGTAGTGCGTGAAATTCCTACGCGCAAAAAAGTAGTGCGTGATATACCTACGCGCAAGAAAGTAGTGCGTGATATTCCTGCGCACAAGAAAGTAGTGCGTGATATTCCTACGCGCAAGAAAGTAGTGCGTGATATTCCTACGTGCAAGAAAGTAGTGCGTGAAATTCCTACTCGCAAGAAAGTAGTGCGTGATATTCCTAGGCGCAAGAAAGTAGTGCGTGATATTCCTACGCGCAAAAAAGTAGTGTGTGATATTCCTACGCGCAAGAAAGTAGTGCATGATATTCCTACACGCACGAAAGTAGTGCGTGATATTCCTACGCGCAAAAAAGTCGTGCGTGATATTCCTACACGCACGAAAGTAGTGCGTGAAATTCCTACGCGCAAGAAAGTAGTGCGTGATATTCCTACGCGCAAGAAAGTAGTGCGTGATATTCCTACATGCACGAAAGTAGTGCGTGATATTCCTACGCGAAAGAAAGTAGGGAGTGATATTCCTACGCAAAAGAAAGTAGTGCGTGAAATTCCTACGCGCAAGAAAGTAGTGAGTGATATTCCTACGTGCAAGAAAGTAGAGCGTGATACTCCTACGCGCAAGAAAGTAGTGCGTGATATTCCTACGCGCAAGTAAGTGGTGCGTGAAATTTCTACGTGCAAGAAAGTAGTGCGTGGAATTCCTACGCGCAAGAAAGTAGTGCGTGATATTCCTAGGCGCAAGAAAGTAGTGCGTGAAATTCCTACGCGCAAAAAAGTAGTGCGTGATATTCCTACGCGCAAGAAAGTAGTGCGTGATATTCCTACACGCACGAAAGTAGTGCGTCAAATTCCTACGCGCAAGAAAGTAGTGCGTGATATTCCTACGCGCAAGAAAGTAGTGCGTGATATTCCTAGGCGCAAGAAAGTAGTGCGTGAAATTCCTACGCGCAAAAAAGTAGTGCGTGATATACCTACGCGCAAGAAAGTAGTGCGTGATATTCCTACGCGCAAGAAAGTAGTGTGTGATATTCATACGCACAAGAAAGTAGTGCGTGATATTCCTACACGCACGAAAGTAGTGCGTCAAATTCCTATGCGCAAGAAAGTAGTGCGTGATATTCCTACGCGCAAGAAAGTAGTGCGTGATATTCCTAGGCGCAAGAAAGTAGTGCGTGAAATTCCTACGCGCAAAAAAGTAGAGCGTGATATACCTACGCGCAAGAAAGTAGTGCGTGATATTCCTACGCGCAAGAAAGTAGTGTGTGATATTCATACGCACAAGAAAGTAGTGCGTGATATTCCTACGCGCAAGAAAGTAGTGCGTGATATTCCTAGGCGCAAGAAAGTAGTGCGTGAAATTCCTACGCGCAAAAAAGTAGTGCGTGATATACCTACGCGCAAGAAAGTAGTGCGTGATATTCCTGCGCACAAGAAAGTAGTGCGTGATATTCCCACGCGCAAGAAAGTAGTGCGTGATATTCCTACGCGCAAGAAAGTAGTGCGTGAAATTCCTACTCGCAAGAAAGTAGTGCGTGATATTCCTAGGCGCAAGAAAGTAGTGCGTGAAATTCCTACGCGCAAAAAAGTAGTGTGTGATATTCCTACGCGCAAGAAAGTAGTGCATGATATTCCTACACGCACGAAAGTAGTGCGTGATATTCCTACGCGCAAAAAAGTCGTGCGTGATATTCCTACACTCACGAAAGTAGTGCGTGAAATTCCTACGCGCAAGAAAGTAGTGCGTGATATTCCTACCCGCAAGAAAGTAGTGCGTGATATTCCTACATGCACGAAAGTAGTGCGTGATATTCCTACGCGCAAGAAAGTAGTGCGTGATATTCCTACGCGCAAGAAAGTAGTGCGTGATATTCCTAGGCGCAAGAAAGTAGTGCGTGAAATTCCTACGCGCAAAAAAGTAGTGCGTGATATACCTACGCGCAAGAAAGTAGTGCGTGATATTCCTACGCGCAAGAAAGTAGTGTGTGATATTCATACGCACAAGAAAGTAGTGCGTGATATTCCTACGCGCAAGAAAGTAGTGCGTGATATTCCTAGGCGCAAGAAAGTAGTGCGTGAAATTCCTACGCGCATAAAAGTAGTGCGTGATATACCTACGCGCAAGAAAGTAGTGCGTGATATTCCTGCGCACAAAAAAGTAGTGCGTGATATTCCTACGCGCAAGAAAGTAGTGCGTGATATTCCTACGCGCAAGAAAGTAGTGCGTGAAATTCCTACTCGCAAGAAAGTAGTGCGTGATATTCCTAGGCGCAAGAAAGTAGTGCGTGAAATTCCTACGCGCAAAAAAGTAGTGTGTGATATTCCTACGCGCAAGAAAGTAGTGCATGATATTCCTACACGCACGAAAGTAGTGCGTGATATTCCTACGCGCAAAAAAGTCGTGCGTGATATTCCTACACGCACGAATGTAGTGCGTGAAATTCCTACGCGCAAGAAAGTAGTGCGTGATATTCCTACGCGCAAAAAAGCAGTGCGTGATATACCTACGCGCAAGAAAGTAGTGCGTGATATTCCTAGGCGCAAGAAAGTAGTGCGTGAAATTCCTACGCGCAAAAAAGTAGTGTGTGATATTCCTACGCGCAAGAAAGTAGTGCATGATATTCCTACACGCACGAAAGTAGTGCGTGATATTCCTACGCGCAAAAAAGTCGTGCGTGATATTCCTACACGCACGAAAGTAGTGCGTGAAATTCCTAGGCGCAAGAAAGTAGTGCGTGAAATTCCTACGCGCAAAAAAGTAGTGCGTGATATACCTACGCGCAGGAAAGTAGTGCGTGATATTCCTACGCGCAAGAAAGTAGTGTGTGATATTCATACGCACAAGAAAGTAGTGCGTGATATTCCTACGCGCAAGAAAGTAGTGCGTGATATTCCTAGGCGCAAGAAAGTAGTGCGTGAAATTCCTACGCGCAAAAAAGTAGTGCGTGATATACCTACGCGCAAGAAAGTAGTGCGTGATATTCCTGCGCACAAGAAAGTAGTGCGTGATATTCCTACGCGCAAGAAAGTAGTGCGTGATATTCCTACGTGCAAGAAAGTAGTGCGTGAAATTCCTACTCGCAAGAAAGTAGTGCGTGATATTCCTAGGCGCAAGAAAGTAGTGCGTGATATTCCTACGCGCAAAAAAGTAGTGTGTGATATTCCTACGCGCAAGAAAGTAGTGCATGATATTCCTACACGCACGAAAGTAGTGCGTGATATTCCTACGCGCAAAAAAGTCGTGCGTGATATTCCTACACGCACGAAAGTAGTGCGTGAAATTCCTACGCGCAAGAAAGTAGTGCGTGATATTCCTACGCGCAAGAAAGTAGTGCGTGATATTCCTACATGCACGAAAGTAGTGCGTGATATTCCTACGCGAAAGAAAGTAGGGAGTGATATTCCTACGCAAAAGAAAGTAGTGCGTGAAATTCCTACGCGCAAGAAAGTAGTGAGTGATATTCCTACGTGCAAGAAAGTAGAGCGTGATACTCCTACGCGCAAGAAAGTAGTGCGTGATATTCCTACGCGCAAGTAAGTAGTGCGTGAAATTTCTACGTGCAAGAAAGTAGTGCGTGGAATTCCTACGCGCAAGAAAGTAGTGCGTGATATTCCTAGGCGCAAGAAAGTAGTGCGTGAAATTCCTACGCGCAAAAAAGTAGTGCGTGATATTCCTACGCGCAAGAAAGTAGTGCGTGATATTCCTACACGCACGAAAGTAGTGCGTCAAATTCCTACGCGCAAGAAAGTAGTGCGTGATATTCCTACGCGCAAGAAAGTAGTGCGTGATATTCCTAGGCGCAAGAAAGTAGTGCGTGATATTCCTACGCGCAAGAAAGTAGTGCGTGATATTCCTAGGCGCAAGAAAGTAGTGCGTGATATTCCTACGCGCAAGAAAGTAGTGTGTGATATTCATACGCACAAGAAAGTAGTGCGTGATATTCCTACGCGCAAGAAAGTAGTGCGTGATATTCCTACACGCACGAAAGTAGTGCGTCAAATTCCTATGCGCAAGAAAGTAGTGCGTGATATTCCTACGCGCAAGAAAGTAGTGCGTGATATTCCTAGGCGCAAGAAAGTAGTGCGTGAAATTCCTACGCGCAAAAAAGTAGAGCGTGATATACCTACGCGCAAGAAAGTAGTGCGTGATATTCCTACGCGCAAGAAAGTAGTGTGTGATATTCATACGCACAAGAAAGTAGTGCGTGATATTCCTACGCGCAAGAAAGTAGTGCGTGATATTCCTAGGCGCAAGAAAGTAGTGCGTGAAATTCCTACGCGCAAAAAAGTAGTGCGTGATATACCTACGCGCAAGAAAGTAGTGCGTGATATTCCTGCGCACAAGAAAGTAGTGCGTGATATTCCTACGCGCAAGAAAGTAGTGCGTGATATTCCTACGCGCAAGAAAGTAGTGCGTGAAATTCCTACTCGCAAGAAAGTAGTGCGTGATATTCCTAGGCGCAAGAAAGTAGTGCGTGAAATTCCTACGCGCAAAAAAGTAGTGTGTGATATTCCTACGCGCAAGAAAGTAGTGCATGATATTCCTACACGCACGAAAGTAGTGCGTGATATTCCTACGCGCAAAAAAGTCGTGCGTGATATTCCTACACTCACGAAAGTAGTGCGTGAAATTCCTACGCGCAAGAAAGTAGTGCGTGATATTCCTACGCGCAAGAAAGTAGTGCGTGATATTCCTACATGCACGAAAGTAGTGCGTGATATTCCTACGCGCAAGAAAGTAGTGCGTGATATTCCTACGAGCAAGAAAGTAGTGCGTGAAATTCCTACGCGCAAGAAAGTAGTGCGTGATATTCCTACGCGTAAGAAAGTAGTGCGTGATATTCCTACACGCACGAAAGTAGTGCGTCAAATTCCTACGCGCAAGAAAGTAGTGCGTGATATTCCTACGCGCAAGAAAGTAGTGCGTGATATTCCTAGGCGCAAGAAAGTAGTGCGTGAAATTCCTACGCGCAAAAAAGTAGTGCGTGATATACCTACGCGCAAGAAAGTAGTGCGTGATATTCCTGCGCACAAGAAAGTAGTGCGTGATATTCCTACGCGCAAGAAAGTAGTGCGTGATATTCCTACGTGCAAGAAAGTAGTGCGTGAAATTCCTACTCGCAAGAAAGTAGTGCGTGATATTCCTAGGCGCAAGAAAGTAGTGCGTGATATTCCTACGCGCAAAAAAGTAGTGTGTGATATTCCTACGCGCAAGAAAGTAGTGCATGATATTCCTACACGCACGAAAGTAGTGCGTGATATTCCTACGCGCAAAAAAGTCGTGCGTGATATTCCTACACGCACGAAAGTAGTGCGTGAAATTCCTACGCGCAAGAAAGTAGGGAGTGATATTCCTACGCAAAAGAAAGTAGTGCGTGAAATTCCTACGCGCAAGAAAGTAGTGCGTGATATTCCTACGTGCAAGAAAGTAGAGCGTGATACTCCTACGCGCAAGAAAGTAGTGCGTGATATTCCTACGCGCAAGTAAGTAGTGCGTGAAATTTCTACGTGCAAGAAAGTAGTGCGTGGAATTCCTACGCGCAAGAAAGTAGTGCGTGATATTCCTAGGCGCAAGAAAGTAGTGCGTGAAATTCCTACGGGCAAAAAAGTAGTGCGTGATATTCCTACGCGCAAGAAAGTAGTGCGTGATATTCCTACACGCACGAAAGTAGTGCGTCAAATTCCTACGCGCAAGAAAGTAGTGCGTGATATTCCTACGCGCAAGAAAGTAGTGCGTGATATTCCTAGGCGCAAGAAAGTAGTGCGTGAAATTCCTACGCGCAAAAAAGTAGTGCGTGATATACCTACGCGCAAGAAAGTAGTGCGTGATATTCCTACGCGCAAGAAAGTAGTGTGTGATATTCATACGCACAAGAAAGTAGTGCGTGATATTCCTACGCGCAAGAAAGTAGTGCGTGATATTCCTACACGCACGAAAGTAGTGCGTCAAATTCCTATGCGCAAGAAAGTAGTGCGTGATATTCCTACGCGCAAGAAAGTAGTGCGTGATATTCCTAGGCGCAAGAAAGTAGTGCGTGAAATTCCTACGCGCAAAAAAGTAGAGCGTGATATACCTACGCGCAAGAAAGTAGTGCGTGATATTCCTACGCGCAAGAAAGTAGTGTGTGATATTCATACGCACAAGAAAGTAGTGCGTGATATTCCTACGCGCAAGAAAGTAGTGCGTGATATTCCTAGGCGCAAGAAAGTAGTGCGTGAAATTCCTACGCGCAAAAAAGTAGTGCGTGATATACCTACGCGCAAGAAAGTAGTGCGTGATATTCCTGCGCACAAGAAAGTAGTGCGTGATATTCCTACGCGCAAGAAAGTAGTGCGTGATATTCCTACGCGCAAGAAAGTAGTGCATGAAATTCCTACTCGCAAGAAAGTAGTGCGTGATATTCCTAGGCGCAAGAAAGTAGTGCGTGAAATTCCTACGCGCAAAAAAGTAGTGTGTGATATTCCTACGCGCAAGAAAGTAGTGCATGATATTCCTACACGCACGAAAGTAGTGCGTGATATTCCTACGCGCAAAAAAGTCGTGCGTGATATTCCTACACTCACGAAAGTAGTGCGTGAAATTCCTACGCGCAAGAAAGTAGTGCGTGATATTCCTACGCGCAAGAAAGTAGTGCGTGATATTCCTACATGCACGAAAGTAGTGCGTGATATTCCTACGCGCAAGAAAGTAGTGCGTGATATTCCTACGAGCAAGAAAGTAGTGCGTGAAATTCCTACGCGCAAGAAAGTAGTGCGTGATATTCCTACGCGTAAGAAAGTAGTGCGTGATATTCCTACACGCACGAAAGTAGTGCGTCAAATTCCTACGCGCAAGAAAGTAGTGCGTGATATTCCTACGCGAAAGAAAGTAGTGCGTGATATTCCTAGGCGCAAGAAAGTAGTGCGTGAAATTCCTACGCGCAAAAAAGTAGTGCGTGATATACCTACGCGCAAGAAAGTAGTGCGTGATATTCCTAGGCGCAAGAAAGTAGTGCGTGAAATTCCTACGCGCAAAAAAGTAGAGCGTGATATACCTACGCGCAAGAAAGTAGTGCGTGATATTCCTACGCGCAAGAAAGTAGTGTGTGATATTCATACGCACAAGAAAGTAGTGCGTGATATTCCTACGCGCAAGAAAGTAGTGCGTGATATTCCTAGGCGCAAGAAAGTAGTGCGTGAAATTCCTACGCGCAAAAAAGTAGTGCGTGATATACCTACGCGCAAGAAAGTAGTGCGTGATATTCCTGCGCACAAGAAAGTAGTGCGTGATATTCCTACGCGCAAGAAAGTAGTGCGTGATATTCCTACGCGCAAGAAAGTAGTGCGTGAAATTCCTACTCGCAAGAAAGTAGTGCGTGATATTCCTAGGCGCAAGAAAGTAGTGCGTGAAATTCCTACGCGCAAAAAAGTAGTGCGTGATATTCCTACGCGCAAGAAAGTAGTGCGTGATATTCCTACGCGCAAGAAAGTAGTGCGTGAAATTCCTACTCGCAAGAAAGTAGTGCGTGATATTCCTAGGCGCAAGAAAGTAGTGCGTGAAATTCCTACGCGCAAAAAAGTAGTGTGTGATATTCCTACGCGCAAGAAAGTAGTGCATGATATTCCTACACGCACGAAAGTAGTGCGTGATATTCCTACGCGCAAAAAAGTCGTGCGTGATATTCCTACACTCACGAAAGTAGTGCGTGAAATTCCTACGCGCAAGAAAGTAGTGCGTGATATTCCTACGCGCAAGAAAGTAGTGCGTGATATTCCTACATGCACGAAAGTAGTGCGTGATATTCCTACGCGCAAGAAAGTAGTGCGTGATATTCCTACGAGCAAGAAAGTAGTGCGTGAAATTCCTACGCGCAAGAAAGTAGTGCGTGATATTCCTACGCGTAAGAAAGTAGTGCGTGATATTCCTACACGCACGAAAGTAGTGCGTCAAATTCCTACGCGCAAGAAAGTAGTGCGTGATATTCCTACGCGCAAGAAAGTAGTGCGTGATATTCCTAGGCGCAAGAAAGTAGTGCGTGAAATTCCTACGCGCAAAAAAGTAGTGCGTGATATACCTACGCGCAAGAAAGTAGTGCGTGATATTCCTACGCGCAAGAAAGTAGTGCGTGATATTCCTACGCGCAAGAAAGTAGTGCGTGATATTCCTAGGCGCAAGAAAGTAGTGCGTGAAATTCCTACGCGCAAAAAAGTAGTGCGTGATATACCTACGCGCAAGAAAGTAGTGCGTGATATTCCTACGCGCAAGAAAGTAGTGCGTGATATTCCTACGCGCAAGAAAGTAGTGCGTGATATTCCTACATGCACGAAAGTAGTGCGTGATATTCCTACGCGCAAGAAAGTAGTGCGTGATATTCCTACGAGCAAGAAAGTAGTGCGTGAAATTCCTACGCGCAAGAAAGTAGTGCGTGATATTCCTACGCGTAAGAAAGTAGTGCGTGATATTCCTACACGCACGAAAGTAGTGCGTCAAATTCCTACGCGCAAGAAAGTAGTGCGTGATATTCCTACGCGCAAGAAAGTAGTGCGTGATATTCCTAGGCGCAAGAAAGTAGTGCGTGAAATTCCTACGCGCAAAAAAGTAGTGCGTGATATACCTACGCGCAAGAAAGTAGTGCGTGATATTCCTACGCGCAAGAAAGTAGTGCGTGATATTCCTACGCGCAAGAAAGTAGTGCGTGATATTCCTAGGCGCAAGAAAGTAGTGCGTGAAATTCCTACGCGCAAAAAAGTAGTGCGTGATATACCTACGCGCAAGAAAGTAGTGCGTGATATTCCTACGCGCAAGAAAGTAGTGTGTGATATTCATACGCACAAGAAAGTAGTGCGTGATATTCCTACGCGCAAGAAAGTAGTGCGTGATATTCCTAGGCGCAAGAAAGTAGTGCGTGAAATTCCTACGCGCAAAAAAGTAGTGCGTGATATACCTACGCGCAAGAAAGTAGTGCGTGATATTCCTGCGCACAAGAAAGTAGTGCGTGATATTCCTACGCGCAAGAAAGTAGTGCGTGAAATTCCTACGCGCAAAAAAGTAGTGTGTGATATTCCTACGCGCAAGAAAGTAGTGCATGATATTCCTACACGCACGAAAGTAGTGCGTGATATTCCTACGCGCAAAAAAGTCGTGCGTGATATTCCTACACGCACGAAAGTAGTGCGTGAAATTCCTACGCGCAAGAAAGTAGTGCGTGATATTCCTACGCGCAAGAAAGTAGTGCGTGATATTCCTACATGCACGAAAGTAGTGCGTGATATTCCTACGCGCAAGAAAGTAGTGCGTGATATTCCTACGAGCAAGAAAGTAGTGCGTGAAATTCCTACGCGCAAGAAAGTAGTGCGTGATATTCCTACGCGTAAGAAAGTAGTGCGTGATATTCCTACACGCACGAAAGTAGTGCGTGATATTCCTACACGCAAGAAAGTGGTGCGTGATATTCCTACGCGCAAGAAAGTAGTGCGTGAAATTCCTACGGGCAAGAAAGTAGTGCGTGATATTCCTATGCGCAAAAAAGTAGTGCGTGATATTCCTACGCGCAAGAAAGTGGTGCGTGATATTCCTACGCGCAAGAAAGTAGTGCGTGATATTCCTACGGGCAAGAAAGTAGTGCGTGATATTCCTACGAGCAAGAAAGTAGTGCGTGAAATTCCTACGCGCAAGAAAGTAGTGCGTGATATTCCTACGCGCAAAAAAGTAGTGTGTGATATTCCTACGCGCAAGAAAGTAGTGCATGATATTCCTACACGCACGAAAGTAGTGCGTGATATTCCTACGCGCAAAAAAGTCGTGCGTGATATTCCTACACTCACGAAAGTAGTGCGTGAAATTCCTACGCGCAAGAAAGTAGTGCGTGATATTCCTACGCGCAAGAAAGTAGTGCGTGATATTCCTACATGCACGAAAGTAGTGCGTGATATTCCTACGCGCAAGAAAGTAGTGCGTGATATTCCTACGAGCAAGAAAGTAGTGCGTGAAATTCCTACGCGCAAGAAAGTAGTGCGTGATATTCCTACGCGTAAGAAAGTAGTGCGTGATATTCCTACACGCACGAAAGTAGTGCGTCAAATTCCTACGCGCAAGAAAGTAGTGCGTGATATTCCTACGCGCAAGAAAGTAGTGCGTGATATTCCTAGGCGCAAGAAAGTAGTGCGTGAAATTCCTACGCGCAAAAAAGTAGTGCGTGATATACCTACGCGCAAGAAAGTAGTGCGTGATATTCCTACGCGCAAGAAAGTAGTGTGTGATATTCTTACGCACAAGAAAGTAGTGCGTGATATTCCTACGCGCAAGAAAGTAGTGCGTGATATTCCTACACGCACGAAAGTAGTGCGTCAAATTCCTACGCGCAAGAAAGTAGTGCGTGATATTCCTACGCGCAAGAAAGTAGTGCGTGATATTCCTAGGCGCAAGAAAGTAGTGCGTGAAATTCCTACGCGCAAAAAAGTAGTGCGTGATATACCTACGCGCAAGAAAGTAGTGCGTGATATTCCTACGCGCAAGAAAGTAGTGTGTGATATTCATACGCACAAGAAAGTAGTGCGTGATATTCCTACGCGCAAGAAAGTAGTGCGTGATATTCCTAGGCGCAAGAAAGTAGTGCGTGAAATTCCTACGCGCAAAAAAGTAGTGCGTGATATACCTACGCGCAAGAAAGTAGTGCGTGATATTCCTGCGCACAAGAAAGTAGTGCGTGATATTCCTACGCGCAAGAAAGTAGTGCGTGAAATTCCTACGCGCAAAAAAGTAGTGTGTGATATTCCTACGCGCAAGAAAGTAGTGCATGATATTCCTACACGCACGAAAGTAGTGCGTGATATTCCTACGCGCAAAAAAGTCGTGCGTGATATTCCTACACGCACGAAAGTAGTGCGTGAAATTCCTACGCGCAAGAAAGTAGTGCGTGATATTCCTACGCGCAAGAAAGTAGTGCGTGATATTCCTACATGCACGAAAGTAGTGCGTGATATTCCTACGCGCAAGAAAGTAGTGCGTGATATTCCTACGAGCAAGAAAGTAGTGCGTGAAATTCCTACGCGCAAGAAAGTAGTGCGTGATATTCCTACGCGTAAGAAAGTAGTGCGTGATATTCCTACACGCACGAAAGTAGTGCGTGATATTCCTACACGCAAGAAAGTGGTGCGTGATATTCCTACGCGCAAGAAAGTAGTGCGTGAAATTCCTACGGGCAAGAAAGTAGTGCGTGATATTCCTATGCGCAAAAAAGTAGTGCGTGATATTCCTACGCGCAAGAAAGTGGTGCGTGATATTCCTACGCGCAAGAAAGTAGCGCGTGATATTCCTACGGGCAAGAAAGTAGTGCGTGATATTCCTACGAGCAAGAAAGTAGTGCGTGAAATTCCTACGCGCAAGAAAGTAGTGCGTGATATTCCTACGCGTAAGAAAGTAGTGCGTGATATTCCTACACGCACGAAAGTAGTGCGTGATATTCCTACACGCAAGAAAGTAGTGCGTGATATTCCTACGCGCAAGAAAGTAGTGCGTGAAATTCCTACGGGCAAGAAAGTAGTGCGTGATATTCCTATGCGCAAAAAAGTAGTGCGTGATATACCTACGCGCAAGAAAGTGGTGCGTGATATTCCTACGCGCAAGAAAGTAGTGCGTGATATTCCTACGGGCAAGAAAGTAGTGCGTGATATTCCTACGCGCAAAAAAGTAGTGTGTGATATTCCTACGCGCAAGAAAGTAGTGCGTGAAATTCCTACGGGCAAGAAAGTAGTGCGTGATATTCCTACGCGCAAAAAAGTAGTGCGTGATATACCTACGCGCAAGAAAGTGGTGCGTGATATTCCTACGCGCAAAAAGTAGTGCGTGATATTCCTACGGGCAAGAAAGTAGTGCGTGATATTCCTACGCGCAAGAAAGTAGTGCGTGAAATTCCTACGGGCAAGAAAGTAGTGCGTGATATTCCTACGCGCAAAAAAGTAGTGCGTGATATACCTACGCGCAAGAAAGTGGTGCGTGATATTCCTATGCGCAAGAAAGTAGTGCGTGATATTCCTAGGGGCAAGAAAGTAGTGCGTGATATTCCTACGCGCAAGAAAGTAGTGCGTGATATACCTACGCGCAAGAAAGTAGTGCGTGATATTCCTACGCGCAAGAAAGTAGTGTGTGATATTCATACGCACAAGAAAGTAGTGCGTGATATTCCTACGCGCAAGAAAGTAGTGCGTGAAATTCCTACGCGCAAGAAAGTAGTGCGTGAAATTCCTACGCGCAAAAAAGTAGTGCGTGATATTCCTACGCGCAAGAAAGTAGTGCATGATATTCCTACACGCACGAAAGTAGTGCGTGATATTCCTACGCGCAAAAAAGTCGTGCGTGATATTCCTACACGCACGAAAGTAGTGCGTGAAATTCCTACGCGCAAGAAAGTAGTGCGTGATATTCCTACGCGCAAGAAAGTAGTGCGTGATATTCCTACTCGCACGAAAGTAGTGCGTGATATTCCTACGCGCAAGAAAGTAGTGCGTGATATTCCTACGAGCAAGAAAGTAGTGCGTGAAATTCCTACGCGCAAGAAAGTAGTGCGTGATATTTCTACGCGTAAGAAAGTAGTGCGTGATATTCCTACGCGCAAGAAAGTAGTGCGTGATATTCCTACGCGCAAGAAAGTAGTGCGTGAAATTCCTACTCGCAAGAAAGTAGTGCGTGATATTCCTAGGCGCAAGAAAGTAATGCGTGAAATTCCTACACGCAAAAAAGTAATGCGTGATATTCCTACGCGCAAGAAAGTAGTGCGTGATATTCCTACACGCACGAAAGTAGTGCGTGATATTCCTACGCGCAAAAAAGTCATGCGTGATATTCCTACACACACGAAAGTAGTGCGTGATATTCCTACGCGCAAAAAAGTCGTGCGTGATATTCCTACACACACGAAAGTAGTGCGTGATATTCCTAATCGCACGAAAGTAGTGCGTGAAATTCCTACGCGCAAGAAAGTAGTGCGTGATATTCCTACGCGCTAGAAAGTAGTGCGTGATATTCCTACATGCACGAAAGTAGTGCGTGATATTCCTACGCGCAAGAAAGTAGTGCGTGATATTCCTACGAGCAAGAAAGTAGTGCGTGAAATTCCTACGCGCAAGAAAGTAGTGCGTGATATTCCTACGCGTAAGAAAGTAGTGCGTGATATTCCTACGCGCACGAAAGTAGTACGTGATATTCCTACACGCAAGAAAGTGGTGCGTGATATTCCTACGCGCAAGAAAGTAGTGCGTGAAATTCCTACGGGCAAGAAAGTAGTGCGTGATATTCCTATGCGCAAAAAAGTAGCGCGTGATATACCTACACGCAAGAAAGTGGTGCGTGATATTCCTACGCGCAAGATAGTAGTGCGTGATATTCCTACGGGCAAGAAAGTAGTGCGTGATATTCCTACGAGCAAGAAAGTAGTGCGTGAAATTCCTACGCGCAAGAAAGTAGTGCGTGATATTCCTACGCGTAAGAAAGTAGTGCGTGATATTCCTACACGCACGAAAGTAGTGCGTGATATTCCTACACGCAAGAAAGTAGTGCGTGATATTCCTACGCGCAAGAAAGTAGTGCGTGAAATTCCTACGGGCAAGAAAGTAGTGCGTGATATTCCTATGCGCAAAAAAGTAGTGCGTGATATACCTACGCGCAAGAAAGTGGTGCGTGATATTCCTACGCGCAAGAAAGTAGTGCGTGATATTCCTACGGGCAAGAAAGTAGTGCGTGATATTCCTACGCGCAAAAAAGTAGTGCGTGATATTCCTACGCGCAAGAAAGTAGTGCGTGAAATTCCTAAGGGCAAAAAAGTAGTGCGTGATATTCCTACGCGCAAAAAAGTAGTGCGTGATATACCTACGCGCAAGAAAGTGGTGCGTGATATTCCTACGCGCAAAAAGTAGTGCGTGATATTCCTACGGGCAAGAAAGTAGTGCGTGATATTCCTACGCGCAAGAAAGTAGCGCGTGAAATTCCTACGGGCAAGAAAGTAGTGCGTGATATTCCTACGCGCAAAAAAGTAGTGCGTGATATACCTACGCGCAAGAAAGTGGTGCGTGATATTCCTATGCGCAAGAAAGTAGTGCGTGATATTCCTACGGGCAAGAAAGTAGTGCGTGATATTCCTACGCGCAAAAAAGTAGTGCGTGATATACCTACGCGCAAGAAAGTAGTGCGTGATATTCCTACGCGCAAGAAAGTAGTGTGTGATATTCATACGCACAAGAAAGTAGTGCGTGATATTCCTACGCGCAAGAAAGTAGTGCATGATATTCCTACGCGTAAGAAAGTAGTGCGTGATATTCCTACACGCACGAAAGTAATGCGTGATATTCCTACACGCAAGAAAGTGGTGCGAGATATTCCTACGCGCAAGAAAGTAGTGCGTGAAATTCCTACGGGCAAGAAAGTAGTGCGTGATATTCCTATGCGCAAAAAAGTAGTGCGTGATATACCTACACGCAAGAAAGTGGTGCGTGATATTCCTACGCGCAAGAAAGTAGTGCGTGATATTCCTACGGGCAAGAAAGTAGTGCGTGATATTCCTACGAGCAAGAAAGTAGTGCGTGAAATTCCTACGCGCAAGAAAGTAGTGCGTGATATTCCTACGCGTAAGAAAGTAGTGCGTGATATTCCTACACGCACGAAAGTAGTGCGTGATATTCCTACACGCAAGAAAGTAGTGCGTGATATTCCTACGCGCAAGAAAGTAGTGCGTGAAATTCCTACGGGCAAGAAAGTAGTGCGTGATATTCCTATGCGCAAAAAAGTAGTGCGTGATATACCTACGCGCAAGAAAGTGGTGCGTGATATTCCTACGCGCAAGAAAGTAGTGCGTGATATTCCTACGGGCAAGAAAGTAGTGCGTGATATTCCTACGCGCAAAAAAGTAGTGCGTGATATTCCTACGCGCAAGAAAGTAGTGCGTGAAATTCCTACGGGCAAGAAAGTAGTGCGTGATATTCCTACGCGCAAAAAAGTAGTGCGTGATATACCTACACGCAAGAAAGTGGTGCGTGATATTCCTACTCGCAAGAAAGTAGTGGGTGATATTCCTACGCGCAAGAAAGTAGTGCGTGAAATTCCTACGGGCAAGAAAGTAGTGCGTGATATTCCTACGCGCAAAAAAGTAGTGCGTGATATACCTACGCGCAAGAAAGTGGTGCGTGATATTCCTATGCGCAAGAAAGTAGTGCGTGATATTCCTAGGGGCAAGAAAGTAGTGCGTGATATTCCTACGCGCAAGAAAGTAGTGCGTGATATACCTACGCGCAAGAAAGTAGTGCGTGATATTCCTACGCGCAAGAAAGTAGTGTGTGATATTCATACGCACAAGAAAGTAGTGCGTGATATTCCTACGCGCAAGAAAGTAGTGCGTGAAATTCCTACGCGCAAGAAAGTAGTGCGTGAAATTCCTACGCGCAAAAAAGTAGTGCGTGATATTCCTACGCGCAAGAAAGTAGTGCATGATATTCCTACACGCACGAAAGTAGTGCGTGATATTCCTACGCGCAAAAAAGTCGTGCGTGATATTCCTACACGCACGAAAGTAGTGCGTGAAATTCCTACGCGCAAGAAAGTAGTGCGTGATATTCCTACGCGCAAGAAAGTAGTGCGTGATATTCCTACTCGCACGAAAGTAGTGCGTGATATTCCTACGCGCAAGAAAGTAGTGCGTGATATTCCTACGAGCAAGAAAGTAGTGCGTGAAATTCCTACGCGCAAGAAAGTAGTGCGTGATATTCCTACGCGTAAGAAAGTAGTGCGTGATATTCCTACGCGCAAGAAAGTAGTGCGTGATATTCCTACGCGCAAGAAAGTAGTGCGTGAAATTCCTACTCGCAAGAAAGTAGTGCGTGATATTCCTAGGCGCAAGAAAGTAATGCGTGAAATTCCTACACGCAAAAAAATAATGCGTGATATTCCTACGCGCAAGAAAGTAGTGCGTGATATTCCTACACGCACGAAAGTAGTGCGTGATATTCCTACGCGCAAAAAAGTCATGCGTGATATTCCTACACACACGAAAGTAGTGCGTGATATTCCTACGCGCAAAAAAGTCGTGCGTGATATTCCTACACACACGAAAGTAGTGCGTGATATTCCTAATCGCACGAAAGTAGTGCGTGAAATTCCTACGCGCAAGAAAGTAGTGCGTGATATTCCTACGCGCTAGAAAGTAGTGCGTGATATTCCTACATGCACGAAAGTAGTGCGTGATATTCCTACGCGCAAGAAAGTAGTGCGTGATATTCCTACGAGCAAGAAAGTAGTGCGTGAAATTCCTACGCGCAAGAAAGTAGTGCGTGATATTCCTACGCGTAAGAAAGTAGTGCGTGATATTCCTACACGCACGAAAGTAGTACGTGATATTCCTACACGCAAGAAAGTGGTGCGTGATATTCCTACGCGCAAGAAAGTAGTGCGTGAAATTCCTACGGGCAAGAAAGTAGTGCGTGATATTCCTATGCGCAAAAAAGTAGTGCGTGATATACCTACACGCAAGAAAGTGGTGCGTGATATTCCTACGCGCAAGATAGTAGTGCGTGATATTCCTACGGGCAAGAAAGTAGTGCGTGATATTCCTACGAGCAAGAAAGTAGTGCGTGAAATTCCTACGCGCAAGAAAGTAGTGCGTGATATTCCTACGCGTAAGAAAGTAGTGCGTGATATTCCTACACGCACGAAAGTAGTGCGTGATATTCCTACACGCAAGAAAGTAGTGCGTGATATTCCTACGCGCAAGAAAGTAGTGCGTGAAATTCCTACGGGCAAGAAAGTAGTGCGTGATATTCCTATGCGCAAAAAAGTAGTGCGTGATATACCTACGCGCAAGAAAGTGGTGCGTGATATTCCTACGCGCAAAAAGTAGTGCGTGATATTCCTACGGGCAAGAAAGTAGTGCGTGATATTCCTACGCGCAAGAAAGTAGCGCGTGAAATTCCTACGGGCAAGAAAGTAGTGCGTGATATTCCTACGCGCAAAAAAGTAGTGCGTGATATACCTACGCGCAAGAAAGTGGTGCGTGATATTCCTATGCGCAAGAAAGTAGTGCGTGATATTCCTACGGGCAAGAAAGTAGTGCGTGATATTCCTACGCGCAAAAAAGTAGTGCGTGATATACCTACGCGCAAGAAAGTAGTGCGTGATATTCCTACGCGCAAGAAAGTAGTGTGTGATATTCATACGCACAAGAAAGTAGTGCGTGATATTCCTACGCGCAAGAAAGTAGTGCGTGATATTCCTACGCGTAAGAAAGTAGTGCGTGATATTCCTACACGCACGAAAGTAATGCGTGATATTCCTACACGCAAGAAAGTGGTGCGAGATATTCCTACGCGCAAGAAAGTAGTGCGTGAAATTCCTACGGGCAAGAAAGTAGTGCGTGATATTCCTATGCGCAAAAAAGTAGTGCGTGATATACCTACACGCAAGAAAGTGGTGCGTGATATTCCTACGCGCAAGAAAGTAGTGCGTGATATTCCTACGGGCAAGAAAGTAGCGCGTGATATTCCTACGAGCAAGAAAGTAGTGCGTGAAATTCCTACGCGCAAGAAAGTAGTGCGTGATATTCCTACGCGTAAGAAAGTAGTGCGTGATATTCCTACACGCACGAAAGTAGTGCGTGATATTCCTACACGCAAGAAAGTAGTGCGTGATATTCCTACGCGCAAGAAAGTAGTGCGTGAAATTCCTACGGGCAAGAAAGTAGTGCGTGATATTCCTATGCGCAAAAAAGTAGTGCGTGATATACCTACGCGCAAGAAAGTGGTGCGTGATATTCCTACGCGCAAGAAAGTAGTGCGTGATATTCCTACGGGCAAGAAAGTAGTGCGTGATATTCCTACGCGCAAAAAAGTAGTGCGTGATATTCCTACGCGCAAGAAAGTAGTGCGTGAAATTCCTACGGGCAAGAAAGTAGTGCGTGATATTCCTACGCGCAAAAAAGTAGTGCGTGATATACCTACGCGCAAGAAAGTGGTGCGTGATATTCCTACTCGCAAGAAAGTAGTGCGTGATATTCCTACGCGCAAGAAAGTATTGCGTGAAATTCCTACTCGCAAGAAAGTAGTGCGTGATATTCCTAGGCGCAAGAAAGTAGTGCGTGAAATTCCTACGCGCAAAAAAGTAGTGCGTGATATTCCTACGCGCAAGAAAGTAGTGCATGATATTCCTACACGCACGAAAGTAGTGCGTGATATTCCTACGCGCAAAAAAGTCGTGCGTGATATTCCTACACGCACGAAAGTAGTGCGTGAAATTCCTACGCGCAAGAAAGTAGTGCGTGATATTCCTACGCGCAAGAAAGTAGTGCGTGATATTCCTACACGCACGAAAGTAGTGCGTGATATTCCTACGCGCAAGAAAGTAGTGCGTGATATTCCTACGAGCAAGAAAGTAGTGCGTGAAATTCTTATGCGCTAGAAAGTAGTGCGTGATATTCCTACGCGTAAGAAAGTAGTGCGTGATATTCCTACGCGCAAGAAAGTAGTGCGTGATATTCCTACGCGCAAGAAAGTAGTGCGTGAAATTCCTACTCGCAAGAAAGTAGTGCGTGATATTCCTAGGCGCAAGAAAGTAATGCGTGAAATTCCTACGCGCAAAAAAGTAATGCGTGATATTCCTACGCGCAAGAAAGTAGTGCGTGATATTCCTACACGCACGAAAGTAGTGCGTGATATTCCTACGCGCAAAAAAGTCATGCGTGATATTCCTACACACACGAAAGTAGTGCGTGATATTCCTACGCGCAAAAAAGTCGTGCGTGATATTCCTACACACACGAAAGTAGTGCGTGATATTCCTACACGCACGAAAGTAGTGCGTGATATTCCTACGTGCAAGAAAGTAGTGCGTGATATTCCTACGAGCAAGAAAGTAGTGCGTGAATTCCTACGCGCAAGAAAGTAGTGCGTGATATTCCTACACGCACGAAAGTAGTGCGTGATATTCCTACGCGCAAAAAAGTAGTGCGTGATATACCTACGCGCAAGAAAGTAGTGCGTGATATTCCTATGCGCAAGAAAGTAGTGTGTGATATTCATACGCACAAGAAAGTAGTGCGTGATATTCCTACGCGCAAGAAAGTAGTGCGTGAAATTCCTACGCGCAAGAAAGTAGTGCGTGATATTCCTACGCGCAAGAAAGTAGTGCGTGAAATTCCTACTCGCAAGAAAGTAATGCGTGATATTCCTAGGCGCAAGAAAGTAGTGCGTGAAATTCCTACTCGCAAGAAAGTAATGCGTGATATTCCTAGGCGCAAGAAAGTAGTGCGTGAAATTCCTACGCGCAAGAAAGTAGTGCGTGATATTCCTACACGCACGAAAGTAGTGCGTGATATTCCTACGCGCAAAAAAGTAGTGCGTGATATACCTACGCGCAAGAAAGTAGTGCGTGATATTCCTATGCGCAAGAAAGTAGTGTGTGATATTCATACGCACAAGAAAGTAGTGCGTGATATTCCTACGCGCAAGAAAGTAGTGCGTGAAATTCCTACGCGCAAGAAAGTAGTGCGTGATATTCCTGCGCACAAGAAAGTAGTGCGTGATATTCCTACGCGCAAGAAAGTAGTGCGTGATATTCCTACGCGCAAGAAAGTAGTGCGTGAAATTCCTACTCGCAAGAAAGTAATGCGTGATATTCCTAGGCGCAAGAAAGTAGTGCGTGAAATTCCTACGCGCAAAAAAGTAGTGCGTGATATTCCTACGCGCAAAAAAGTTGTGCGTGATATTCCTACACACACGAAAGTAGTGCGTGATATTCCTACACGCACGAAAGTAGTGCGTGATATTCCTACGCGCAAGAAAGTAGTGCGTGATATTCCTACGAGCAAGAAAGTAGTGCGTGATATTCCTACACGCACGAAAGTAGTGCGTGATATTCCTACACGCAAGAAAGTGGTGCGTGATATTCCTACGCGCAAGAAAGTAGTGCGTGAAATTCCTACGGGCAAGAAAGTAGTGCGTGATATTCCTATGCGCAAAAAAGTAGTGCGTGATATTCCTACGCGCAAGAAAGTGGTGCGTGATATTCCTACGTGCAAGAAAGTAGTGCGTGATATTCCTACGGGCAAGAAAGTAGTGCGTGATATTCCTACGAGCAAGAAAGTAGTGCGTGAAATTCCTACGCGCAAGAAAGTAGTGCGTGATATTGCTACGCGTAAGAAAGTAGTGCGTGATATTCCTACACGCACGAAAGTAGTGCGTGATATTCCTACACGCAAGAAAGTAGTGCGTGATATTCCTACGCGCAAGAAAGTAGTGCGTGAAATTCCTACGGGCAAGAAAGTAGTGCGTGATATTCCTATGCGCAAAAAAGTAGTGCGTGATATACCTACGCGCAAGAAAGTGGTGCGTGATATTCCTACGCGCAAGAAAGTAGTGCGTGATATTCCTACGGGCAAGAAAGTAGTGCGTGATATTCCTACGCGCAAAAAAGTAGTGTGTGATATTCCTACGCGCAAGAAAGTAGTGCGTGAAATTCCTACGGGCAAGAAAGTAGTGCGTGATATTCCTACGCGCAAAAAAGTAGTGCGTGATATACCTACGCGCAAGAAAGTGGTGCGTGATATTCCTACGCGCAAAAAGTAGTGCGTGATATTCCTACGGGCAAGAAAGTAGTGCGTGATATTCCTACGCGCAAGAAAGTAGTGCGTGAAATTCCTACGGGCAAGAAAGTAGTGCGTGATATTCCTACGCGCAAAAAAGTAGTGCGTGATATACCTACGCGCAAGAAAGTGGTGCGTGATATTCCTATGCGCAAGAAAGTAGTGCGTGATATTCCTAGGGGCAAGAAAGTAGTGCGTGATATTCCTACGCGCAAGAAAGTAGTGCGTGATATACCTACGCGCAAGAAAGTAGTGCGTGATATTCCTACGCGCAAGAAAGTAGTGTGTGATATTCATACGCACAAGAAAGTAGTGCGTGATATACCTACACGCAAGAAAGTGGTGCGTGATATTCCTATGCGCAAAAAAGTAGTGCGTGATATACCTACACGCAAGAAAGTGGTGCGTGATATTCCTACGCGCAAGATAGTAGTGCGTGATATTCCTACGGGCAAGAAAGTAGTGCGTGATATTCCTACGAGCAAGAAAGTGGTGCGTGAAATTCCTACGCGCAAGAAAGTAGTGCGTGATATTCCTACGCGTAAGAAAGTAGTGTGTGATATTCCTACACGCACGAAAGTAGTGCGTGATATTCCTACACGCAAGAAAGTAGTGCGTGATATTCCTACGCGCAAGAAAGTAGTGCGTGAAACTCCTACGGGCAAGAAAGTAGTGCGTGATATTCCTATGCGCAAAAAAGAAGTGCGTGATATACCTACGCGCAAGAAAGTGGTGCGTGATATTCCTACGCGCAAGAATGTAGTGCGTGACATTCCTACGGGCAAGAAAGTAGTGCGTGATATTCCTACGCGCAAAAAAGTAGTGCGTGATATTCCTACTCGCAAGAAAGTAGTGCGTGAAATTCCTACGGGCAAGAAAGTAGTGCGTGATATTCCTACGCGCAAAAAAGTAGTGCGTGATATACCTACGCGCAAGAAAGTGGTGCGTGATATTCCTACGCGCAAAAAGTAGTGCGTGATATTCCTACGGGCAAGAAAGTAGTGCGTGATATTCCTACGCGCAAGAAAGTAGCGCGTGAAATTCCTACGGGCAAGAAAGTAGTGCGTGATATTCCTACGCGCAAAAAAGTAGTGCGTGATATACCTACGCGCAAGAAAGTGGTGCGTGATATTCCTATGCGCAAGAAAGTAGTGCGTGATATTCCTACGGGCAAGAAAGTAGTGCGTGATATTCCTACGCGCAAAAAAGTAGTGCGTGATATACCTACGCGCAAGAAAGTAGTGCGTGATATTCCTACGCGCAAGAAAGTAGTGTGTGATATTCATACGCACAAGAAAGTAGTGCGTGATATTCCTACGCGCAAGAAAGTAGTGTGTGATATTCCTACGCGTAAGAAAGTAGTGCGTGATATTCCTACACGCACGAAAGTAATGCGTGATATTCCTACACGCAAGAAAGTGGTGCGAGATATTCCTACGCGCAAGAAAGTAGTGCGTGAAATTCCTACGGGCAAGAAAGTAGTGCGTGATATTCCTATGCGCAAAAAAGTAGTGCGTGATATACCTACACACAAGAAAGTGGTGCGTGATATTCCTACGCGCAAGAAAGTAGTGCGTGATATTCCTACGGGCAAGAAAGTAGTGCGTGATATTCCTACGAGCAAGAAAGTAGTGCGTGAAATTCCTACGCGCAAGAAAGTAGTGCGTGATATTCCTACGCGTAAGAAAGTAGTGCGTGATATTCCTACACGCACGAAAGTAGTGCGTGATATTCCTACACGCAAGAAAGTAGTGCGTGATATTCCTACGCGCAAGAAAGTAGTGCGTGAAATTCCTACGGGCAAGAAAGTAGTGCGTGATATTCCTATGCGCAAAAAAGTAGTGCGTGATATACCTACGCGCAAGAAAGTGGTGCGTGATATTCCTACGCGCAAGAAAGTAGTGCGTGATATTCCTACGGGCAAGAAAGTAGTGCGTGATATTCCTACGCGCAAAAAAGTAGTGCGTGATATTCCTACGCGCAAGAAAGTAGTGCGTTAAATTCCTACGGGCAAGAAAGTAGTGCGTGATATTCCTACGCGCAAAAAAGTAGTGCGTGATATACCTACGCGCAAGAAAGTGGTGCGTGATATTCCTACTCGCAAGAAAGTAGTGCGTGATATTCCTACGCGCAAGAAAGTATTGCGTGAAATTCCTACTCGCAAGAAAGTAGTGCGTGATATTCCTAGGCGCAAGAAAGTAGTGCGTGAAATTCCTACGCGCAAAAAAGTAGTGGGTGATATTCCTACGCGCAAGAAAGTAGTGCATGATATTCCTACACGCACGAAAGTAGTGCGTGATATTCCTACGCGCAAAAAAGTCGTGCGTGATATTCCTACACGCACGAAAGTAGTGCGTGAAATTCCTACGCGCAAGAAAGTAGTGCGTGATATTCCTACGCGCAAGAAAGTAGTGCGTGATATTCCTACACGCACGAAAGTAGTGCGTGATATTCCTACGCGCAAGAAAGTAGTGCGTGATATTCCTACGAGCAAGAAAGTAGTGCGTGAAATTCTTACGCACAAGAAAGTAGTGCGTGATATTCCTACGCGTAAGAAAGTAGTGCGTGATATTCCTACGCGCAAGAAAGTAGTGCGTGATATTCCTACGCGCAAGAAAGTAGTGCGTGAAATTCCTACTCGCAAGAAAGTAGTGCGTGATATTCCTAGGCGCAAGAAAGTAATGCGTGAAATTCCTACGCGCAAAAAAGTAATGCGTGATATTCCTACGCGCAAGAAAGTAGTGCGTGATATTCCTACACGCACGAAAGTAGTGCGTGATATTCCTACGCGCAAAAAAGTCATGCGTGATATTCCTACACACACGAAAGTAGTGCGTGATATTCCTACGCGCAAAAAAGTCGTGCGTGATATTCCTACACACACGAAAGTAGTGCGTGATATTCCTACACGCACGAAAGTAGTGCGTGATATTCCTACGTGCAAGAAAGTAGTGCGTGATATTCCTACGAGCAAGAAAGTAGTGCGTGAATTCCTACGCGCAAGAAAGTAGTGCGTGATATTCCTACACGCACGAAAGTAGTGCGTGATATTCCTACGCGCAAAAAAGTTGTGCGTGATATTCCTACACACACGAAAGTAGTGCGTGATATTCCTACACGCACGAAAGTAGTGCGTGATATTCCTACGCGCAAGAAAGTAGTGCGTGATATTCCTACGAGCAAGAAAGTAGTGCGTGAATTCCTACGCGCAAGAAAGTAGTGCGTGATATTCCTACACGCACGAAAGTAGTGCGTGATATTCTTACACGCAAGAAAGTAGTGCGTGATATTTCTACGAGCAAGAAAGTAGTGCGTGATATTCCTACACGCACGAAAGTAGTGCGTGATATTCCTACGCGCAAGAAAGTAGTGCGTGATATTCCTACGAGCAAGAAAGTAGTGCGTGAATTCCTACGCGCAAGAAAGTAGTGCGTGATATTCCTACACGCACGAAAGTAGTGCGTGATATTCCTACACGCAAGAAAGTAGTGCGTGATATTCCTACGCGCAAGAAAGTAGTGCGTGAAATTCCTACGGGCAAGAAAGTAGTGCGTGATATTCCTACGCGCAAAAAAGTAGTGCGTGATATACCTACGCGCAAGAAAGTGGTGCTTGATATTCCTACGCGCAAGAAAGTAGTGCGTGATATTCCTACGGGCAAGAAAGTAGTGTGTGATATTCCTACGCGCAAAAAAGTAGTGCGTGATATACCTGCGCGCAAGAAAGTAGTGCGTGATATTCCTACGCGCAAGAAAGTAGTGCGTGATATTCCTACGCGCAAGAAAGTAGTGCGTGATATTCCTACACGCACGAAAGTAGTGCGTGATATTCCTACGCGCAAGAAAGTAGTGCGTGATATTCCTACGAGCAAGAAAGTAGTGCGTGAAATTCTTACGCGCAAGAAAGTAGTGCGTGATATTCCTACGCGTAAGAAAGTAGTGCGTGATATTCCTACGCGCAAGAAAGTAGTGCGTGATATTCCTACGCGCAAGAAAGTAGTGCGTGAAATTCCTACTCGCAAGAAAGTAGTGCGTGATATTCCTAGGCGCAAGAAAGTAATGCGTAAAATTCCTACGCGCAAAAAAGTAATGCGTGATATTCCTACGCGCAAGAAAGTAGTGCGTGATATTCCTACACGCACGAAAGTAGTGCGTGATATTCCTACGCGCAAAAAAGTCATGCGTGATATTCCTACACACACGAAAGTAGTGCGTGATATTCCTACGCGCAAAAAAGTCGTGCGTGATATTCCTACACACACGAAAGTAGTGCGTGATATTCCTACACGCACGAAAGTAGTGCGTGATATTCCTTTGTGCAAGAAAGTAGTGCGTGATATTCCTACGAGCAAGAAAGTAGTGCGTGAATTCCTACGCGCAAGAAAGTAGTGCGTGATATTCCTACACGCACGAAAGTAGTGCGTGATATTCCTACGCGCAAAAAAGTAGTGCGTGATATACCTACGCGCAAGAAAGTAGTGCGTGATATTCCTATGCGCAAGAAAATAGTGTGTGATATTCATACGCACAAGAAAGTAGTGCGTGATATTCCTACGCGCAAGAAAGTAGTGCGTGAAATTCCTACGCGCAAGAAAGTAGTGCGTGATATTCCTGCGCACAAGAAAGTAGTGCGTGATATTCCTACGCGCAAGAAAGTAGTGCGTGATATTCCTACGCGCAAGAAAGTAGTGCGTGAAATTCCTACTCGCAAGAAAGTAATGCGTGATATTCCTAGGCGCAAGAAAGTAGTGCGTGAAATTCCTACGCGCAAAAAAGTAGTGCGTGATATTCCTACGCGCAAAAAAGTTGTGCGTGATATTCCTACACACACGAAAGTAGTGCGTGATATTCCTACACGCACGAAAGTAGTGCGTGATATTCCTACGCGCAAGAAAGTAGTGCGTGATATTCCTACGAGCAAGAAAGTAGTGCGTGAATTCCTACGCGCAAGAAAGTAGTGCGTGATATTCCTACACGCACGAAAGTAGTGCGTGATATTCCTACACGCAAGAAAGTAGTGCGTGATATTTCTACGAGCAAGAAAGTAGTGCGTGATATTCCTACACGCACGAAAGTAGTGCGTGATATTCCTACGCGCAAGAAAGTAGTGCGTGATATTCCTACGAGCAAGAAAGTAGTGCGTGAATTCCTACGCGCAAGAAAGTAGTGCGTGATATTCCTACACGCACGAAAGTAGTGCGTGATATTCCTACACGCAAGAAAGTAATGCGTGATATTCCTACGCGCAAGAAAGTAGTGCGTGAAATTCCTACGGGCAAGAAAGTAGTGCGTGATATTCCTACGCGCAAAAAAGTAGTGCGTGATATACCTACGCGCAAGAAAGTGGTGCTTGATATTCCTACGCGCAAGAAAGTAGTGCGTGATATTCCTAGCGGCAAGAAAGTAGTGTGTGATATTCCTACGCGCAAAAAAGTAGTGCGTGATATACCTGCGCGCAAGAAAGTAGTGCGTGATATTCCTACGCGCAAGAAAGTAGTGTGTGATATTCATACGCACAAGAAAGTAGTGCCTGATATTCCGATGCGCAAGAAAGTAGTGCGTGAAATTCCTACGCGCAAGAAAGTAGTGCGTGATATTCCTGCGCACAAGAAAGTAGTGCGTGATATTCCTATGCGCAAGAAAGTAGTGAGTGATATTTCTACGTGCAAGAAAGTAGTGCGTGAAATTCCTACGCGCAAGAAAGTAGTGCGTGATATTCCTACGCGCCAGAAAGTAGTGCGTGATATTCCTACGCGAAAGAAAGTAGTGAGTGATATTCTGACGCAAAAGAAAGTAGTGCGTGAAATTCCTACGCGCAAGAAAGTAGTGAGTGATATTCCTACGCGCAAGAAAGTAGAGCGTGAAATTCCTACGCGCAAGAAAGTAGTGAGTGATATTCCTACGCGAAAGAAATTAGTGCGTGAAATTCCTACGCGAAAGAAAGTAGTGCGTGATATTCCTACACGCACGAATGTAGTGCGTGATATTCCTACGCGCAAGAAAGTAGTGCGTGATATTCCTACGCGCAAGAAAGTAGTGCGTGAAATTCCTAAGCGCAAGAAAGTGGTGCGTGATATTCCTACGCGCAAGAAAGTAGTGCGTGATATTCCTACGCGCAAAAAAGTTATGCGTGATATTCCTACGCACAAGAAAGTAGTGCGTGAAATTCCTACGCGCAAGAAAGTATTGCGTGATATTCCTACGCGCAAGAAAGTAATGCGTGATATTCCTACGTGCAAGAAAATAGTGAGTGATATTCCTACGCGAAAGAAAGTAGTGCGTGAAATTTCTACGCGCAAGAAAGTAGTGCGTGATATTCCTACGTGCAAGAAAGTAGTGCGTGATATTCCCACGCGCAAGAAAGTAGTGTGTGATATTCATACGCACAAGAAAGTAGTGCGTGATATTCCTACACGCACGAAAGTAGTGCGTGATATTCCTACGCGCAAAAAAGTCGTGCGTGATATTCCTACACGCACGAAAGTAGTGCGTGAAATTCCTACGCGCAAGAAAGTAGTGCGTGATATTCCTACGCGCAAGAAAGTAGTGCGTGATATTCCTACACGCACGAAAGTAGTGCGTGATATTCCTACGCGCAAGAAAGTAGTGCGTGATATTCCTACAAGCAAGAAAGTAGTGCGTGAAATTCTTACGCGCAAGAAAGTAGTGCGTGATATTCCTACGCGTAAGAAAGTAGTGCGTGATATTCCTACGCGCAAGAAAGTAGTGCGTGATATTCCTACGCGCAAGAAAGTAGTGCGTGAAATTCCTACTCGCAAGAAAGTAGTGCGTGATATTCCTAGGCGCAAGAAAGTAATGCGTGAAATTCCTACGCGCAAAAAAGTAATGCGTGATATTCCTACGCGCAAGAAAGTAGTGCGTGATATTCCTACACGCACGAAAGTAGTGCGTGATATTCCTACGCGCAAAAAAGTCATGCGTGATATTCCTACACACACGAAAGTAGTGCGTGATATTCCTACGCGCAAAAAAGTCGTGCGTGATATTCCTACACACACGAAAGTAGTGCGTGATATTCCTACACGCACGAAAGTAGTGCGTGATATTCCTACGTGCAAGAAAGTAGTGCGTGATATTCCTACGAGCAAGAAAGTAGTGCGTGAATTCCTACGCGCAAGAAAGTAGTGCGTGATATTCCTACACGCACGAAAGTAGTGCGTGATATTCCTACGCGCAAAAAAGTAGTGCGTGATATACCTACGCGCAAGAAAGTAGTGCGTGATATTCCTATGCGCAAGAAAGTAGTGTGTGATATTCATACGCACAAGAAAGTAGTGCGTGATATTCCTACGCGCAAGAAAGTAGTGCGTGAAATTCCTACGCGCAAGAAAGTAGTGCGTGATATTCCTGCGCACAAGAAAGTAGTGCGTGATATTCCTACGCGCAAGAAAGTAGTGCGTGATATTCCTACGCGCAAGAAAGTAGTGCGTGAAATTCCTACTCGCAAGAAAGTAATGCGTGATATTCCTAGGCGCAAGAAAGTAGTGCGTGAAATTCCTACGCGCAAAAAAGTAGTGCGTGATATTCCTACGCGCAAAAAAGTTGTGCGTGATATTCCTACACACACGAAAGTAGTGCGTGATATTCCTACACGCACGAAAGTAGTGCGTGATATTCCTACGCGCAAGAAAGTAGTGCGTGATATTCCTACGAGCAAGAAAGTAGTGCGTGAATTCCTACGCGCAAGAAAGTAGTGCGTGATATTCCTACACGCACGAAAGTAGTGCGTGATATTCCTACACGCAAGAAAGTAGTGCGTGATATTTCTACGAGCAAGAAAGTAGTGCGTGATATTCCTACACGCACGAAAGTAGTGCGTGATATTCCTACGCGCAAGAAAGTAGTGCGTGATATTCCTACGCGCAAAAAAGTTATGCGTGATATTCCTACGCACAAGAAAGTAGTGCGTGAAATTCCTACGCGCAAGAAAGTATTGCGTGATATTCCTACGCGCAAGAAAGTAATGCGTGATATTCCTACGTGCAAGAAAATAGTGAGTGATATTCCTACGCGAAAGAAAGTAGTGCGTGAAATTTCTACGCGCAAGAAAGTAGTGCGTGATATTCCTACGTGCAAGAAAGTAGTGCGTGATATTCCCACGCGCAAGAAAGTAGTGTGTGATATTCATACGCACAAGAAAGTAGTGCGTGATATTCCTACACGCACGAAAGTAGTGCGTGATATTCCTACGCGCAAAAAAGTCGTGCGTGATATTCCTACACGCACGAAAGTAGTGCGTGAAATTCCTACGCGCAAGAAAGTAGTGCGTGATATTCCTACGCGCAAGAAAGTAGTGCGTGATATTCCTACACGCACGAAAGTAGTGCGTGATATTCCTACGCGCAAGAAAGTAGTGCGTGATATTCCTACGAGCAAGAAAGTAGTGCGTGAAATTCTTACGCGCAAGAAAGTAGTGCGTGATATTCCTACGCGTAAGAAAGTAGTGCGAGATATTCCTACGCGCAAGAAAGTAGTGCGTGATATTCCTACGCGCAAGAAAGTAGTGCGTGAAATTCCTACTCGCAAGAAAGTAGTGCGTGATATTCCTAGGCGCAAGAAAGTAATGCGTGAAATTCCTACGCGCAAAAAAGTAATGCGTGATATTCCTACGCGCAAGAAAGTAGTGCGTGATATTCCTACACGCACGAAAGTAGTGCGTGATATTCCTACGCGCAAAAAAGTCATGCGTGATATTCCTACACACACGAAAGTAGTGCGTGATATTCCTACGCGCAAAAAAGTCGTGCGTGATATTCCTACACACACGAAAGTAGTGCGTGATATTCCTACACGCACGAAAGTAGTGCGTGATATTCCTACGTGCAAGAAAGTAGTGCGTGATATTCCTACGAGCAAGAAAGTAGTGCGTGAATTCCTACGCGCAAGAAAGTAGTGCGTGATATTCCTACACGCACGAAAGTAGTGCGTGATATTCCTACGCGCAAAAAAGTAGTGCGTGATATACCTACGCGCAAGAAAGTAGTGCGTGATATTCCTATGCGCAAGAAAGTAGTGTGTGATATTCATACGCACAAGAAAGTAGTGCGTGATATTCCTACGCGCAAGAAAGTAGTGCGTGAAATTCCTACGCGCAAGAAAGTAGTGCGTGATATTCCTGCGCACAAGAAAGTAGTGCGTGATATTCCTACGCGCAAGAAAGTAGTGCGTGATATTCCTACGCGCAAGAAAGTAGTGCGTGAAATTCCTACTCGCAAGAAAGTAATGCGTGATATTCCTAGGCGCAAGAAAGTAGTGCGTGAAATTCCTACGCGCAAAAAAGTAGTGCGTGATATTCCTACGCGCAAAAAAGTTGTGCGTGATATTCCTACACACACGAAAGTAGTGCGTGATATTCCTACACGCACGAAAGTAGTGCGTGATATTCCTACGCGCAAGAAAGTAGTGCGTGATATTCCTACGAGCAAGAAAGTAGTGCGTGAATTCCTACGCGCAAGAAAGTAGTGCGTGATATTCCTACACGCACGAAAGTAGTGCGTGATATTCCTACACGCAAGAAAGTAGTGCGTGATATTTCTACGAGCAAGAAAGTAGTGCGTGATATTCCTACACGCACGAAAGTAGTGCGTGATATTCCTACGCGCAAGAAAGTAGTGCGTGATATTCCTACGAGCAAGAAAGTAGTGCGTGAATTCCTACGCGCAAGAAAGTAGTGCGTGATATTCCTACACGCACGAAAGTAGTGCGTGATATTCCTACACGCAAGAAAGTAGTGCGTGATATTCCTACGCGCAAGAAAGTAGTGCGTGAAATTGCTACGGGCAAGAAAGTAGTGCGTGATATTCCTACGCGCAAAAAAGTAGTGCGTGATATACCTACGCGCAAGAAAGTGGTGCTTGATATTCCTACGCGCAAGAAAGTAGTGCGTGATATTCCTACGGGCAAGAAAGTAGTGTGTGATATTCCTACGCGCAAAAAAGTAGTGCGTGATATACCTGCGCGCAAGAAAGTAGTGCGTGATATTCCTACGCGCAAGAAAGTAGTGTGTGATATTCATACGCACAAGAAAGTAGTGCCTGATATTCCAATGCGCAAGAAAGTAGTGCGTGAAATTCCTACGCGCAAGAAAGTAGTGCGTGATATTCCTGCGCACAAGAAAGTAGTGCGTGATATTCCTACGCGCAAGAAAGTAGTGCGTGAAATTCCTACTCGCAAGAAAGTAATGCGTGATATTCCTAGGCGCAAGAAAGTAGTGCGTGAAATTCCTACGCGCAAAAAAGTAGTGCGTGATATTCCTACGCGCAAAAAAGTTGTGCGTGATATTCCTACACACACGAAAGTAGTGCGTGATATTCCTACACGCACGAAAGTAGTGCGTGATATTCCTACGCGCAAGAAAGTAGTGCGTGATATTCCTACGAGCAAGAAAGTAGTGCGTGAATTCCTACGCGCAAGAAAGTAGTGCGTGATATTCCTACACGCACGAAAGTAGTGCGTGATATTCCTACACGCAAGAAAGTAGTGCGTGATATTTCTACGAGCAAGAAAGTAGTGCGTGATATTCCTACACGCACGAAAGTAGTGCGTGATATTCCTACGCGCAAGAAAGTAGTGCGTGATATTCCTACGAGCAAGAAAGTAGTGCGTGAATTCCTACGCGCAAGAAAGTAGTGCGTGATATTCCTACACGCACGAAAGTAGTGCGTGATATTCCTACACGCAAGAAAGTAGTGCGTGATATTCCTACGCGCAAGAAAGTAGTGCGTGAAATTGCTACGGGCAAGAAAGTAGTGCGTGATATTCCTACGCGCAAAAAAGTAGTGCGTGATATACCTACGCGCAAGAAAGTGGTGCTTGATATTCCTACGCGCAAGAAAGTAGTGCGTGATATTCCTACGGGCAAGAAAGTAGTGTGTGATATTCCTACGCGCAAAAAAGTAGTGCGTGATATACCTGCGCGCAAGAAAGTAGTGCGTGATATTCCTACGCGCAAGAAAGTAGTGTGTGATATTCATACGCACAAGAAAGTAGTGCCTGATATTCCAATGCGCAAGAAAGTAGTGCGTGAAATTCCTACGCGCAAGAAAGTAGTGCGTGATATTCCTGCGCACAAGAAAGTAGTGCGTGATATTCCTATGCGCAAGAAAGTAGTGAGTGATATTTCTACGTGCAAGAAAGTAGTGCGTGAAATTCCTACACGCAAGAAAGTAGTGCGTGATATTCCTACGCGCCAGAAAGTAGTGCGTGATATTCCTACGCGAAAGAAAGTAGTGAGTGATATTCTGACGCAAAAGAAAGTAGTGCGTGAAATTCCTATGCGCAAGAAAGTAGTGAGTGATATTCCTACGCGCAAGAAAGTAGAGCGTGAAATTCCTACGCGCAAGAAAGTAGTGAGTGATATTCCTACGCGAAAGAAAGTAGTGCGTGAAATTCCTACGTGCAAGAAAGTAGGGTGTGATATTCCTACGCGAAAGAAAGTAGTGCGTGATATTCCTACACGCACGAAAGTAGTGCGTGATATTCCTACGCGCAAGAAAGTAGTGCGTGATATTCCTACGCGCAAGAAAGTAGTGCGTGAAATTCCTAAGCGCAAGAAAGTGGTGCGTGATATTCCTACGCGCAAGAAAGTAGTGCGTGATATTCCTACGCGCAAAAAAGTTGTGCGTGATATTCCTACGCACAAGAAAGTAGTGCGTGAAATTCCTACGCGCAAGAAAGTATTGCGTGATATTCCTACGCGCAAGAAAGTAATGCGTGATATTCCTACGTGCAAGAAAATAGTGAGTGATATTCCTACGCGAAAGAAAGTAGTGCGTGAAATTTCTACGCGCAAGAAAGTAGTGCGTGATATTCCTACGTGCAAGAAAGTAGTGCGTGATATTCCCACGCGCAAGAAAGTAGTGTGTGATATTCATACGCACAAGAAAGTAGTGCGTGATATTCCTACGCGCAAGAAAGTAGTGCGTGAAATTCCTACGCGCAAGAAAGTAGTGGGTGATATTCCTGCGCACAAGAAAGTAGTGCGTGATATTCCTATGCGCAAGAAAGTAGTGAGTGATATTCCTACGCGCAAGAAAGTAGTGCGTGAAATTCCTACGCGCAAGAAAGCAGTGCGTGATATTCCTACGCGCAAGAAAGTAGTGCGTGATATTCCTACGCGCAAAAAAGTAGTGCGTGATATTCCTACGCGAAAGAAAGTAGTGAGTGATATTCCTACGCAAAAGAAAGTAGTGCGTGAAATTCCTACGCGCAAGAAAGTAGTGAGTGATATTCCTACGTGCAAGAAAGTAGAGCGTGATATTCCTACGCGCAAGAAAGTAGTGCGTGATATTCCTACGCGCAAGAAAGTAGTGCGTGATATTCCTAGGCGCAAAAAAGTAGTGCATGAAATTCCTACGCGCAAAAAAGTAGTGCGTGATATTCCTACGCGCAAGAAAGTAGTGCGTGATATTCCTACACGCACGAAAGTAGTGCTTGAAATTCCTACGCGCAAGAAAGTAGTGCGTGATATTCCTACGCGCAAGAAAGTAGTGCGTGATATTCCTACACGCACGAAAGTAGTGCGTGAAATTCCTATGCGCAAAAAAGTAGTGCGTGATATTCCTACGCGCAAGAAAGTAGTGCGTGATATTCCTACGCGCAAGAAAGTAGTGCGTGATATTCCTACGCGCAAGAAAGTAGTGCGTGAAATTCCTACTCGCAAGAAAGTAGTGCGCGAAATTCCTACTCGCAAGAAAGTAGTGCGTGATATTCCTAGGCGCAAGAAAGTAATGCGTGAAATTCCTACGCGCAAAAAAGTAATGCGTGATATTCCTACGCGCAAGAAAGTAGTGCGTGATATTCCTACACGCACGAAAGTAGTGCGTGATATTCCTACGCGCAAAAAAGTCATGCGTGATATTCCTACACACACGAAAGTATTGTGTGATATTCCTACACGCACGAAAGTAGTGCGTGATATTCCTACGCGCAAAAAAGTCGTGCGTGATATTCCTACACACACGAAAGTAGTGGTGATATTCCTACACGCACGAAAGTAGTGCGTGATATTCCTACGCGCAAGAAAGTAGTGCGTGATACTCCTACGAGCAAGAAAGTAGTGCGTGAATTCCTACGCGCAAGAAAGTAGTGCGTGATATTCCTACACGCACGAAAGTAGTGCGTGATATTCCTACACGCAAGAAAGTAGTGCGTGATATTCCTACGAGCAAGAAAGTAGTGCGTGATATTCCTACACGCACGAAAGTAGTGCGTGATATTCCTACGCGCAAGAAAGTAGTGCGTGATATTCCTACGAGCAAGAAAGTAGTGCGTGAATTCCTACGCGCAAGAAAGTAGTGCGTGATATTCCTACACGCACGAAAGTAGTGCGTGATATTCCTACACGCAAGAAAGTAGTGCGTGATATTCCTACGCGCAAGAAAGTAGTGCGTGAAATTCCTACGGGCAAGAAAGTAGTGCGTGATATTCCTACGCGCAAAAAAGTAGTGCGTGATATACCTACGCGCAAGAAAGTGGTGCGTGATATTCCTACGCGCAAGAAAGTAGTGCGTGATATTCCTACGGGCAAGAAAGTAGTGTGTGATATTCCTACGCGCAAAAAAGTAGTGCGTGATATACCTACGCGCAAGAAAGTAGTGCGTGATATTCCTACGCGCAAGAAAGTAGTGTGTGATATTCATACGCACAAGAAAGTAGTGCCTGATATTCCTACGCGCAAGAAAGTAGTGCGTGAAATTCCTACGCGCAAGAAAGTAGTGCGTGATATTCCTGCGCACAAGAAAGTAGTGCGTGATATTCCTATGCGCAAGAAAGTAGTGAGTGATATTTCTACGTGCAAGAAAGTAGTGCATGAAATTCCTACGCGCAAGAAAGTAGTGCGTGATATTCCTACGCGCAAGAAAGTAGTGCGTGATATTCCTACACGCAAAAAAGTAGTGCGTGATATTCCTACGCGAAAGAAAGTAGTGCGTGATATTCCTACGCGTAAAAAAGTAGTGCGTGATATTCCTACGCGAAAGAAAGTAGTGAGTGATATTCTGACGCAAAAGAAAGTAGTGCGTGAAATTCCTACGCGCAAGAAAGTAGTGAGTGATATTCCTACGCGCAAGAAAGTAGAGCGTGAAATTCCTACGCGCAAGAAAGTAGTGAGTGATATTCCTACGCGAAAGAAAGTAGTGCGTGAAATTCCTACGTGCAAGAAAGTAGGGCGTGATATTCCTACGCAAAAGAAAGTAGTGCGTGATATTCCTACACGCACGAAAGTAGTGCGTGATATTCCTACGCGCAAGAAAGTAGTGCGTGATATTCCTACGCGCAAGAAAGTAGTGCGTGAAATTCCTAAGCGCAAGAAAGTGGTGCGTGATATTCCTACGCGCAAGAAAGTAGTGCGTGATATTCCTACGCGCAAAAAAGTTGTGCGTGATATTCCTACGCACAAGAAAGTAGTGCGTGAAATTCCTACGCGCAAGAAAGTATTGCGTGATATTCCTACGCGCAAGAAAGTAATGCGTGATATTCCTACGTGCAAGAAAATAGTGAGTGATATTCCTACGCGAAAGAAAGTAGTGCGTGAAATTTCTACGCGCAAGAAAGTAGTGCGTGATATTCCTACGTGCAAGAAAGTAGTGCGTGATATTCCCACGCGCAAGAAAGTAGTGTGTGATATTCATACGCACAAGAAAGTAGTGCGTGATATTCCTACGCGCAAGAAAGTAGTGCGTGAAATTCCTACGCGCAAGAAAGTAGTGGGTGATATTCCTGCGCACAAGAAAGTAGTGCGTGATATTCCTATGCGCAAGAAAGTAGTGAGTGATATTCCTACGCGCAAGAAAGTAGTGCGTGAAATTCCTACGCGCAAGAAAGTAGTGCGTGATATTCCTACGAGCAAGAAAGTAGTGCGTGAAATTCCTACGTGCAAGAAAGTAGAGCGTGATATTCCTACGCGCAAGAAAGTAGTGCGTGATATTCCTACGCGCAAGAAAGTAGTGCGTGATATTCCTAGGCGCAAGAAAGTAGTGCGTGAAATTCCTACGCGCAAAAAAGTAGTGCGTGATATTCCTACGCGCAAGAAAGTAGTGCGTGATATTCCTACACGCAAAAAAGTAGTGCGTGATATTCCTACGCGAAAGAAAGTAGTGCGTGATATTCCTACGCGTAAAAAAGTAGTGCGTGATATTCCTACGCGAAAGAAAGTAGTGAGTGATATTCTGACGCAAAAGAAAGTAGTGCGTGAAATTCCTACGCGCAAGAAAGTAGTGAGTGATATTCCTACGCGCAAGAAAGTAGAGCGTGAAATTCCTACGCGCAAGAAAGTAGTGAGTGATATTCCTACGCGAAAAAAAGTAGTGCGTGAAATTCCTACGTGCAAGAAAGTAGGGCGTGATATTCCTACGCAAAAGAAAGTAGTGCGTGATATTCCTACACGCACAAAAGTAGTGCGTGATATTCCTACGCGCAAGAAAGTAGTGCGTGATATTCCTACGCGCAAGAAAGTAGTGCGTGAAATTCCTAAGCGCAAGAAAGTGGTGCGTGATATTCCTACGCGCAAGAAAGTAGTGCGTGATATTCCTACGCGCAAAAAAGTTGTGCGTGATATTCCTACGCACAAGAAAGTAGTGCGTGAAATTCCTACGCGAAAGAAAGTATTGCGTGATATTCCTACGCGCAAGAAAGTAATGCGTGATATTCCTACGTGCAAGAAAATAGTGAGTGATATTCCTACGCGAAAGAAAGTAGTGCGTGAAATTTCTACGCGCAAGAAAGTAGTGCGTGATATTCCTACGTGCAAGAAAGTAGTGCGTGATATTCCCACGCGCAAGAAAGTAGTGTGTGATATTCATACGCACAAGAAAGTAGTGCGTGATATTCCTACGCGCAAGAAAGTAGTGCGTGAAATTCCTACGCGCAAGAAAGTAGTGGGTGATATTCCTGCGCACAAGAAAGTAGTGCGTGATATTCCTATGCGCAAGAAAGTAGTGAGTGATATTCCTACGCGCAAGAAAGTAGTGCGTGAAATTCCTACGCGCAAGAAAGTAGTGCGTGATATTCCTACGAGCAAGAAAGTAGTGCGTGAAATTCCTACGCGCAAGAAAGTAGTGCGTGATATTCCTGCGCACAAGAAAGTAGTGCGTGATATTCCTACGCGCAAGAAAGTAGTGCGTGAAATTCCTACGTGCAAGAAAGTAGAGCGTGATATTCCTACGCGCAAGAAAGTAGTGCGTGATATTCCTACGCGCAAGAAAGTAGTGCGTGATATTCCTAGGCGCAAGAAAGTAGTGCGTGAAATTCCTACGCGCAAAAAAGTAGTGCGTGATATTCCTACGCGCAAGAAAGTAGTGCGTGATATTCCTACACGCACGAAAGTAGTGCTTGAAATTCCTACGCGCAAGAAAGTAGTGCGTGATATTCCTACGCGCAAGAAAGTAGTGCGTGATATTCCTACACGCAAAAAAGTAGTGCGTGATATTCCTACGCGAAAGAAAGTAGAGCGTGAAATTCCTACGCGTAAAAAAGTAGTGAGTGATATTCCTACGCGAAAGAAAGTAGTGCGTGAAATTCCTACGTGCAAGAAAGTAGGGCGTGATACTCCTACGCGAAAGAAAGTAGTGCGTGATATTCCTACACGCACGAAAGTAGTGCGTGATATTCCTACGCGCAAGAAAGTAGTGCGTGATATTCCTACGCGCAAGAAAGTAGTGCGTGAAATTCCTAAGCGCAAGAAAGTGGTGCGTGATATTCCTACGCGCAAGAAAGTAGTGCGTGATATTCCTACGCGCAAAAAAGTTGTGCGTGATATTCCTACGCACAAGAAAGTAGTGCGTGAAATTCCTACGCGCAAGAAAGTATTGCGTGATATTCCTACGCGCAAGAAAGTAATGCGTGATATTCCTACGTGCAAGAAAATAGTGAGTGATATTCCTACGCGAAAGAAAGTAGTGCGTGAAATTTCTACGCGCAAGAAAGTAGTGCGTGATATTCCTACGTGCAAGAAAGTAGTGCGTGATATTCCCACGCGCAAGAAAGTAGTGTGTGATATTCATACGCACAAGAAAGTAGTGCGTGATATTCCTACGCGCAAGAAAGTAGTGCGTGAAATTCCTACGCGCAAGAAAGTAGTGGGTGATATTCCTGCGCACAAGAAAGTAGTGCGTGATATTCCTATGCGCAAGAAAGTAGTGAGTGATATTCCTACGCGCAAGAAAGTAGTGCGTGAAATTCCTACGCGCAAGAAAGTAGTGCGTGATATTCCTACGCGCAAGAAAGTAGTGCGTGATATTCCTACGCGCAAAAAAGTAGTGCGTGATATTCCTACGCGAAAGAAAGTAGTGAGTGATATTCCTACGCAAAAGAAAGTAGTGCGTGAAATTCCTACTCGCAAGAAAGTAGTGCGTGATATTCCTAGGCGCAAGAAAGTAATGCGTGAAATTCCTACGCGCAAAAAAGTAATGCGTGATATTCCTACGCGCAAGAAAGTAGTGCGTGATATTCCTACATGCACGAAAGTAGTGCGTGATATTCCTACGCGCAAAAAAGTCATGCGTGATATTCCTACACACACGAAAGTATTGTGTGATATTCCTACACGCACGAAAGTAGTGCGTGATATTCCTACGCGCAAAAAAGTCGTGCGTGATATTCCTACACACACGAAAGTAGTGGTGATATTCCTACACGCACGAAAGTAGTGCGTGATATTCCTACGCGCAAGAAAGTAGTGCGTGATATTCCTACGAGCAAGAAAGTAGTGCGTGAATTCCTACGCGCAAGAAAGTAGTGCGTGATATTCCTACACGCACGAAAGTAGTGCGTGATATTCCTACACGCAAGAAAGTAGTGCGTGATATTCCTACGAGCAAGAAAGTAGTGCGTGATATTCCTACACGCACGAAAGTAGTGCGTGATATTCCTACGCGCAAGAAAGTAGTGCGTGATATTCCTACGAGCAAGAAAGTAGTGCGTGAATTCCTACGCGCAAGAAAGTTGTGCGTGATATTCCTACACGCACGAAAGTAGTGCGTGATATTCCTACACGCAAGAAAGTAGTGCGTGATATTCCTACGCGCAAGAAAGTAGTGCGTGAAATTCCTACGGGCAAGAAAGTAGTGCGTGATATTCCTACGCGCAAAAAAGTAGTGCGTGATATACCTACGCGCAAGAAAGTGGTGCGTGATATTCCTACGCGCAAGAAAGTAGTGCGTGATATTCCTACGGGCAAGAAAGTAGTGTGTGATATTCCTACGCGCAAAAAAGTAGTGCGTGATATACCTACGCGCAAGAAAGTAGTGCGTGATATTCCTACGCGCAAGAAAGTAGTGTGTGATATTCATACGCACAAGAAAGTAGTGCCTGATATTCCTACGCGCAAGAAAGTAGTGCGTGAAATTCCTACGCGCAAGAAAGTAGTGCGTGATATTCCTGCGCACAAGAAAGTAGTGCGTGATATTCCTATGCGCAAGAAAGTAGTGAGTGATATTTCTACGTGCAAGAAAGTAGTGCATGAAATTCCTACGCGCAAGAAAGTAGTGCGTGATATTCCTACGCGCAAGAAAGTAGTGCGTGATATTCCTACACGCAAAAAAGTAGTGCGTGATATTCCTACGCGAAAGAAAGTAGAGCGTGAAATTCCTACGCGTAAAAAAGTAGTGAGTGATATTCCTACGGGAAAGAAAGTAGTGCGTGAAATTCCTACGTGCAAGAAAGTAGGGCGTGATACTCCTACGCGAAAGAAAGTAGTGCGTGATATTCCTACACGCACGAAAGTAGTGCGTGATATTCCTACGCGCAAGAAAGTAGTGCGTGATATTCCTACGCGCAAGAAAGTAGTGCGTGAAATTCCTAAGCGCAAGAAAGTGGTGCGTGATATTCCTACGCGCAAGAAAGTAGTGCGTGATATTCCTACGCGCAAAAAAGTTGTGCGTGATATTCCTACGCACAAGAAAGTAGTGCGTGAAATTCCTACGCGCAAGAAAGTATTGCGTGATATTCCTACGCGCAAGAAAGTAATGCGTGATATTCCTACGTGCAAGAAAATAGTGAGTGATATTCCTACGCGAAAGAAAGTAGTGCGTGAAATTTCTACGCGCAAGAAAGTAGTGCGTGATATTCCTACGTGCAAGAAAGTAGTGCGTGATATTCCCACGCGCAAGAAAGTAGTGTGTGATATTCATACGCACAAGAAAGTAGTGCGTGATATTCCTACGCTCAAGAAAGTAGTGCGTGAAATTCCTACGCGCAAGAAAGTAGTGGGTGATATTCCTGCGCACAAGAAAGTAGTGCGTGATATTCCTATGCGCAAGAAAGTAGTGAGTGATATTCCTACGCGCAAGAAAGTAGTGCGTGAAATTCCTACGCGCAAGAAAGTAGTGCGTGATATTCCTACGCGCAAGAAAGTAGTGTGTGATATTCCTACGCGCAAAAAAGTAGTGCGTGATATTCCTACGCGAAAGAAAGTAGTGAGTGATATTCCTACGCAAAAGAAAGTAGTGCGTGAAATTCCTACGCGCAAGAAAGTAGTGAGTGATATTCCTACGTGCAAGAAAGTAGAGCGTGATATTCCTACGCGCAAGAAAGTAGTGCGTGATATTCCTACGCGCAAGAAAGTAGTGCGTGATATTCCTACGCGCAAAAAAGTAGTGCGTGATATACCTACGCGCAAGAAAGTGGTGCGTGATATTCCTACGCGCAAGAAAGTAGTGCGTGATATTCCTACGAGCAAGAAAGTAGTGTGTGATATTCCTACGCGCAAAAAAGTAGTGCGTGATATACCTACGCGCAAGAAAGTAGTGCGTGATATTCCTACGCGCAAGAAAGTAGTGTGTGATATTCATACGCACAAGAAAGTAGTGCCTGATATTCCTACGCGCAAGAAAGTAGTGCGTGAAATTCCTACGCGCAAGAAAGTAGTGCGTGATATTCCTGCGCACAAGAAAGTAGTGCGTGATATTCCTATGCGCAAGAAAGTAGTGAGTGATATTTCTACGTGCAAGAAAGTAGTGCATGAAATTCCTACGCGCAAGAAAGTAGTGCGTGATATTCCTACGCGCAAGAAAGTAGTGCGTGATATTCCTACACGCAAAAAAGTAGTGCGTGATATTCCTACGCGAAAGAAAGTAGAGCGTGAAATTCCCACGCGTAAAAAAGTAGTGAGTGATATTCCTACGCGAAAGAAAGTAGTGCGTGAAATTCCTACGTGCAAGAAAGTAGGGCGTGATACTCCTACGCGAAAGAAAGTAGTGCGTGATATTCCTACACGCACGAAAGTAGTGCGTGATATTCCTACGCGCAAGAAAGTAGTGCGTGATATTCCTACGCGCAAGAAAGTAGTGCGTGAAATTCCTAAGCGCAAGAAAGTGGTGCGTGATATTCCTACGCGCAAGAAAGTAGTGCGTGATATTCCTACGCGCAAAAAAGTTGTGCGTGATATTCCTACGCACAAGAAAGTAGTGCGTGAAATTCCTACGCGCAAGAAAGTATTGCGTGATATTCCTACGCGCAAGAAAGTAATGCGTGATATTCCTACGTGCAAGAAAATAGTGAGTGATATTCCTACGCGAAAGAAAGTAGTGCGTGAAATTTCTACGCGCAAGAAAGTAGTGCGTGATATTCCTACGTGCAAGAAAGTAGTGCGTGATATTCCCACGCGCAAGAAAGTAGTGTGTGATATTCATACGCACAAGAAAGTAGTGCGTGATATTCCTACGCTCAAGAAAGTAGTGCGTGAAATTCCTACGCGCAAGAAAGTAGTGGGTGATATTCCTGCGCACAAGAAAGTAGTGCGTGATATTCCTATGCGCAAGAAAGTAGTGAGTGATATTCCTATGCGCAAGAAAGTAGTGCGTGAAATTCCTACGCGCAAGAAAGTAGTGCGTGATATTCCTACGCGCAAGAAAGTAGTGTGTGATATTCCTACGCGCAAAAAAGTAGTGCGTGATATTCCTACGCGAAAGAAAGTAGTGAGTGATATTCCTACGCAAAAGAAAGTAGTGCGTGAAATTCCTACGCGCAAGAAAGTAGTGAGTGATATTCCTACGTGCAAGAAAGTAGAGCGTGATATTCCTACGCTCAAGAAAGTAGTGCGTGATATTCCTACGCGCAAGAAAGTAGTGCGTGATATTCCTAGGCGCAAGAAAGTAGTGCGTGAAATTCCTACGCGCAAAAAAGTAGTGCGTGATATTCCTACGCGCAAGAAAGTAGTGCGTGATATTCCTACACGCACGAAAGTAGTGCTTGAAATTCCTACGCGCAAGAAAGTAGTGCGTGATATTCCTACGCGCAAGAAAGTAGTGCGTGATATTCCTACACGCACGAAAGTAGTGTGTGAAATTCCTACGCGCAAAAAAGTAGTGCGTGATATTCCTACGCGCAAGAAAGTAGTTCGTGATATTCCTACACGCACGAAAGTAGTGCGTGAAATTCCTACGCGCAAGAAAGTAGTTCGTGATATTCCCACACGCACGAAAATAGTGCGTGAAATTCCTACGCGCAAGAAAGTAGTGCGTGATATTCCTACGCGAAAGAAAGTAGTGCGTGATATTCCTACACGCACAAAAGTAGTGCGTGATATTCCCACGCGCAAGAAAGTAGTGCGTGATATTCCTACGAGCAAGAAAGTAGTGCGTGAAATTCCTACGCGCAAGAAAGTAGTGCGTGATATTCCTGCGCACAAGAAAGTAGTGCGTGATATTCCTACGCGCAAGAAAGTAGTGCATGGTATTTCTACGCGCAAGAAAGTAGTGCGTGATATTCCTACGCGCAAAAAAGTAGTGCGTGATATTCCTACGCGAAAGAAAGTAGTGAGTGATATTCCTACGCAAAAGAAAGTAGTGCGTGAAATTCCTACGCGCAAGAAAGTAGTGAGTGATATTCCTACGCGCAAGAAAGTAGTGCGTGATATTCCTACGAGCAAGAAAGTAGTGCGTGAAATTCCCACGCGCAAGAAAGTAGTGCGTGATATTCCTGCGCACAAGAAAGTAGTGCGTGATATTTCTACGTGCAAGAAAGTAGTGCGTGATATTCCTACGCGCAAGAAAGTAGTGCGTGATATTCCTAAGCGTAAAAAAGTAGTGCGTGATATTCCTACGCGAAAAAAAGTAGCGAGTGATATTCCGACGCAAAGGAAAGTAGTGCGTGAAATTCCTACGCGCAAGAAAGTAGTGAGTGATATTCCTACGCGCAAGAAAGTAGAGCGTGAAATTCCTACGCGCAAGAAAGTAGTGAGTGATATTCCTACGCGAAAGAAAGTAGTGCGTGAAATTCCTACGTGCAAGAAAGTAGGGCGTGATATTCCTACGCGCAAGAAAGTAGTGCGTGATATTCCTACACGCACGAAAGTAGTGCGTGATATTCCTACGCGCAAGAAAGTAGTGCGTGATATTCCTACGCGCAAGAAAGTAGTGCGTGAAATTCCTAAGCGCAAGAAAGTGGTGCGTGATATTTCTACGCGCAAGAAAGTAGTGCGTGATATTCCTACGCGCAAAAAAGTTGTGCGTGATATTCCTACGCACAAGAAAGTAGTGCGTGAAATTCCTACGCGCAAGAAAGTATTGCGTGATATTCCTACGCGCAAGAAAGTAATGCGTGATATTCCTACGTGCAAGAAAATAGTGAGTGATATTCCTACGCGAAAGAAAGTAGTGCGTGAAATTTCTACGCACAAGAAAGTAGTGCGTGATATTCCTACGCGCAAGAAAGTAGTGCGTGATATTCCCACGCGCAAGAAAGTAGTGTGTGATATTCATACGCACAAGAAAGTAGTGCGTGATATTCCTACGCGCAAGAAAGTAGTGGGTGATATTCCTGCGCACAAGAAAGTAGTGCGTGATATTCCTACGTGCAAGAAAATAGTGAGTGATATTCCTACGCGAAAGAAAGTAGTGCGTGAAATTCCTACGCGCAAGAAAGTAGTGAGTGATATTCCTACGCGCAAGAAAGTAGAGCGTGAAATTCCTACGCGCAAGAAAGTAGTGAGTGATATTCCTACGCGAAAGAAAGTAGTGCGTGAAATTCCTACGTGCAAGAAAGTAGGGCGTGATATTCCTACGCGCAAAAAAGTAGTGCGTGATATTCCTACGCGAAAGAAAGTAGTGAGTGATATTCCTACGCAAAAGAAAGTAGTGCGTGAAATTCCTACGCGCAAGAAAGTAGTGAGTGATATTCCTATGCGCAAGAAAGTAGTGAGTGATATTCCTACGCGCAAGAAAGTAGTGCGTGAAATTCCTACGCGCAAGAAAGTAGTGCGTGATATTCCTACGCGCAAGAAAGTAGTGCATGATATTCCTACGCGCAAAAAAGTAGTGCGTGATATTCCTACGCGAAGGAAAGTAGTGAGTGATATTCCTACGCAAAAGAAAGTAGTGCGTGAAATTCCTACGCGCAAGAAAGTAGTGAGTGATATTCCTACGTGCAAGAAAGTAGAGCGTGATATTCCTACGCGCAAGAAAGTAGTGCGTGATATTCCTACGCGCAAGTAAGTAGTGCGTGAAATTTCTACGTGCAAGAAAGTAGTGCGTGGAATTCCTACGCGCAAGAAAGTAGTGCGTGATATTCCTACGCGCAAGAAAGTAGTGCGTGATATTCCTACGCGCAAGAAAGTAGAGCGTGAAATTCCTACGCGCAAGAAAGTAGTGAGTGATATTCCTACGCGAAAGAAAGTAGTGCGTGAAATTCCTACGTGCAAGAAAGTAGGGCGTGATATTCCTACGCGCAAGAAAGTAGTGCGTGATATTCCTACACGCACGAAAGTAGTGCGTGATATTCCTACGCGCAAGAAAGTAGTGCGTGATATTCCTACGCGCAAGAAAGTAGTGCGTGAAATTCCTAAGCGCAAGAAAGTGGTGCGTGATATTCCTACGCGCAAGAAAGTAGTGCGTGATATTCCTACGCGCAAAAAAGTTGTGCGTGATATTCCTACGCACAAGAAAGTAGTGCGTGAAATTCCTACGCGCAAGAAAGTATTGCGTGATATTCCTACGCGCAAGAAAGTAATGCGTGATATTCCTACGTGCAAGAAAATAGTGAGTGATATTCCTACGCGAAAGAAAGTAGTGCGTGAAATTCCTACGCGCAAGAAAGTAGTGAGTGATATTCCTACGCGCAAGAAAGTAGAGCGTGAAATTCCTACGCGCAAGAAAGTAGTGAGTGATATTCCTACGCGAAAGAAAGTAGTGCGTGAAATTCCTACGTGCAAGAAAGTAGGGCGTGATATTCCTACGCGCAAGAAAGTAGTGCGTGATATTCCTACACGCACGAAAGTAGTGCGTGATATTCCTACGCGCAAGAAAGTAGTGCGTGATATTCCTACGCGCAAGAAAGTAGTGCGTGAAATTCCTAAGCGCAAGAAAGTGGTGTGTGATATTCCTACGCGCAAGAAAGTAGTGCGTGATATTCCTACGCGCAAAAAAGTTGTGCGTGATATTCCTACGCACAAGAAAGTAGTGCGTGAAATTCCTACGCGCAAGAAAGTATTGCGTGATATTCCTACGCGCAAGAAAGTAATGCGTGATATTCCTACGTGCAAGAAAATAGTGAGTGATATTCCTACGCGAAAGAAAGTAGTGCGTGAAATTTCTACGCACAAGAAAGTAGTGCGTGATATTCCTACGCGCAAGAAAGTAGTGCGTGATATTCCCACGCGCAAGAAAGTAGTGTGTGATATTCATACGCACAAGAAAGTAGTGCGTGATATTCCTACGCGCAAGAAAGTAGTGGGTGATATTCCTACGCGCAAGAAAGTAGTGGGTGATATTCCTGCGCACAAGAAAGTAGTGCGTGATATTCCTATGCGCAAGAAAGTAGTGAGTGATATTCCTACGCGCAAGAAAGTAGTGCGTGAAATTCCTACGCGCAAGAAAGTAGTGCGTGATATTCCTACGTGCAAGAAAGTAGTGCGTGATATTCCTACGCGCAAAAAAGTAGTGCGTGATATTCCTACGCGAAAGAAAGTAGTGAGTGATATTCCTACGCAAAAGAAAGTAGTGCGTGAAATTCCTACGCGCAAGAAAGTAGTGAGTGATATTCCTACACGCACAAAAGTAGTGCGTGATATTCCCACGCGCAAGAAAGTAGTGCGTGATATTCCTACGAGCAAGAAAGTAGTGCGTGAAATTCCTACGCGCAAGAAAGTAGTGCGTGATATTCCTGCGCACAAGAAAGTAGTGCGTGATATTCCTACGCGAAAGAAAGTAGTGCGTGATATTCCTACGCGAAAGAAAGTAGTGCGTGATATTCCTACACGCACAAAAGTAGTGCGTGATATTCCCACGCGCAAGAAAGTAGTGCGTGATATTCCTACGAGCAAGAAAGTAGTGCGTGATATTCCTACGCGAAAGAAAGTAGTGCGTGATATTCCTACACGCACAAAAGTAGTGCGTGATATTCCCACGCGCAAGAAAGTAGTGCGTGATATTCCTACGAGCAAGAAAGTAGTGCGTGAAATTCCTACGCGCAAGAAAGTAGTGCGTGATATTCCTGCGCACAAGAAAGTAGTGCGTGATATTCCTACGCGCAAGAAAGTAGTGCATGGTATTTCTACGCGCAAGAAAGTAGTGCGTGATATTCCTACGCGCAAAAAAGTAGTGCGTGATATTCCTACGCGAAAGAAAGTAGTGAGTGATATTCCTACGCAAAAGAAAGTAGTGCGTGAAATTCCTACGCGCAAGAAAGTAGTGAGTGATATTCCTACGCGCAAGAAAGTAGTGCGTGATATTCCTACGAGCAAGAAAGTAGTGCGTGAAATTCCCACGCGCAAGAAAGTAGTGCGTGATATTCCTGCGCACAAGAAAGTAGTGCGTGATATTTCTACGCGCAAGAAAGTAGTGCGTGATATTCCTACGCGCAAGAAAGTAGTGCGTGATATTCCTAAGCGTAAAAAAGTAGTGCGTGATATTCCTACGCGAAAGAAAGTAGCGAGTGATATTCCGACGCAAAGGAAAGTAGTGCGTGAAATTCCTACGCGCAAGAAAGTAGTGAGTGATATTCCTACGCGCAAGAAAGTAGAGCGTGAAATTCCTACGCGCAAGAAAGTAGTGAGTGATATTCCTACGCGAAAGAAAGTAGTGCGTGAAATTCCTACGTGCAAGAAAGTAGGGCGTGATATTCCTACGCGCAAGAAAGTAGTGCGTGATATTCCTACACGCACGAAAGTAGTGCGTGATATTCCTACGCGCAAGAAAGTAGTGCGTGATATTCCTACGCGCAAGAAAGTAGTGCGTGAAATTCCTAAGCGCAAGAAAGTGGTGCGTGATATTCCTACGCGCAAGAAAGTAGTGCGTGATATTCCTACGCGCAAAAAAGTTGTGCGTGATATTCCTACGCACAAGAAAGTAGTGCGTGAAATTCCTACGCGCAAGAAAGTATTGCGTGATATTCCTACGCGCAAGAAAGTAATGCGTGATATTCCTACGTGCAAGAAAATAGTGAGTGATATTCCTACGCGAAAGAAAGTAGTGCGTGAAATTTCTACGCACAAGAAAGTAGTGCGTGATATTCCTACGCGCAAGAAAGTAGTGCGTGATATTCCCACGCGCAAGAAAGTAGTGTGTGATATTCATACGCACAAGAAAGTAGTGCGTGATATTCCTACGCGCAAGAAAGTAGTGGGTGATATTCCTGCGCACAAGAAAGTAGTGCGTGATATTCCTACGTGCAAGAAAATAGTGAGTGATATTCCTACGCGAAAGAAAGTAGTGCGTGAAATTCCTACGCGCAAGAAAGTAGTGAGTGATATTCCTACGCGCAAGAAAGTAGAGCGTGAAATTCCTACGCGCAAGAAAGTAGTGAGTGATATTCCTACGCGAAAGAAAGTAGTGCGTGAAATTCCTACGTGCAAGAAAGTAGGGCGTGATATTCCTACGCGCAAAAAAGTAGTGCGTGATATTCCTACGCGAAAGAAAGTAGTGAGTGATATTCCTACGCAAAAGAAAGTAGTGCGTGAAATTCCTACGCGCAAGAAAGTAGTGAGTGATATTCCTATGCGCAAGAAAGTAGTGAGTGATATTCCTACGCGCAAGAAAGTAGTGCGTGAAATTCCTACGCGCAAGAAAGTAGTGCGTGATATTCCTACGCGCAAGAAAGTAGTGCGTGATATTCCTACGCGCAAAAAAGTAGTGCGTGATATTCCTACGCGAAGGGAAGTAGTGAGTGATATTCCTACGCAAAAGAAAGTAGTGCGTGAAATTCCTACGCGCAAGAAAGTAGTGAGTGATATTCCTACGTGCAAGAAAGTAGAGCGTGATATTCCTACGCGCAAGAAAGTAGTGCGTGATATTCCTACGCGCAAGTAAGTAGTGCGTGAAATTTCTACGTGCAAGAAAGTAGTGCGTGGAATTCCTACGCGCAAGAAAGTAGTGCGTGATATTCCTACGCGCAAGAAAGTAGTGCGTGATATTCCTACGCGCAAGAAAGTAGAGCGTGAAATTCCTACGCGCAAGAAAGTAGTGAGTGATATTCCTACGCGAAAGAAAGTAGTGCGTGAAATTCCTACGTGCAAGAAAGTAGGGCGTGATATTCCTACGCGCAAGAAAGTAGTGCGTGATATTCCTACACGCACGAAAGTAGTGCGTGATATTCCTACGCGCAAGAAAGTTGTGCGTGATATTCCTACGCGCAAGAAAGTAGTGCGTGAAATTCCTAAGCGCAAGAAAGTGGTGCGTGATATTCCTACGCGCAAGAAAGTAGTGCGTGATATTCCTACGCGCAAAAAAGTTGTGCGTGATATTCCTACGCACAAGAAAGTAGTGCGTGAAATTCCTACGCGCAAAAAAGTATTGCGTGATATTCCTACGCGCAAGAAAGTAATGCGTGATATTCCTACGTGCAAGAAAATAGTGAGTGATATTCCTACGCGAAAGAAAGTAGTGCGTGAAATTCCTACGCGCAAGAAAGTAGTGAGTGATATTCCTACGCGCAAGAAAGTAGAGCGTGAAATTCCTACGCGCAAGAAAGTAGTGAGTGATATTCCTACGCGAAAGAAAGTAGTGCGTGAAATTCCTACGTGCAAGAAAGTAGGGCGTGATATTCCTACGCGCAAGAAAGTAGTGCGTGATATTCCTACACGCACGAAAGTAGTGCGTGATATTCCTACGCGCAAGAAAGTAGTGCGTGATATTCCTACGCGCAAGAAAGTAGTGCGTGAAATTCCTAAGCGCAAGAAAGTGGTGTGTGATATTCCTACGCGCAAGAAAGTAGTGCGTGATATTCCTACGCGCAAAAAAGTTGTGCGTGATATTCCTACGCACAAGAAAGTAGTGCGTGAAATTCCTACGCGCAAGAAAGTATTGCGTGATATTCCTACGCGCAAGAAAGTAATGCGTGATATTCCTACGTGCAAGAAAATAGTGAGTGATATTCCTACGCGAAAGAAAGTAGTGCGTGAAATTTCTACGCACAAGAAAGTAGTGCGTGATATTCCTACGCGCAAGAAAGTAGTGCGTGATATTCCCACGCGCAAGAAAGTAGTGTGTGATATTCATACGCACAAGAAAGTAGTGCGTGATATTCCTACGCGCAAGAAAGTAGTGGGTGATATTCCTGCGCACAAGAAAGTAGTGCGTGATATTCCTATGCGCAAGAAAGTAGTGAGTGATATTCCTACGCGCAAGAAAGTAGTGGGTGATATTCCTGCGCACAAGAAAGTAGTGCGTGATATTCCTATGCGCAAGAAAGTAGTGAGTAATATTCCTACGCGCAAGGAAGTAGTGCGTGAAATTCCTACGCGCAAGAAAGTAGTGCGTGATATTCCTACGTGCAAGAAAGTAGTGCGTGATATTCCTACGCGCAAAAAAGTAGTGCGTGATATTCCTACGCGAAAGAAAGTAGTGAGTGATATTCCTACGCAAAAGAAAGTAGTGCGTGAAATTCCTACGCGCAAGAAAGTAGTGAGTGATATTCCTATGCGCAAGAAAGTAGTGAGTGATATTCCTACGCGCAAGAAAGTAGTGCGTGAAATTCCTACGCGCAAGAAAGTAGTGCGTGATATTCCTACGCGCAAGAAAGTAGTGCGTGATATTCCTACGCGCAAAAAAGTAGTGCGTGATATTCCTACGCGAAAGAAAGTAGTGAGTGATATTCCTACGCAAAAGAAAGTAGTGCGTGAAATTCCTACGCGCAAGAAAGTAGTGAGTGATATTCCTACGTGCAAGAAAGTAGAGCGTGATATTCCTACGCACAAGAAAGTAGTGCGTGATATTCCTACGCGCAAGTAAGTAGTGCGTGAAATTTCTACGTGCAAGAAAGTAGTGCGTGGAATTCCTACGCGCAAGAAAGTAGTGCGTGATATTCCTACGCGCAAGAAAGTAGTGCGTGATATTCCTAGGCGCAAGAAAGTAGTGCGTGAAATTCCTACGCGCAAGAAAGTAGTGCGTGATATTCCTACACGCACGAAAGTAGTGCGTCAAATTCCTACGCGCAAGAAAGTAGTGCGTGATATTCCTACGCGCAAGAAAGTAGTGTGTGATATTCCTACGCGCAAGAAAGTAGTGTGTGATATTCCTACGCGCAAGAAAGTAGTGCGTGATATTCCTAGGCACAAGAAAGTAGTGCGTGAAATTCCTACGCGCAAAAAAGTAGTGCGTGATATTCCTACGCGCAAGAAAGTAGTGCGTGATATTCCTACACGCACGAAAGTAGTGCTTGAAATTCCTACGCGCAAGAAAGTAGTGCGTGATATTCCTACACGCAAGAAAGTAGTGCGTGATATTCCTACACGAACGAAAGTAGTGCGTGAAATTCCTACGCGCAAAAAAGTAGTGCGTGATATTCCTACGCGCAAGAAAGTAGTGCGTGATATTCCTACACGCACGAAAGTAGTGCGTGAAATTCCTACGCGCAAGAAAGTAGTGCGTGATATTCCTACACGCACGAAAGTAGTGCGTGAAATTCCTACGCGCAAGAAAGTAGTGCGCGATATTCCTACGCGAAAGAAAGTAGTGCGTGATATTCCTACACGCACGAAAGTAGTGCGTGATATTCCCACGCGCAAGAAAGTAGTGCGTGATATTTCTACGAGCAAGAAAGCAGTGCGTGAAATTCCTACGCGCAAGAAAGTAGTGCGTGATATTCCTGCGCACAAGAAAGTAGTGCGTGATATTCCTACGCGCAAGAAAGTAGTGCGTGGTATTTCTACGCGCAAGAAAGTAGTGCGTGATATTCCTACGCGCAAAAAAGTAGTGCGTGATATTCCTACGCGAAAGAAAGTAGTGAGTGATATTCCTACGCAAAAGAAAGTAGTGCGTGAAATTCCTACGCGCAAGAAAGTAGTGAGTGATATTCCTAGGCGCAAGAAAGTAGTGCGTGATATTCCTACGAGCAAGAAAGTAGTGCGTGAAATTCCCACGCGCAAGAAAGTAGTGCGTGATATTCCTGCGCACAAGAAAGTAGTGCGTGATATTCCTACGCGCAAGAAAGTAGTGCGTGATATTCCTACGCGCAAGAAAGTAGTGCGTGATATTCCTACGCGTAAAAAAGTAGTGCGTGATATTCCTACGCGAAAGAAAGTAGTGAGTGATATTCCGACGCAAAAGAAAGTAGTGCGTGAAATTCCTACGCGCAAGAAAGTAGTGAGTGATATTCCTACGCGCAAGAAAGTAGAGCGTGAAATTCCTACGCGCAAGAAAGTAGTGAGTGATATTCCTACGCGAAAGAAAGTAGTGCGCGAAATTCCTACGTGCAAGAAAGTAGGGCGTGATATTCCTACGCGCAAGAAAGTAGTGCGTGATATTCCTACACGCACGAAAGTAGTGCGTGATATTCCTACGCGCAAGAAAGTAGTGCGTGATATTCCTACGCGCAAGAAAGTAGTGCGTGAAATTCCTAAGCGCAAGAAAGTGGTGCGTGATATTCCTACGCGCAAGAAAGTAGTGCGTGATATTCCTACGCGCAAAAAAGTTGTGCGTGATATTCCTACGCACAAGAAAGTAGTGCGTGAAATTCCTACGCGCAAGAAAGTATTGCGTGATATTCCTACGCGCAAGAAAGTAATGCGTGATATTCCTACGTGCAAGAAAATAGTGAGTGATATTCCTACGCGAAAGAAAGTAGTGCGTGAAATTTCTACGCACAAGAAAGTAGTGCGTGATATTCCTACGCGCAAGAAAGTAGTGCGTGATATTCCCACGCGCAAGAAAGTAGTGTGTGATATTCATACGCACAAGAAAGTAGTGCGTGATATTCCTACGCGCAAGAAAGTAGTGCGTGAAATTCCTACGCGCAAGAAAGTAGTGGGGGATATTCCTGCGTACAAGAAAGTAGTGCGTGATATTCCTATGCGCAAGAAAGTAGTGAGTGATATTCCTACGCGCAAGAAAGTAGTGCGTGAAATTCCTACGCGCAAGAAAGTAGTGCGTGATATTCCTACGCGCAAGAAAGTAGTGCGTGATATTCCTACGCGCAAAAAAGTAGTGCGTGATATTCCTCCGCGAAAGAAAGTAGTGAGTGATATTCCTACGCAAAAGAAAGTAGTGCGTGAAATTCCTACGCGCAAGAAAGTAGTGAGTGATATTCCTACGTGCAAGAAAGTAGAGCGTGATATTCCTACGCGCAAGAAAGTAGTGCGTGATATTCCTACGCGCAAGTAAGTAGTGCGTGAAATTTCTACGTGCAAGAAAGTAGTGCGTGGAATTCCTACGCGCAAGAAAGTAGTGCGTGATATTCCTACGCGCAAGAAAGTAGTGCGTCAAATTCCTACGCGCAAGAAAGTAGTGCGTGATATTCCTACGCGCAAGAAAGTAGTGTGTGATATTCCTACGCGCAAGAAAGTAGTGTGTGATATTCCTACGCGCAAGAAAGTAGTGCGTGATATTCCTAGGCGCAAGAAAGTAGTGCGTGAAATTCCTACGCGCAAAAAAGTAGTGCGTGATATTCCTACGCGCAAGAAAGTAGTGCGTGATATTCCTACACGCACGAAAGTAGTGCTTGAAATTCCTACGCGCAAGAGAGTAGTGCGTGATATTCCTACGCGCAAGAAAGTAGTGCGTGATATTCCTACACGCACGAAAGTAGTGCGTGAAATTCCTACGCGCAAAAAAGTAGTGCGTGATATTCCTAAGCGCAAGAAAGTGGTGCGTGATATTCCTACGCGCAAGAAAGTAGTGCGTGATATTCCTACGCGCAAAAAAGTTGTGCGTGATATTCCTACGCACAAGAAAGTAGTGCGTGAAATTCCTACGCGCAAGAAAGTATTGCGTGATATTCCTACGCGCAAGAAAGTAATGCGTGATATTCCTACGTGCAAGAAAATAGTGAGTGATATTCCTACGCGAAAGAAAGTAGTTCGTGAAATTTCTACGCACAAGAAAGTAGTGCGTGATATTCCTACGCGCAAGAAAGTAGTGCGTGATATTCCCACGCGCAAGAAAGTAGTGTGTGATATTCATACGCACAAGAAAGTAGTGCGTGATATTCCTACGCGCAAGAAAGTAGTGCGTGAAATTCCTACGCGCAAGAAAGTAGTGGGTGATATTCCTGCGCACAAGAAAGTAGTGCGTGATATTCCTATGCGCAAGAAAGTAGTGAGTGATATTCCTACGCGCAAGAAAGTAGTGCGTGAAATTCCTACGCGCAAGAAAGTAGTGCGTGATATTCCTACGCGCAAGAAAGTAGTGCGTGATATTCCTACGCGCAAAAAAGTAGTGCGTGATATTCCTCCGCGAAAGAAAGTAGTGAGTGATATTCCTACGCAAAAGAAAGTAGTGCGTGAAATTCCTACGCGCAAGAAAGTAGTGAGTGATATTCCTACGTGCAAGAAAGTAGAGCGAGATATTCCTACGCGCAAGAAAGTAGTGCGTGATATTCCTACGCGCAAGTAAGTAGTGCGTGAAATTTCTACGTGCAAGAAAGTAGTGCGTGGAATTCCTACGCGCAAGAAAGTAGTGCGTGATATTCCTACGCGCAAGAAAGTAGTGCGTGATATTCCTAGGCGCAAGAAAGTAGTGCGTGAAATTCCTACGCGCAAGAAAGTAGTGCGTGATATTCCTACACGCACGAAAGTAGTGCGTCAAATTCCTACGCGCAAGAAAGTAGTGCGTGATATTCCTACGCGCAAGAAAGTAGTGTGTGATATTCCTACGCGCAAGAAAGTAGTGTGTGATATTCCTACGCGCAAGAAAGTAGTGCGTGATATTCCTAGGCGCAAGAAAGTAGTGCGTGAAATTCCTACGCGCAAAAAAGTAGTGCGTGATATTCCTACGCGCAAGAAAGTAGTGCGTGATATTCCTACACGCAAAAAAGTAGTGCGTGATATTCCTACGCGCAAGAAAGTAGTGCGTGATATTCCTACACGCACGAAAGTAGTACTTGAAATTCCTACGCGCAAGAGAGTAGTGCGTGATATTCCTACGCGCAAGAAAGTAGTGCGTGATATTCCTACACGCACGAAAGTAGTGCGTGAAATTCCTACGCGCAAAAAAGTAGTGCGTGATATTCCTACGCGCAAGAAAGTAGTGCGTGATATTCCTACACGCACGAAAGTAGTGTGTGAAATTCCTACGCGCAAGAAAGTAGTGCGTGATATTCCTACACGCACGAAAGTAGTGCGTGAAATTCCTACGCGCAAGAAAGTAGTGCGTGATATTCCTACGGGAAAGAAAGTAGTGCGTGATATTCCTACACGCACGAAAGTAGTGCGTGATATTCCCACGCGCAAGAAAGTAGTGCGTGATATTCCTACGAGCAAGAAAGTAGTGCGTGAAATTCCTACGCGCAAGAAAGTAGTGCGTGATATTCCTGCGCACAAGAAAGTAGTGCGTGATATTCCTACGCGCAAGAAAGTAGTGCGTGGTATTTCTACGCGCAAGAAAGTAGTGCGTGATATTCCTACGCGCAAAAAAGTAGTGCGTGATATTCCTACGCGAAAGAAAGTAGTGAGTGATATTCCTACGCAAAAGAAAGTAGTGCGTGAAATTCCTACGCGCAAGAAAGTAGTGAGTGATTTTCCTACGCGCAAGAAAGTAGTGCGTGATATTCCTACGAGCAAGAAAGTAGTGCGTGAAATTCCCACGCGCAAGAAAGTAGTGCTTGATATTCCTGCGCACAAGAAAGTAGTGCGTGATATTCCTACGCGCAAGAAAGTAGTGCGTGATATTCCTACGCGCAAGAAAGTAGTGCGTGATATTCCTACGCGTAAAAAAGTAGTGCGTGATATTCCTACGCGAAAGAAAGTAGTGAGTGATATTCCGACGCAAAAGAAAGTAGTGCGTGAAATTCTTACGCGCAAGAAAGTAGTGAGTGATATTCCTACGCGCAAGAAAGTAGAGCGTGAAATTCCTACGCGCAAGAAAGTAGTGAGTGATATTCCTACGCGAAAGAAAGTAGTGCGTGAAATTCCTACGTGCAAGAAAGTAGGGCGTGATATTCCTACGCGCAAGAAAGTAGTGCGTGATATTCCTTCACGCACGAAAGTAGTGCGTGATATTCCTACGCGCAAGAAAGTAGTGCGTGATATTCCTACGCGCACGAAAGTAGTGCGTGAAATTCCTACGCGCAAAAAAGTAGTGCGTGATATTCCTACGCGCAAGAAAGTAGTGCGTGATATTCCTACACGCACGAAAGTAGTGTGTGATATTCCTACGCGCAAGAAAGTAGTGCGTGATATTCCTAGGCGCAAGAAAGTAGTGCGTGAAATTCCTACGCGCAAAAAAGTAGTGCGTGATATTCCTACGCGCAAGAAAGTAGTGCGTGATATTCCTACACGCAAAAAAGTAGTGCGTGATATTCCTACGCGCAAGAAAGTAGTGCGTGATATTCCTACACGCACGAAAGTAGTACTTGAAATTCCTACGCGCAAGAGAGTAGTGCGTGATATTCCTACGCGCAAGAAAGTAGTGCGTGATATTCCTACACGCACGAAAGTAGTGCGTGAAATTCCTACGCGCAAAAAAGTAGTGCGTGATATTCCTACGCGCAAGAAAGTAGTGCGTGATATTCCTACACGCACGAAAGTAGTGTGTGAAATTCCTACGCGCAAGAAAGTAGTGCGTGATATTCCTACACGCACGAAAGTAGTGCGTGAAATTCCTACGCGCAAGAAAGTAGTGCGTGATATTCCTACGGGAAAGAAAGTAGTGCGTGATATTCCTACACGCACGAAAGTAGTGCGTGATATTCCCACGCGCAAGAAAGTAGTGCGTGATATTCCTACGAGCAAGAAAGTAGTGCGTGAAATTCCTACGCGCAAGAAAGTAGTGCGTGATATTCCTGCGCACAAGAAAGTAGTGCGTGATATTCCTACGCGCAAGAAAGTAGTGCGTGGTATTTCTACGCGCAAGAAAGTAGTGCGTGATATTCCTACGCGCAAAAAAGTAGTGCGTGATATTCCTACGCAAAAGAAAGTAGTGCGTGAAATTCCTACGCGCAAGAAAGTAGTGAGTGATTTTCCTACGCGCAAGAAAGTAGTGCGTGATATTCCTACGAGCAAGAAAGTAGTGCGTGAAATTCCCACGCGCAAGAAAGTAGTGCTTGATATTCCTGCGCACAAGAAAGTAGTGCGTGATATTCCTACGCGCAAGAAAGTAGTGCGTGATATTCCTACGCGCAAGAAAGTAGTGCGTGATATTCCTACGCGTAAAAAAGTAGTGCGTGATATTCCTACGCGAAAGAAAGTAGTGAGTGATATTCCGACGCAAAAGAAAGTAGTGCGTGAAATTCTTACGCGCAAGAAAGTAGTGAGTGATATTCCTACGCGCAAGAAAGTAGAGCGTGAAATTCCTACGCGCAAGAAAGTAGTGAGTGATATTCCTACGCGAAAGAAAGTAGTGCGTGAAATTCCTACGTGCAAGAAAGTAGGGCGTGATATTCCTACGCGCAAGAAAGTAGTGCGTGATATTCCTTCACGCACGAAAGTAGTGCGTGATATTCCTACGCGCAAGAAAGTAGTGCGTGATATTCCTACGCGCAAGAAAGTAGTGCGTGAAATTCCTAAGTGCAAGAAAGTGGTGCGTGATATTCCTACGCGCAAGAAAGTAGTGCGTGATATTCCTACGCGCAAAAAAGTTGTGCGTGATATTCCTACGTGCAAGAAAGTAATGCGTGATATTCTTACGTGCAAGAAAATAGTGAGTGATATTCCTACGCGATAGAAAGTAGTGCGTGAAATTTCTACGCGCAAGAAAGTAGTGCGTGATATTCCTACGCGCAAGAAAGTAGTGCGTGATATTCCCACGCGCAAGAAAGTAGTGTGTGATATTCATACGCACAAGAAAGTAGTGCGTGATATTCCTACGCGCAAGAAAGTAGTGCGTGAAATTCCTACGCGCAAGAAAGTAGTGGGTGATATTCCTGCGCACGAGAAAGTAGTGCGTGATATTCCTATGCGCAAGAAAGTAGTGAGTGATATTCCTACGCGCGAGAAAGTAGTGCGTGAAATTCCTACGCGCAAGAAAGTAGTGCGTGATATTCCTACGCGCAAGAAAGTAGTGCGTGATATTCCTACGCGCAAAAAAGTAGTGCGTGATATTCCTACGCGAAAGAAAGTAGTGAGTGATATTCCTACGCAAAAGAAAGTAGTGCGTGAAATTCCTACGCGCAAGAAAGTAGTGAGTGATATTCCTATGTGCAAGAAAGTAGAGCGTGATATTCCTACGCGCAAGAAAGTAGTGCGTGATATTCCTACGCGCAAGTAAGTAGTGCGTGAAATTTCTACGTGCAAGAAAGTAGTGCGTGGAATTCCTACGCGCAAGAAAGTAGTGCGTGATATTCCTACGCGCAAGAAAGTAGTGCGTGATATTCCTAGGCGCAAGAAAGTAGTGCGTGAAATTCCTACGCGCAAGAAAGTAGTGCGTGATATTCCTACACGCACGAAAGTAGTGCGTCAAATTCCTACGCGCAAGAAAGTAGTGCGTGATATTCCTACGCGCAAGAAAGTAGTGTGTGATATTCCAACGCACAAGAAAGTAGTGTGTGATATTCCTACGCGCAAGAAAGTAGTGCGTGATATTCCTAGGCGCAAGAAAGTAGTGCGTGAAATTCCTACGCGCAAAAAAGTAGTGCGTGATATTCCTACGCGCAAGAAAGTAGTGCGTGATATTCCTACTCGCACGAAAGTAGTGCGTGATATTCCCACGCGCAAGAAAGTAGTGCGTGATATTCCTACGAGCAAGAAAGTAGTGCGTGAAATTCCTACGCGCAAGAAAGTAGTGCGTGATATTCCTGCGCACAAGAAAGTAGTGCGTGATATTCCTACGCGCAAGAAAGTAGTGCGTGGTATTTCTACGCGCAAGAAAGTAGTGCGTGATATTCCTACGCGCAAAAAAGTAGTGCGTGATATTCCTACGCGAAAGAAAGTAGTGAGTGATATTCCTACGCAAAAGAAAGTAGTGCGTGAAATTCCTACGCGCAAGAAAGTAGTGAGTGATTTTCCTACGCGCAAGAAAGTAGTGCGTGATATTCCTACGAGCAAGAAAGTAGTGCGTGAAATTCCCACGCGCAAGAAAGTAGTGCTTGATATTCCTGCGCACAAGAAAGTAGTGCATGATATTCCTACGCGCAAGAAAATAGTGCGTGATATTCCTACGCGCAAGAAAGTAGTGCGTGATATTCCTACGCGTAAAAAAGTAGTGCGTGATATTCCTACGCGAAAGAAAGTAGTGAGTGATATTCCGACGCGAAAGAAAGTAGTGCGTGAAATTCCTACGCGCAAGAAAGTAGTGAGTGATATTCCTACGCGCAAGAAAGTAGAGCGTGAAATTCCTACGCGCAAGAAAGTAGTGAGTGATATTCCTACGCGAAAGAAAGTAGTGCGTGAAATTCCTACGCGCAAGAAAGTAGTGAGTGATATTCCTACGCGCAAGAAAGTAGTGAGTGATATTCCTACGCGCAAGAAAGTAGAGCGTGAAATTCCTACGCGCAAGAAAGTAGTGAGTGATATTCCTACGCGAAAGAAAGTAGTGCGTGAAATTCCTACGTGCAAGAAAGTAGGGCGTGATATTCCTACGCGCAAGAAAGTAGTGCGTGATATTCCTACACGCACGAAAGTAGTGCGTGATATTCCTACGCGCAAGAAAGTAGTGCGTGATATTTCTACGCGCAAGAAAGTAGTGCGTGAAATTCTTAAGCGCAAGAAAGTGGTGCGTGATATTCCTACGCGCAAAAAAGTTGTGCGTGATATTCCTACGCACAAGAAAGTAGTGCGTGAAATTCCTACGCGCAAGAAAGTATTGCGTGATATTCCTACGCGCATGAAAGTAATGCGTGATATTCCTACGTGCAAGAAAATAGTGAGTGATATTCCTACGCGATAGAAAGTAGTGCGTGAAATTTCTACGCGCAAGAAAGTAGTGCGTGATATTCCTACGCGCAAGAAAGTAGTGCGTGATATTCCCACGCGCAAGAAAGTAGTGTGTGATATTCATACGCACAAGAAAGTAGTGCGTGATATTCCTACGCGCAAGAAAGTAGTGCGTGAAATTCCTACGTGCAAGAAAGTAGTGGGTGATATTCCTGCGCACAAGAAAGTAGTGCGTGATATTCCTATGCGCAAGAAAGTAGTGAGTGATATTCCTACGCGCAAGAAAGTAGTGCGTGAAATTCCTACGCGCAAGAAAGTAGTGCGTGATATTCCTACGCGCAAGAAAGTAGTGCGTGATATTCCTACGCGCAAAAAAGTAGTGCGTGATATTCCTACGCGAAAGAAAGTAGTGAGTGATATTCCTACGCAAAAGAAAGTAGTGCGTGAAATTCCTACGCGCAAGAAAGTAGTGAGTGATATTCCTACGTGCAAGAAAGTAGAGCGTGATATTCCTACGCGCAAGAAAGTAGTGCGTGATATTCCTACGCGCAAGTAAGTAGTGCGTGAAATTTCTACCTGCAAGAAAGTAGTGCGTGGAATTCCTACGCGCAAGAAAGTAGTGCGTGATATTCCTACGCGCAAGAAAGTAGTGTGTGATATTCCTAGGCGCAAGAAAGTAGTGAGTGAAATTCCTACGCGCAAGAAAGTAGTGCGTGATATTCCTACACGCACGAAAGTAGTGCGTCAAATTCCTACGCGCAAGAAAGTAGTGCGTGAAATTCCTACGCGCAAGAAAGTAGTGTGTGATATTCCTACGCGCAAGAAAGTAGTGTGTGATATTCCTACGCGCAAGAAAGTAGTGCGTGATATTCCTAGGCGCAAGAAAGTAGTGCGTGAAATTCCTACGCGCAAAAAAGTAGTGCGTGATATTTCTACGCGTAAGAAAGTAGTGCGTGATATTCCTACACGCACGAAAGTAGTGCTTGAAATTCCTACGCGCAAGAAAGTAGTGCGTGATATTCCTACGCGCAAGAAAGTAGTGCGTGATATTCCTACACGCACGAAAGTAGTGCGTGAAATTCCTACGCGCAAAAAAGTAGTGCGTGATATTCCAACGCGCAAGAAAGTAGTGCGTGATATTCCCACGCGCAAGAAAGTAGTGTGTGATATTCATACGCACAAGAAAGTAGTGCGTGATATTCCTACGCGCAAGAAAGTAGTGCGTGAAATTCATACGCGCAAGAAAGTAGTGGGTGATATTCCTGCGCACAAGAAAGTAGTGCGTGATATTCCTATGCGCAAGAAAGTAGTGAGTGATATTCCTACGCGCAAGAAAGTAGTGCGTGAAATTCCTACGCGCAAGAAAGTAGTGCGTGATATTCCTACGCGCAAGAAAGTAGTGCATGATATTCCTACGCACAAAAAAGTAGTGCGTGATATTCCTACGCGAAAGAAAGTAGTGAGTGATATTCCTACGCAAAAGAAAGTAGTGCGTGAAATTCCTACGCGCAAGAAAGTAATGAGTGATATTCCTACGTGCAAGAAAGTAGAGCGTGATATTCCTACGCGCAAGAAAGTAGTGCGTGATATTCCTACGCGCAAGTAAGTAGTGCGTGAAATTTCTACGTGCAAGAAAGTAGTGCGTGGAATTCCTACGCGCAAGAAAGTAGTGCGTGATATTCCTACGCGCAAGAAAGTAGTGCGTGATATTCCTAGGCGCTAGAAAGTAGTGCGTGAAATTCCTACGCGCAAGAAAGTAGTGCGTGATATTCCTACACGCACGAAAGTAGTGCGTCAAATTCCTACGCGCAAGAAAGTAGTGCGTGATATTCCTACGCGCAAGAAAGTAGTGTGTGATATTCCTACGCGCAAGAAAGTAGTGTGTGATATTCCTACGCGCAAGAAAGTAGTGCGTGATATTCCTAGGCGCAAGAAAGTAGTGCGTGAAATTCCTACGCGCAAAAAAGTAGTGCGTGATATTCCTACGCGCAAGAAAGTAGTGCGTGATATTCCTACACGCACGAAAGTAGTGCTTGAAATTCCTACGCGCAAGAAAGTAGTGCGTGATATTCCTACGCGCAAGAAAGTAGTGCGTGATATTCCTACACGCACGAAAGTAGTGCGTGAAATTCCTACGCGCAAAAAAGTAGTGCGTGATATTCCTACGCGCAAGAAAGTAGTGCGTGATATTCCTACACGCACGAAAGTAGTGCGTGAAATTCCTACGCGCAAAAAAGTAGTGCGTGATATTCCTACGCGCAAGAAAGTAGTGAGTGATATTCCTACGTGCAAGAAAGTAGAGCGTGATATTCCTACGCGCAAGAAAGTAGTGCGTGATATTCCTACGCGCAAGTAAGTAGTGCGTGAAATTTCTACGTGCAAGAAAGTAGTGCGTGGAATTCCTACGCGCAAGAAAGTAGTGCGTGATATTCCTACGCGCAAGAAAGTAGTGCGTGATATTCCTAGGCGCAAGAAAGTAGTGCGTGAAATTCCTACGCGCAAGAAAGTAGTGCGTGATATTCCTACACGCACGAAAGTAGTGCGTCAAATTCCTACGCGCAAGAAAGTAGTGCGTGATATTCCTACGCGCAAGAAAGTAGTGTGTGATATTCCTACGCGCAAGAAAGTAGTGTGTGATATTCCTACGCGCAAGAAAGTAGTGCGTGATATTCCTAGGCGCAAGAAAGTAGTGCGTGAAATTCCTACGCGCAAAAAAGTAGTGCGTGATATTTCTACGCGCAAGAAAGTAGTGCGTGATATTCCTACACGCACGAAAGTAGTGCTTGAAATTCCTACGCGCAAGAAAGTAGTGCGTGATATTCCTACGCGCAAGAAAGTAGTGCGTGATATTCCTACACGCACGAAAGTAGTGCGTGAAATTCCTACGCGCAAAAAAGTAGTGCGTGATATTCCTACGCGCAAGAAAGTAGTGCGTGATATTCCCACGCGCAAGAAAGTAGTGTGTGATATTCATACGCACAAGAAAGTAGTGCGTGATATTCCTACGCGCAAGAAAGTAGTGCGTGAAATTCCTACGCGCAAGAAAGTAGTGGGTGATATTCCTGCGCACAAGAAAGTAGTGCGTGATATTCCTATGCGCAAGAAAGTAGTGAGTGATATTCCTACGCGCAAGAAAGTAGTGCGTGATATTCCTACACGCACGAAAGTAGTGCGTGATATTCCTACGCGCAAGAAAGTAGTGCGTGATATTTCTACGCGCAAGAAAGTAGTGCGTGAAATTCTTAAGCGCAAGAAAGTGGTGCGTGATATTCCTACGCGCAAACAAGTTGTGCGTGATATTCCTACGCACAAGAAAGTAGTGCGTGAAATTCCTACGCGCAAGAAAGTATTGCGTGATATTCCTACGCGCATGAAAGTAATGCGTGATATTCCTACGTGCAAGAAAATAGTGAGTGATATTCCTACGCGATAGAAAGTAGTGCGTGAAATTTCTACGCGCAAGAAAGTAGTGCGTGATATTCCTACGCGCAAGAAAGTAGTGCGTGATATTCCCACGCGCAAGAAAGTAGTGTGTGATATTCATACGCACAAGAAAGTAGTGCGTGATATTCCTACGCGCAAGAAAGTAGTGCGTGAAATTCCTACGCGCAAGAAAGTAGTGGGTGATATTCCTGCGCACAAGAAAGTAGTGCGTGATATTCCTATGCGCAAGAAAGTAGTGAGTGATATTCCTACGCGCAAGAAAGTAGTGCGTGAAATTCCTACGCGCAAGAAAGTAGTGCGTGATATTCCTACGCGCAAGAAAGTAGTGCGTGATATTCCTAAGCGCAAAAAAGTAGTGCGTGATATTCCTACGCGAAAGAAAGTAGTGAGTGATATTCCTACGCAAAAGAAAGTAGTGCGTGAAATTCCTACGCGCAAGAAAGTAGTGAGTGATATTCCTACGTGCAAGAAAGTAGAGCGTGATATTCCTACGCGCAAGAAAGTAGTGCGTGATATTCCTACGCGCAAGTAAGTAGTGCGTGAAATTTCTACCTGCAAGAAAGTAGTGCGTGGAATTCCTACGCGCAAGAAAGTAGTGCGTGATATTCCTACGCGCAAGAAAGTAGTGCGTGATATTCCTAGGCGCAAGAAAGTAGTGAGTGAAATTCCTACGCGCAAGAAAGTAGTGCGTGATATTCCTACACGCACGAAAGTAGTGCGTCAAATTCCTACGCGCAAGAAAGTAGTGCGTGAAATTCCTACGCGCAAGAAAGTAGTGTGTGATATTCCTACGCGCAAGAAAGTAGTGTGTGATATTCCTACGCGCAAGAAAGTAGTGCGTGATATTCCTAGGCGCAAGAAAGTAGTGCGTGAAATTCCTACGCGCAAAAAAGTGGTGCGTGATATTTCTACGCGTAAGAAAGTAGTGCGTGATATTCCTACACGCACGAAAGTAGTGCTTGAAATTCCTACGCGCAAGAAAGTAGTGCGTGATATTCCTACGCGCAAGAAAGTAGTGCGTGATATTCCTACACGCACGAAAGTAGTGCGTGAAATTCCTACGCGCAAAAAAGTAGTGCGTGATATTCCAACGCGCAAGAAAGTAGTGCGTGATATTCCCACGCGCAAGAAAGTAGTGTGTGATATTCATACGCACAAGAAAGTAGTGCGTGATATTCCTACGCGCAAGAAAGTAGTGCGTGAAATTCATACGCGCAAGAAAGTAGTGGGTGATATTCCTGCGCACAAGAAAGTAGTGCGTGATATTCCTATGCGCAAGAAAGTAGTGAGTGATATTCCTACGCGCAAGAAAGTAGTGCGTGAAATTCCTACGCGCAAGAAAGTAGTGCGTGATATTCCTACGCGCAAGAAAGTAGTGCATGATATTCCTACGCACAAAAAAGTAGTGCGTGATATTCCTACGCGAAAGAAAGTAGTGAGTGATATTCCTACGCAAAAGAAAGTAGTGCGTGAAATTCCTACGCGCAAGAAAGTAGTGAGTGATATTCCTACGTGCAAGAAAGTAGAGCGTGATATTCCTACGCGCAAGAAAGTAGTGCGTGATATTCCTACGCGCAAGTAAGTAGTGCGTGAAATTTCTACGTGCAAGAAAGTAGTGCGTGGAATTCCTACGCGCAAGAAAGTAGTGCGTGATATTCCTACGCGCAAGAAAGTAGTGCGTGATAATCCTAGGCGCTAGAAAGTAGTGCGTGAAATTCCTACGCGCAAGAAAGTAGTGCGTGATATTCCTACACGCACGAAAGTAGTGCGTCAAATTCCTACGCGCAAGAAAGTAGTGCGTGATATTCCTACGCGCAAGAAAGTAGTGTGTGATATTCCTACGCGCAAGAAAGTAGTGTGTGATATTCCTACGCGCAAGAAAGTAGTGCGTGATATTCCTAGGCGCAAGAAAGTAGTGCGTGAAATTCCTACGCGCAAAAAAGTAGTGCGTGATATTCCTACGCGCAAGAAAGTAGTGCGTGATATTCCTACACGCACGAAAGTAGTGCTTGAAATTCCTACGCGCAAGAAAGTAGTGCGTGATATTCCTACGCGCAAGAAAGTAGTGCGTGATATTCCTACACGCACGAAAGTAGTGCGTGAAATTCCTACGCGCAAAAAAGTAGTGCGTGATATTCCTACGCGCAAGAAAGTAGTGCGTGATATTCCTACACGCACGAAAGTAGTGCGTGAAATTCCTACGCGCAAAAAAGTAGTGCGTGATATTCCTACGCGCAAGAAAGTAGTGAGTGATATTCCTACGTGCAAGAAAGTAGAGCGTGATATTCCTACGCGCAAGAAAGTAGTGCGTGATATTCCTACGCGCAAGTAAGTAGTGCGTGAAATTTCTACGTGCAAGAAAGTAGTGCGTGGAATTCCTACGCGCAAGAAAGTAGTGCGTGATATTCCTACGCGCAAGAAAGTAGTGCGTGATATTCCTAGGCGCAAGAAAGTAGTGCGTGAAATTCCTACGCGCAAGAAAGTAGTGCGTGATATTCCTACACGCACGAAAGTAGTGCGTCAAATTCCTACGCGCAAGAAAGTAGTGCGTGATATTCCTACGCGCAAGAAAGTAGTGTGTGATATTCCTACGCGCAAGAAAGTAGTGTGTGATATTCCTACGCGCAAGAAAGTAGTGCGTGATATTCCTAGGCGCAAGAAAGTAGTGCGTGAAATTCCTACGCGCAAAAAAGTAGTGCGTGATATTTCTACGCGCAAGAAAGTAGTGCGTGATATTCCTACACGCACGAAAGTAGTGCTTGAAATTCCTACGCGCAAGAAAGTAGTGCGTGATATTCCTACGCGCAAGAAAGTAGTGCGTGATATTCCTACACGCACGAAAGTAGTGCGTGAAATTCCTACGCGCAAAAAAGTAGTGCGTGATATTCCTACGCGCAAGAAAGTAGTGCGTGATATTCCCACGCGCAAGAAAGTAGTGTGTGATATTCATACGCACAAGAAAGTAGTGCGTGATATTCCTACGCGCAAGAAAGTAGTGCGTGAAATTCCTACGCGCAAGAAAGTAGTGGGTGATATTCCTGCGCACAAGAAAGTAGTGCGTGATATTCCTATGCGCAAGAAAGTAGTGAGTGATATTCCTACGCGCAAGAAAGTAGTGCGTGATATTCCTACACGCACGAAAGTAGTGCGTGATATTCCTACGCGCAAGAAAGTAGTGCGTGATATTTCTACGCGCAAGAAAGTAGTGCGTGAAATTCTTAAGCGCAAGAAAGTGGTGCGTGATATTCCTACGCGCAAAAAAGTTGTGCGTGATATTCCTACGCACAAGAAAGTAGTGCGTGAAATTCCTACGCGCAAGAAAGTATTGCGTGATATTCCTACGCGCATGAAAGTAATGCGTGATATTCCTACGTGCAAGAAAATAGTGAGTGATATTCCTACGCGATAGAAAGTAGTGCGTGAAATTTCTACGCGCAAGAAAGTAGTGCGTGATATTCCTACGCGCAAGAAAGTAGTGCGTGATATTCCCACGCGCAAGAAAGTAGTGTGTGATATTCATACGCACAAGAAAGTAGTGCGTGATATTCCTACGTGCAAGAAAGTAGTGCGTGAAATTCCTACGCGCAAGAAAGTAGTGGGTGATATTCCTGCGCACAAGAAAGTAGTGCGTGATATTCCTATGCGCAAGAAAGTAGTGAGTGATATTCCTACGCGCAAGAAAGTAGTGCGTGAAATTCCTACGCGCAAGAAAGTAGTGCGTGATATTCCTACGCGCAAGAAAGTAGTGCGTGATATTCCTACGCGCAAAAAAGTAGTGCGTGATATTCCTACGCGAAAGAAAGTAGTGAGTGATATTCCTACGCAAAAGAAAGTAGTGCGTGAAATTCCTACGCGCAAGAAAGTAGTGAGTGATATTCCTACGTGCAAGAAAGTAGAGCGTGATATTCCTACGCGCAAGAAAGTAGTGCGTGATATTCCTACGCGCAAGTAAGTAGTGCGTGAAATTTCTACCTGCAAGAAAGTAGTGCGTGGAATTCCTACGCGCAAGAAAGTAGTGCGTGATATTCCTACGCGCAAGAAAGTAGTGCGTGATATTCCTAGGCGCAAGAAAGTAGTGAGTGAAATTCCTACGCGCAAGAAAGTAGTGCGTGATATTCCTACACGCACGAAAGTAGTGCGTCAAATTCCTACGCGCAAGAAAGTAGTGCGTGAAATTCCTACGCGCAAGAAAGTAGTGTGTGATATTCCTACGCGCAAGAAAGTAGTGTGTGATATTCCTACGCGCAAGAAAGTAGTGCGTGATATTCCTAGGCGCAAGAAAGTAGTGCGTGAAATTCCTACGCGCAAAAAAGTAGTGCGTGATATTTCTACGCGTAAGAAAGTAGTGCGTGATATTCCTACACGCACGAAAGTAGTGCTTGAAATTCCTACGCGCAAGAAAGTAGTGCGTGATATTCCTACGCGCAAGAAAGTAGTGCGTGATATTCCTACACGCACGAAAGTAGTGCGTGAAATTCCTACGCGCAAAAAAGTAGTGCGTGATATTCCAACGCGCAAGAAAGTAGTGCGTGATATTCCCACGCGCAAGAAAGTAGTGTGTGATATTCATACGCACAAGAAAGTAGTGCGTGATATTCCTACGCGCAAGAAAGTAGTGCGTGAAATTCATACGCGCAAGAAAGTAGTGGGTGATATTCCTGCGCACAAGAAAGTAGTGCGTGATATTCCTATGCGCAAGAAAGTAGTGAGTGATATTCCTACGCGCAAGAAAGTAGTGCGTGAAATTCCTACGCGCAAGAAAGTAGTGCGTGATATTCCTACGCGCAAGAAAGTAGTGCGTGATATTCCTACATGCACGAAAGTAGTGCGTGAAATTCCTACGCGCAAGTAAGTAGTGCGTGATATTCCTACGCGCAAAAAAGTAGTGCGTGATATTCCTACACGCACGAAAGTAGTGCGTGATATTCCTACGCGCAAGAAAGTAGTGTGTGATATTCCTACAAGCAAGAAAGTAGTGCGTGAAATTCCTACGCGCAAGAAAGTAGTGCGTGATATTCCTACACGCACGAAAGTAGTGCGTGATATTCCTACGCGCAAGAAAGTAGTGCGTGAAACTCCTACGTGCAAGAAAGTAGTGCGTGATATTCGTACGCGTAAGAAAGTAGTGTGTGATATTCCTACGCGAAAGAAAGTAGTGAGTGATATTCCTACGCAAAAGAAAGTAGTGCGTGAAATTCCTACGCAAAAGAAAGTAGTGCGTGAAATTCCTACGCGCAAGAAAGTAGTGAGTGATATTCCTACGCGCAAGAAAGTAGAGCATGATATTTCTACGCGCAAGAAAGTAGTGAGTGATATTCCTACGCGAAAGAAAGTAGTGCGTGAAATTCCTACGCGCAAGAAATTAGTGCGTGAAATTCCTACGCGCAAGAAAGTAGTGCATGATATTCCTACGTGCAAGAAAATAGTGAGTGATATTCCTACGCGATAGAAAGTAGTGCGTGAAATTTCTACGCGCAAGAAAGTAGTGCGTGATATTCCTACGCGCAAGAAAGTAGTGCGTGATATTCCCACGCGCAAGAAAGTAGTGTGTGATATTCATACGCACAAGAAAGTAGTGCGTGATATTCCTACGCGCAAGAAAGTAGTGCGTGAAATTCCTACGCGCAAGAAAGTAGTGGGTGATATTCCTGCGCACAAGAAAGTAGTGCGTGATATTCCTATGCGCAAGAAAGTAGTGAGTGATATTCCTACGCGCAAGAAAGTAGTGCGTGAAATTCCTACGCGCAAGAAAGTAGTGCGTGATATTCCTACGCGCAAGAAAGTAGTGCGTGATATTCCTACGCGCAAAAAAGTAGTGCGTGATATTCCTACGCGAAAGAAAGTAGTGAGTGATATTCCTACGCAAAAGAAAGTAGTGCGTGAAATTCCTACGCGCAAGAAAGTAGTGAGTGATATTCCTACGTGCAAGAAAGTAGAGCGTGATATTCCTACGCGCAAGAAAGTAGTGCGTGATATTCCTACGCGCAAGTAAGTAGTGCGTGAAATTTCTACCTGCAAGAAAGTAGTGCGTGGAATTCCTACGCGCAAGAAAGTAGTGCGTGATATTCCTACGCGCAAGAAAGTAGTGTGTGATATTCCTAGGCGCAAGAAAGTAGTGAGTGAAATTCCTACGCGCAAGAAAGTAGTGCGTGATATTCCTACACGCACGAAAGTAGTGCGTCAAATTCCTACGCGCAAGAAAGTAGTGCGTGAAATTCCTACGCGCAAGAAAGTAGTGTGTGATATTCCTACGCGCAAGAAAGTAGTGTGTGATATTCCTACGCGCAAGAAAGTAGTGCGTGATATTCCTAGGCGCAAGAAAGTAGTGCGTGAAATTCCTACGCGCAAAAAAGTAGTGCGTGATATTTCTACGCGTAAGAAAGTAGTGCGTGATATTCCTACACGCACGAAAGTAGTGCTTGAAATTCCTACGCGCAAGAAAGTAGTGCGTGATATTCCTACGCGCAAGAAAGTAGTGCGTGATATTCCTACACGCACGAAAGTAGTGCGTGAAATTCCTACGCGCAAAAAAGTAGTGCGTGATATTCCAACGCGCAAGAAAGTAGTGCGTGATATTCCCACGCGCAAGAAAGTAGTGTGTGATATTCATACGCACAAGAAAGTAGTGCGTGATATTCCTACGCGCAAGAAAGTAGTGCGTGAAATTCATACGCGCAAGAAAGTAGTGGGTGATATTCCTGCGCACAAGAAAGTAGTGCGTGATATTCCTATGCGCAAGAAAGTAGTGAGTGATATTCCTACGCGCAAGAAAGTAGTGCGTGAAATTCCTACGCGCAAGAAAGTAGTGCGTGATATTCCTACGCGCAAGAAAGTAGTGCATGATATTCCTACGCACAAAAAAGTAGTGCGTGATATTCCTACGCGAAAGAAAGTAGTGAGTGATATTCCTACGCAAAAGAAAGTAGTGCGTGAAATTCCTACGCGCAAGAAAGTAATGAGTGATATTCCTACGTGCAAGAAAGTAGAGCGTGATATTCCTACGCGCAAGAAAGTAGTGCGTGATATTCCTACGCGCAAGTAAGTAGTGCGTGAAATTTCTACGTGCAAGAAAGTAGTGCGTGGAATTCCTACGCGCAAGAAAGTAGTGCGTGATATTCCTACGCGCAAGAAAGTAGTGCGTGATATTCCTAGGCGCTAGAAAGTAGTGCGTGAAATTCCTACGCGCAAGAAAGTAGTGCGTGATATTCCTACACGCACGAAAGTAGTGCGTCAAATTCCTACGCGCAAGAAAGTAGTGCGTGATATTCCTACGCGCAAGAAAGTAGTGTGTGATATTCCTACGCGCAAGAAAGTAGTGTGTGATATTCCTACGCGCAAGAAAGTAGTGCGTGATATTCCTAGGCGCAAGAAAGTAGTGCGTGAAATTCCTACGCGCAAAAAAGTAGTGCGTGATATTCCTACGCGCAAGAAAGTAGTGCGTGATATTCCTACACGCACGAAAGTAGTGCTTGAAATTCCTACGCGCAAGAAAGTAGTGCGTGATATTCCTACGCGCAAGAAAGTAGTGCGTGATATTCCTACACGCACGAAAGTAGTGCGTGAAATTCCTACGCGCAAAAAAGTAGTGCGTGATATTCCTACGCGCAAGAAAGTAGTGCGTGATATTCCTACACGCACGAAAGTAGTGCGTGAAATTCCTACGCGCAAAAAAGTAGTGCGTGATATTCCTACGCGCAAGAAAGTAGTGAGTGATATTCCTACGTGCAAGAAAGTAGAGCGTGATATTCCTACGCGCAAGAAAGTAGTGCGTGATATTCCTACGCGCAAGTAAGTAGTGCGTGAAATTTCTACGTGCAAGAAAGTAGTGCGTGGAATTCCTACGCGCAAGAAAGTAGTGCGTGATATTCCTACGCGCAAGAAAGTAGTGCGTGATATTCCTAGGCGCAAGAAAGTAGTGCGTGAAATTCCTACGCGCAAGAAAGTAGTGCGTGATATTCCTACACGCACGAAAGTAGTGCGTCAAATTCCTACGCGCAAGAAAGTAGTGCGTGATATTCCTACGCGCAAGAAAGTAGTGTGTGATATTCCTACGCGCAAGAAAGTAGTGTGTGATATTCCTACGCGCAAGAAAGTAGTGCGTGATATTCCTAGGCGCAAGAAAGTAGTGTGTGAAATTCCTACGCGCAAAAAAGTAGTGCGTGATATTTCTACGCGCAAGAAAGTAGTGCGTGATATTCCTACACGCACGAAAGTAGTGCTTGAAATTCCTACGCGCAAGAAAGTAGTGCGTGATATTCCTACGCGCAAGAAAGTAGTGCGTGATATTCCTACACGCACGAAAGTAGTGCGTGAAATTCCTACGCGCAAAAAAGTAGTGCGTGATATTCCTACGCGCAAGAAAGTAGTGCGTGATATTCCCACGCGCAAGAAAGTAGTGTGTGATATTCATACGCACAAGAAAGTAGTGCGTGATATTCCTACGCGCAAGAAAGTAGTGCGTGAAATTCCTACGCGCAAGAAAGTAGTGGGTGATATTCCTGCGCACAAGAAAGTAGTGCGTGATATTCCTATGCGCAAGAAAGTAGTGAGTGATATTCCTACGCGCAAGAAAGTAGTGCGTGATATTCCTACACGCACGAAAGTAGTGCGTGATATTCCTACGCGCAAGAAAGTAGTGCGTGATATTTCTACGCGCAAGAAAGTAGTGCGTGAAATTCTTAAGCGCAAGAAAGTGGTGCGTGATATTCCTACGCGCAAACAAGTTGTGCGTGATATTCCTACGCACAAGAAAGTAGTGCGTGAAATTCCTACGCGCAAGAAAGTATTGCGTGATATTCCTACGCGCATGAAAGTAATGCGTGATATTCCTACGTGCAAGAAAATAGTGAGTGATATTCCTACGCGATAGAAAGTAGTGCGTGAAATTTCTACGCGCAAGAAAGTAGTGCGTGATATTCCTACGCGCAAGAAAGTAGTGCGTGATATTCCCACGCGCAAGAAAGTAGTGTGTGATATTCATACGCACAAGAAAGTAGTGCGTGATATTCCTACGCGCAAGAAAGTAGTGCGTGAAATTCCTACGCGCAAGAAAGTAGTGGGTGATATTCCTGCGCACAAGAAAGTAGTGCGTGATATTCCTATGCGCAAGAAAGTAGTGAGTGATATTCCTACGCGCAAGAAAGTAGTGCGTGAAATTCCTACGCGCAAGAAAGTAGTGCGTGATATTCCTACGCGCAAGAAAGTAGTGCGTGATATTCCTAAGCGCAAAAAAGTAGTGCGTGATATTCCTACGCGAAAGAAAGTAGTGAGTGATATTCCTACGCAAAAGAAAGTAGTGCGTGAAATTCCTACGCGCAAGAAAGTAGTGAGTGATATTCCTACGTGCAAGAAAGTAGAGCGTGATATTCCTACGCGCAAGAAAGTAGTGCGTGATATTCCTACGCGCAAGTAAGTAGTGCGTGAAATTTCTACCTGCAAGAAAGTAGTGCGTGGAATTCCTACGCGCAAGAAAGTAGTGCGTGATATTCCTACGCGCAAGAAAGTAGTGCGTGATATTCCTAGGCGCAAGAAAGTAGTGAGTGAAATTCCTACGCGCAAGAAAGTAGTGCGTGATATTCCTACACGCACGAAAGTAGTGCGTCAAATTCCTACGCGCAAGAAAGTAGTGCGTGAAATTCCTACGCGCAAGAAAGTAGTGTGTGATATTCCTACGCGCAAGAAAGTAGTGTGTGATATTCCTACGCGCAAGAAAGTAGTGCGTGATATTCCTAGGCGCAAGAAAGTAGTGCGTGAAATTCCTACGCGCAAAAAAGTAGTGCGTGATATTTCTACGCGTAAGAAAGTAGTGCGTGATATTCCTACACGCACGAAAGTAGTGCTTGAAATTCCTACGCGCAAGAAAGTAGTGCGTGATATTCCTACGCGCAAGAAAGTAGTGCGTGATATTCCTACACGCACGAAAGTAGTGCGTGAAATTCCTACGCGCAAAAAAGTAGTGCGTGATATTCCAACGCGCAAGAAAGTAGTGCGTGATATTCCCACGCGCAAGAAAGTAGTGTGTGATATTCATACGCACAAGAAAGTAGTGCGTGATATTCCTACGCGCAAGAAAGTAGTGCGTGAAATTCATACGCGCAAGAAAGTAGTGGGTGATATTCCTGCGCACAAGAAAGTAGTGCGTGATATTCCTATGCGCAAGAAAGTAGTGAGTGATATTCCTACGCGCAAGAAAGTAGTGCGTGAAATTCCTACGCGCAAGAAAGTAGTGCGTGATATTCCTACGCGCAAGAAAGTAGTGCATGATATTCCTACGCACAAAAAAGTAGTGCGTGATATTCCTACGCGAAAGAAAGTAGTGAGTGATATTCCTACGCAAAAGAAAGTAGTGCGTGAAATTCCTACGCGCAAGAAAGTAGTGAGTGATATTCCTACGTGCAAGAAAGTAGAGCGTGATATTCCTACGCGCAAGAAAGTAGTGCGTGATATTCCTACGCGCAAGTAAGTAGTGCGTGAAATTTCTACGTGCAAGAAAGTAGTGCGTGGAATTCCTACGCGCAAGAAAGTAGTGCGTGATATTCCTACGCGCAAGAAAGTAGTGCGTGATATTCCTAGGCGCTAGAAAGTAGTGCGTGAAATTCCTACGCGCAAGAAAGTAGTGCGTGATATTCCTACACGCACGAAAGTAGTGCGTCAAATTCCTACGCGCAAGAAAGTAGTGCGTGATATTCCTACGCGCAAGAAAGTAGTGTGTGATATTCCTACGCGCAAGAAAGTAGTGTGTGATATTCCTACGCGCAAGAAAGTAGTGCGTGATATTCCTAGGCGCAAGAAAGTAGTGCGTGAAATTCCTACGCGCAAAAAAGTAGTGCGTGATATTCCTACGCGCAAGAAAGTAGTGCGTGATATTCCTACACGCACGAAAGTAGTGCTTGAAATTCCTACGCGCAAGAAAGTAGTGCGTGATATTCCTACGCGCAAGAAAGTAGTGCGTGATATTCCTACACGCACGAAAGTAGTGCGTGAAATTCCTACGCGCAAAAAAGTAGTGCGTGATATTCCTACGCGCAAGAAAGTAGTGCGTGATATTCCTACACGCACGAAAGTAGTGCGTGAAATTCCTACGCGCAAAAAAGTAGTGCGTGATATTCCTACGCGCAAGAAAGTAGTGAGTGATATTCCTACGTGCAAGAAAGTAGAGCGTGATATTCCTACGCGCAAGAAAGTAGTGCGTGATATTCCTACGCGCAAGTAAGTAGTGCGTGAAATTTCTACGTGCAAGAAAGTAGTGCGTGGAATTCCTACGCGCAAGAAAGTAGTGCGTGATATTCCTACGCGCAAGAAAGTAGTGCGTGATATTCCTAGGCGCAAGAAAGTAGTGCGTGAAATTCCTACGCGCAAGAAAGTAGTGCGTGATATTCCTACACGCACGAAAGTAGTGCGTCAAATTCCTACGCGCAAGAAAGTAGTGCGTGATATTCCTACGCGCAAGAAAGTAGTGTGTGATATTCCTACGCGCAAGAAAGTAGTGTGTGATATTCCTACGCGCAAGAAAGTAGTGCGTGATATTCCTAGGCGCAAGAAAGTAGTGCGTGAAATTCCTACGCGCAAAAAAGTAGTGCGTGATATTTCTACGCGCAAGAAAGTAGTGCGTGATATTCCTACACGCACGAAAGTAGTGCTTGAAATTCCTACGCGCAAGAAAGTAGTGCGTGATATTCCTACGCGCAAGAAAGTAGTGCGTGATATTCCTACACGCACGAAAGTAGTGCGTGAAATTCCTACGCGCAAAAAAGTAGTGCGTGATATTCCTACGCGCAAGAAAGTAGTGCGTGATATTCCCACGCGCAAGAAAGTAGTGTGTGATATTCATACGCACAAGAAAGTAGTGCGTGATATTCCTACGCGCAAGAAAGTAGTGCGTGAAATTCCTACGCGCAAGAAAGTAGTGGGTGATATTCCTGCGCACAAGAAAGTAGTGTGTGATATTCCTATGCGCAAGAAAGTAGTGAGTGATATTCCTACGCGCAAGAAAGTAGTGCGTGATATTCCTACACGCACGAAAGTAGTGCGTGATATTCCTACGCGCAAGAAAGTAGTGCGTGATATTTCTACGCGCAAGAAAGTAGTGCGTGAAATTCTTAAGCGCAAGAAAGTGGTGCGTGATATTCCTACGCGCAAAAAAGTTGTGCGTGATATTCCTACGCACAAGAAAGTAGTGCGTGAAATTCCTACGCGCAAGAAAGTATTGCGTGATATTCCTACGCGCATGAAAGTAATGCGTGATATTCCTACGTGCAAGAAAATAGTGAGTGATATTCCTACGCGATAGAAAGTAGTGCGTGAAATTTCTACGCGCAAGAAAGTAGTGCGTGATATTCCTACGCGCAAGAAAGTAGTGCGTGATATTCCCACGCGCAAGAAAGTAGTGTGTGATATTCATACGCACAAGAAAGTAGTGCGTGATATTCCTACGCGCAAGAAAGTAGTGCGTGAAATTCCTACGCGCAAGAAAGTAGTGGGTGATATTCCTGCGCACAAGAAAGTAGTGCGTGATATTCCTATGCGCAAGAAAGTAGTGAGTGATATTCCTACGCGCAAGAAAGTAGTGCGTGAAATTCCTACGCGCAAGAAAGTAGTGCGTGATATTCCTACGCGCAAGAAAGTAGTGCGTGATATTCCTACGCGCAAAAAAGTAGTGCGTGATATTCCTACGCGAAAGAAAGTAGTGAGTGATATTCCTACGCAAAAGAAAGTAGTGCGTGAAATTCCTACGCGCAAGAAAGTAGTGAGTGATATTCCTACGTGCAAGAAAGTAGAGCGTGATATTCCTACGCGCAAGAAAGTAGTGCGTGATATTCCTACGCGCAAGTAAGTAGTGCGTGAAATTTCTACCTGCAAGAAAGTAGTGCGTGGAATTCCTACGCGCAAGAAAGTAGTGCGTGATATTCCTACGCGCAAGAAAGTAGTGCGTGATATTCCTAGGCGCAAGAAAGTAGTGAGTGAAATTCCTACGCGCAAGAAAGTAGTGCGTGATATTCCTACACGCACGAAAGTAGTGCGTCAAATTCCTACGCGCAAGAAAGTAGTGCGTGAAATTCCTACGCGCAAGAAAGTAGTGTGTGATATTCCTACGCGCAAGAAAGTAGTGTGTGATATTCCTACGCGCAAGAAAGTAGTGCGTGATATTCCTAGGCGCAAGAAAGTAGTGCGTGAAATTCCTACGCGCAAAAAAGTAGTGCGTGATATTTCTACGCGTAAGAAAGTAGTGCGTGATATTCCTACACGCACGAAAGTAGTGCTTGAAATTCCTACGCGCAAGAAAGTAGTGCGTGATATTCCTACGCGCAAGAAAGTAGTGCGTGATATTCCTACACGCACGAAAGTAGTGCGTGAAATTCCTACGCGCAAAAAAGTAGTGCGTGATATTCCTACGCGCAAGAAAGTAGTGCGTGATATTCCCACGCGCAAGAAAGTAGTGTGTGATATTCATACGCACAAGAAAGTAGTGCGTGATATTCCTACGCGCAAGAAAGTAGTGCGTGAAATTCCTACGCGCAAGAAAGTAGTGGGTGATATTCCTGCGCACAAGAAAGTAGTGCGTGATATTCCTATGCGCAAGAAAGTAGTGAGTGATATTCCTACGCGCAAGAAAGTAGTGCGTGAAATTCCTACGCGCAAGAAAGTAGTGCGTGATATTCCTACGCGCAAGAAAGTAGTGCATGATATTCCTACGCACAAAAAAGTAGTGCGTGATATTCCTACGCGAAAGAAAGTAGTGAGTGATATTCCTACGCAAAAGAAAGTAGTGCGTGAAATTCCTGCGCGCAAGAAAGTAGTGAGTGATATTCCTACGTGCAAGAAAGTAGAGCGTGATATTCCTACGCGCAAGAAAGTAGTGCGTGATATTCCTACGCGCAAGTAAGTAGTGCGTGAAATTTCTACGTGCAAGAAAGTAGTGCGTGGAATTCCTACGCGCAAGAAAGTAGTGCGTGATATTCCTACGCGCAAGAAAGTAGTGCGTGATATTCCTAGGCGCTAGAAAGTAGTGCGTGAAATTCCTACGCGCAAGAAAGTAGTGCGTGATATTCCTACACGCACGAAAGTAGTGCGTCAAATTCCTACGCGCAAGAAAGTAGTGCGTGATATTCCTACGCGCAAGAAAGTAGTGTGTGATATTCCTACGCGCAAGAAAGTAGTGTGTGATATTCCTACGCGCAAGAAAGTAGTGCGTGATATTCCTAGGCGCAAGAAAGTAGTGCGTGAAATTCCTACGCGCAAAAAAGTAGTGCGTGATATTCCTACGCGCAAGAAAGTAGTGCGTGATATTCCTACACGCACGAAAGTAGTGCTTGAAATTCCTACGCGCAAGAAAGTAGTGCGTGATATTCCTACGCGCAAGAAAGTAGTGCGTGATATTCCTACACGCACGAAAGTAGTGCGTGAAATTCCTACGCGCAAAAAAGTAGTGCGTGATATTCCTACGCGCAAGAAAGTAGTGCGTGATATTCCTACACGCACGAAAGTAGTGCGTGAAATTCCTACGCGCAAAAAAGTAGTGCGTGATATTCCTACGCGCAAGAAAGTAGTGAGTGATATTCCTACGTGCAAGAAAGTAGAGCGTGATATTCCTACGCGCAAGAAAGTAGTGCGTGATATTCCTACGCGCAAGTAAGTAGTGCGTGAAATTTCTACGTGCAAGAAAGTAGTGCGTGGAATTCCTACGCGCAAGAAAGTAGTGCGTGATATTCCTACGCGCAAGAAAGTAGTGCGTGATATTCCTAGGCGCAAGAAAGTAGTGCGTGAAATTCCTACGCGCAAGAAAGTAGTGCGTGATATTCCTACACGCACGAAAGTAGTGCGTCAAATTCCTACGCGCAAGAAAGTAGTGCGTGATATTCCTACGCGCAAGAAAGTAGTGTGTGATATTCCTACGCGCAAGAAAGTAGTGTGTGATATTCCTACGCGCAAGAAAGTAGTGCGTGATATTCCTAGGCGCAAGAAAGTAGTGCGTGAAATTCCTACGCGCAAAAAAGTAGTGCGTGATATTTCTACGCGCAAGAAAGTAGTGCGTGATATTCCTACACGCACGAAAGTAGTGCTTGAAATTCCTACGCGCAAGAAAGTAGTGCGTGATATTCCTACGCGCAAGAAAGTAGTGCGTGATATTCCTACACGCACGAAAGTAGTGCGTGAAATTCCTACGCGCAAAAAAGTAGTGCGTGATATTCCTACGCGCAAGAAAGTAGTGCGTGATATTCCCACGCGCAAGAAAGTAGTGTGTGATATTCATACGCACAAGAAAGTAGTGCGTGATATTCCTACGCGCAAGAAAGTAGTGCGTGAAATTCCTACGCGCAAGAAAGTAGTGGGTGATATTCCTGCGCACAAGAAAGTAGTGCGTGATATTCCTATGCGCAAGAAAGTAGTGAGTGATATTCCTACGCGCAAGAAAGTAGTGCGTGAAATTCCTACGCGCAAGAAAGTAGTGCGTGATATTCCTACGCGCAAAAAAGTAGTGCATGATATTCCTACGCACAAAAAAGTAGTGCGTGATATTCCTACGCGAAAGAAAGTAGTGAGTGATATTCCTACGCAAAAGAAAGTAGTGCGTGAAATTCCTACGCGCAAGAAAGTAGTGAGTGATATTCCTACGTGCAAGAAAGTAGAGCGTGATATTCCTACGCGCAAGAAAGTAGTGCGTGATATTCCTACGCGCAAGTAAGTAGTGCGTGAAATTTCTACGTGCAAGAAAGTAGTGCGTGGAATTCCTACGCGCAAGAAAGTAGAGCGTGATATTCCTACGCGCAAGAAAGTAGTGCGTGATATTCCTAGGCGCTAGAAAGTAGTGCGTGAAATTCCTACGCGCAAGAAAGTAGTGCGTGATATTCCTACACGCACGAAAGTAGTGCGTCAAATTCCTACGCGCAAGAAAGTAGTGCGTGATATTCCTACGCGCAAGAAAGTAGTGTGTGATATTCCCACGCGCAAGAAAGTAGTGTGTGATATTCCTACGCGCAAGAAAGTAGTGCGTGATATTCCTAGGCGCAAGAAAGTAGTGCGTGAAATTCCTACGCGCAAAAAAGTAGTGCGTGATATTCCTACGCGCAAGAAAGTAGTGCGTGATATTCCTACACGCACGAAAGTAGTGCTTGAAATTCCTACGCGCAAGAAAGTAGTGCGTGATATTCCTACGCGCAAGAAAGTAGTGCGTGATATTCCTACACGCACAAAAGTAGTGCGTGAAATTCCTACGCGCAAAAAAGTAGTGCGTGATATTCCTACGCGCAAGAAAGTAGTGCGTGATATTCCTACACGCACGAAAGTAGTGCGTGAAATTCCTACGCGCAAGAAAGTAGTGCGTGATATTCCTACACGCACGAAAGTAGTGCGTGAAATTCCTACGCGCAAGAAAGTAGTGCGTGATATTCCTACGCGAAAGAAAGTAGTGCGTGATATTCCTACACGCACGAAAGTAGTGCGTGATATTCCTACGCGCAAGAAAGTAGTGCGTGATATTCCTACGAGCAAAAAAGTAGTGCGTGAAATTCCTACGCGCAAGAAAGTAGTGCGTGATATTCCTGCGCACAAGAAAGTAGTGCGTGATATTCCTACGCGCAAGAAAGTAGTGCGTGGTATTTCTACGCGCAAGAAAGTAGTGCGTGATATTCCTACGCGCAAAAAAGTAGTGCGTGATATTCCTACGCGAAAGAAAGTAGTGAGTGATATTCCTACGCAAAAGAAAGTAGTGCATGAAATTCCTACGCGCAAGAAAGTAGTGAGTGATATTCTTACGCGCAAGAAAGTAGTGCGTGATATTCCTACAAGCAAGAAAGTAGTGCGTGAAATTCCCACGCGTAAGAAAGTAGTGCGTGATATTCCTGCGCACAAGAAAGTAGTGCGTGATATTCCTACGCGCAAGAAAGTAGTGCGTGATATTCCTACGCGCAAGAAAGTAGTGCGTGATATTCCTACGCGTAAAAAAGTAGTGCGTGATATTCCTACGCGAAAGAAAGTAGTGAGTGATATTCCGACTCAAAAGAAAGTAGTGCGTGAAATTCCTACGCGCAAGAAAGTAGTGAGTGATATTCCTACTCGCAAGAAAGTAGAGCGTGAAATTCCTACGCGCAAGAAAGTAGTGAGTGATATTCCTACGCGAAAGAAAGTAGTGCGTGAAATTCCTACGTGCAAGAAAGTAGGGCGTGATATTCATACGCGCAAGAAAGTAGTGCGTGATATTCCTACACGCACAAAAGTAGTGCGTGATATTCCTACGCGCAAGAAAGTAGTGCGTGATATTCCTACGCGCAAGAAAGTAGTGCGTGAAATTCCTAAGCGCAAGAAAGTGGTGCGTGATATTCCTACGCGCAAGAAAGTAGTGCGTGATATTCCTACGCGCAAAAAAGTTGTGCGTGATATTCCTACGCACAAGAAAGCAGTGCGTGAAATTCCTACGCGCAAGAAAGTATTGCGTGATATTCCTACGCGCAAGTAAGTAGTGCGTGAAATTTCTACGTGCAAGAAAGTAGTGCGTGGAATTCCTACGCGCAAGAAAGTAGTGCGTGATATTCCTACGCGCAAGAAAGTAGTGCGTGATATTCCTAGGCGCTAGAAAGTAGTGCGTGAAATTCCTACGCGCAAGAAAGTAGTGCGTGATATTTCTACACGCACGAAAGTAGTGCGTCAAATTCCTACGCGCAAGAAAGTAGTGCGTGATATTCCTACGCGCAAGAAAGTAGTGTGTGATATTCCTACGCGCAAGAAAGTAGTGTGTGATATTCCTACGCGCAAGAAAGTAGTGCGTGATATTCCTAGGCGCAAGAAAGTAGTGCGTGAAATTCCTACGCGCAAAAAAGTAGTGCGTGATATTCCTACGCGCAAGAAAGTAGTGCGTGATATTCCTACACGCACGAAAGTAGTGCTTGAAATTCCTACGCGCAAGAAAGTAGTGCGTGATATTCCTACGCGCAAGAAAGTAGTGCGTGATATTCCTACACGCACGAAAGTAGTGCGTGAAATTCCTACGCGCAAAAAAGTAGTGCGTGATATTCCTACGCGCAAGAAAGTAGTGCGTGATATTCCTACACGCACGAAAGTAGTGCGTGAAATTCCTACGCGCAAAAAAGTAGTGCGTGATATTCCTACGCGCAAGAAAGTAGTGAGTGATAATCCTACGTGCAAGAAAGTAGAGCGTGATATTCCTACGCGCAAGAAAGTAGTGCGTGATATTCCTACGCGCAAGTAAGTAGTGCGTGAAATTTCTACGTGCAAGAAAGTAGTGCGTGGAATTCCTACGCGCAAGAAAGTAGTGCGTGATATTCCTACGCGCAAGAAAGTAGTGCGTGATATTCCTAGGCGCAAGAAAGTAGTGCGTGAAATTCCTACGAGCAAGAAAGTAGTGCGTGATATTCCTACACGCACGAAAGTAGTGCGTCAAATTCCTACGCGCAAGAAAGTAGTGCGTGATATTCCTACGCGCAAGAAAGTAGTGTGTGATATTCCTACGCGCAAGAAAGTAGTGTGTGATATTCCTACGCGCAAGAAAGTAGTGCGTGATATTCCTAGGCGCAAGAAAGTAGTGCGTGAAATTCCTACGCGCAAAAAAGTAGTGCGTGATATTTCTACGCGCAAGAAAGTAGTGCGTGATATTCCTACACGCACGAAAGTAGTGCTTGAAATTCCTACGCGCAAGAAAGTAGTGCGTGATATTCCTACGCGCAAGAAAGTAGTGCGTGATATTCCTACACGCACGAAAGTAGTGCTTGAAATTCCTACGCGCAAAAAAGTAGTGCGTGATATTCCTACGCGCAAGAAAGTAGTGCGTGATATTCCCACGCGCAAGAAAGTAGTGTGTGATATTCATACGCACAAGAAAGTAGTGCGTGATATTCCTACGCGCAAGAAAGTAGTGCGTGAAATTCCTACGTGCAAGAAAGTAGTGGGTGATATTCCTGCGCACAAGAAAGTAGTGCGTGATATTCCTATGCGCAAGAAAGTAGTGAGTGATATTCCTACGCGCAAGAAAGTAGTGCGTGAAATTCCTACGCGCAAGAAAGTAGTGCGTGATATTCCTACGCGCAAGAAAGTAGTGCATGATATTCCTACGCACAAAAAAGTAGTGCGTGATATTCCTACGCGAAAGAAAGTAGTGAGTGATATTCCTACGCAAAAGAAAGTAGTGCGTGAAATTCCTACGCGCAAGAAAGTAGTGAGTGATATTCCTACGTGCAAGAAAGTAGAGCGTGATATTCCTACGCGCAAGAAAGTAGTGCGTGATATTCCTACGCGCAAGTAAGTAGTGCGTGAAATTTCTACGTGCAAAAAAGTAGTGCGTGGAATTCCTACGCGCAAGAAAGTAGTGCGTGATATTCCTACGCGCAAGAAAGTAGTGCGTGATATTCCTAGGCGCTAGAAAGTAGTGCGTGAAATTCCTACGCGCAAGAAAGTAGTGCGTGATATTCCTACACGCACGAAAGTAGTGCGTCAAATTCCTACACGCAAGAAAGTAGTGCGTGATATTCCTACGCGCAAGAAAGTAGTGTGTGATATTCCCACGCGCAAGAAAGTAGTGTGTGATATTCCTACGCGCAAGAAAGTAGTGCGTGATATTCCTAGGCGCAAGAAAGTAGTGCGTGAAATTCCTACGCGCAAAAAAGTAGTGCGTGATATTCCTACGCGCAAGAAAGTAGTGCGTGATATTCCTACACGCACGAAAGTAGTGCTTGAAATTCCTACGCGCAAGAAAGTAGTGCGTGATATTCCTACGCGCAAGAAAGTAGTGCGTGATATTCCTACACGCACAAAAGTAGTGCGTGAAATTCCTACGCGCAAAAAAGTAGTGCGTGATATTCCTACGCGCAAGAAAGTAGTGCGTGATATTCCTACACGCACGAAAGTAGTGCGTGAAATTCCTACGCGCAAGAAAGTAGTGCGTGATATTCCTACACGCACGAAAGTAGTGCGTGAAATTCCTACGCGCAAGAAAGTAGTGCGTGATATTCCTACGCGAAAGAAAGTAGTGCGTGATATTCCTACACGCACGAAAGTAGTGCGTGATATTCCTACGCGCAAGAAAGTAGTGCGTGATATTCCTACGAGCAAAAAAGTAGTGCGTGAAATTCCTACGCGCAAGAAAGTAGTGCGTGATATTCCTGCGCACAAGAAAGTAGTGCGTGATATTCCTACGCGCAAGAAAGTAGTGCGTGGTATTTCTACGCGCAAGAAAGTAGTGCGTGATATTCCTACGCGCAAAAAAGTAGTGCGTGATATTCCTTCGCGAAAGAAAGTAGTGAGTGATATTCCTACGCAAAAGAAAGTAGTGCATGAAATTCCTACGCGCAAGAAAGTAGTGAGTGATATTCTTACGCGCAAGAAAGTAGTGCGTGATATTCCTACAAGCACGAAAGTAGTGCGTGAAATTCCCACGCGTAAGAAAGTAGTGCGTGATATTCCTGCGCACAAGAAAGTAGTGCGTGATATTCCTACGCGCAAGAAAGTAGTGCGTGATATTCCTACGCGCAAGAAAGTAGTGCGTGATATTCCTACGCGTAAAAAAGTAGTGCGTGATATTCCTACGCGAAAGAAAGTAGTGAGTGATATTCCGACTCAAAAGAAAGTAGTGCGTGAAATTCCTACGCGCAAGAAAGTAGTGAGTGATATTCCTACTCGCAAGAAAGTAGAGCGTGAAATTCCTACGCGCAAGAAAGTAGTGAGTGATATTCCTACGCGAAAGAAAGTAGTGCGTGAAATTCCTACGTGCAAGAAAGTAGGGCGTGATATTCATACGCGCAAGAAAGTAGTGTGTGATATTCCTACACGCACAAAAGTAGTGCGTGATATTCCTACGCGCAAGAAAGTAGTGCGTGATATTCCTACGCGCAAGAAAGTAGTGCGTGAAATTCCTAAGCACAAGAAAGTGGTGCGTGATATTCCTACGCGCAAGAAAGTAGTGCGTGATATTCCTACGCGCAAAAAAGTTGTGCGTGATATTCCTACGCACAAGAAAGTAGTGCGTGAAATTCCTACGCGCAAGAAAGTATTGCGTGATATTCCTACGCGCAATCAAGTAGTGCGTGATATTCCTACGTGCAAGAAAATAGTGAGTGATATTCCTACGCGAAAGAAAGTACTGCGTGAAATTTCTACGCGCAAGAAAGTAGTGCGTGATATTCCTACGCGCAGGAAAGTAGTGCGTGATATTCCTACGCGCAAGAAAGTAGTGCGTGATAATCCTACGCGCAAGAAAGTAGTGCGTGATATTCCTACGCGCAAGTAAGTAGTGCGTGAAATTTCTACGTGCAAGAAAGCAGTGCGTGGAATTCCTACGCGCAAGAAAGTAGTGCATGATATTCCTACGCGCAAGAAAGTAGTGCGTGATATTCCTAGGCGCAAGAAAGTAGTGCGTGAAATTCCTACGCGCAAAAAAGTAGTGCGTGATATTCCTACGCGCAAGAAAGTAGTGCGTGATATTCCTACACGCACGAAAGTAGTGCGTGAAATTCCTACGCGCAAGAAAGTAGTGCGTGATATTCCTACGCGCAAGAAAGTAGTGCGTGATATTCCTATGCGCAAGAAAGTAGTGCGTGATATTCCTAGGCGCAAAAAAGTAGTGCGTGAAATTCCTACGCGCAAAAAAGTAGTGCGTGATATTCCTACGCGCAAGAAAGTAGTGCGTGATATTCCTACACGCACGAAAGTAATGCGTGAAATTCCTATGCGCAAGAAAGTAGTGCGTGATATTCCTACACGCACGAAAGTAATGCGTGAAATTCCTATGCGCAAGAAAGTAGTGCGTGATATTCCTACGCGCAAGAAAGTAGTGCGTGATATTCCTACACGCAAAAAAGTTGTGCGTGATATTCCTACGCACAAGAATGTAGTGCGTGAAATTCCTATGCGCAAGAAAGTATTGCGTGATATTCCTACGCGCAAGAAAGTAATGCGTGATATTCCTACGTGCAAGAAAATAGTGAGTGATATTCCTACGCGATAGAAAGTAGTGCGTGAAATTTCTACGCGCAAGAAAGTAGTGCGTGATATTCCCACGCGCAAGAAAGTAGTGTGTGATATTCATACGCACAAGAAAGTAGTGCGTGATATTCCTACGCGCAAGAAAGTAGTGCGTGAAATTCCTACGCGCAAGAAAGTAGTGGGTGATATTCCTGCGCACAAGAAAGTAGTGCGTGATATTCCTATGCGCAAGAAAGTAGTGAGTGATATTCCTACGCGCAAGAAAGTAGTGAGTGATATTCCTACGAGCAAGAAAGTAGTGCGTGAAATTCCTACGCGCAAGAAAGTAGTGCGTGATATTCCTACGCGCAAGGAAGTAGTGCGTGATATTCCTACGCGCAAAAAAGTAGTGCGTGATATTCCTACGCGAAAGAAAGTAGTGAGTGATATTCCTACGCAAAAGAAAGTAGTGCGTGAAATTCCTACGCGCAAGAAAGTAGTGAGTGATATTCCTACGTGCAAGAAAGTAGAGCGTGATATTCCTACGCGCAAGAAAGTAGTGCGTGATATTCCTACGCGCAAGTAAGTAGTGCGTGAAATTTCTACGTGCAAGAAAGTAGTGCGTGGAATTCCTACGCGCAAGAAAGTAGTGCGTGATATTCCTACGCGCAAGAAAGTAGTGCGTGATATTCCTAGGCGCAAGAAAGTAGTGCGTGAAATTCCTACGCGCAAGAAAGTAGTGCGTGATATTCCTACACGCACGAAAGTAGTGCGTCAAATTCCTACGCGCAAGAAAGTAGTGCGTGATATTCCTACGCGCAAGAAAGTAGTGTGTGATATTCCTACGCGCAAGAAAGTAGTGTGTGATATTCCTACGCGCAAGAAAGTAGTGCGTGATATTCCTAGGCGCAAGAAAGTAGTGCGTGAAATTCCTACGCGCAAAAAAGTAGTGCGTGATATTCCTACGCGCAAGAAAGTAGTGCGTGATATTCCTACACGCACGAAAGTAGTGCTTGAAATTCCTACGCGCAAGAAAGTAGTGCGTGATATTCCTACGCGCAAGAAAGTAGTGTGTGATATTCCTACACGCACGAATGTAGTGCGTGAAATTCCTACGCGCAAAAAAGTAGTGCGTGATATTCCTACGCGCAAGAAAGTAGTGCGTGATATTCCTACACGCACGAAAGTAGTGCGTGAAATTCCTACGCGCAAGAAAGTAGTGCGTGATATTCCTACACGCACGAAAGTAGTGCGTGAAATTCCTACGCGCAAGAAAGTAGTGCGTGATATTCCTACGCGAAAAAAAGTAGTGCGTTATATTCCTACACGCACGAAAGTAGTGCGTGATATTCCTACGCGCAAGAAAGTAGTGCGTGATATTCCTACGAGCAAGAAAGTAGTGCGTGAAATTCCTACGCGCAAGAAAGTAGTGCGTGATATTCCTGCGCACAAGAAAGTAGTGCGTGATATTCCTACTCGCAAGAAAGTAGTGCGTGGTATTTCTACGCGCAAGAAAGTAGTGCGTGATATTCCTACGCGCAAAAAAGTAGTGCGTGATATTGCTACGCGAAAGAAAGTAGTGAGTGATATTCCTACGCAAAAGAAAGTAGTGCATGAAATTCCTACGCGCAAGAAAGTAGTGAGTGATATTCTTATGCGCAAGAAAGTAGTGCGTGATATTCCTACAAGCAAGAAAGTAGTGCGTGAAATTCCCACGCGTAAGAAAGTAGTGCGTGATATTCCTGCGCACAAGAAAGTAGTGCGTGATATTCCTACGCGCAAGAAAGTAGTGCGTGATATTCCTACGCGCAAGAAAGTAGTGCGTGATATTCCTACGCGTAAAAAAGTAGTGCGTGATATTCCTACGCGAAAGAAAGTAGTGAGTGATATTCCGACGCAAAAGAAAGTAGTGCGTGAAATTCCTACGCGCAAGAAAGTAGTGAGTGATATTCCTACTCGCAAGAAAGTAGAGCTTGAAATTCCTACGCGCAAGAAAGTAGTGAGTGATATTCCTACGCGAAAGAAAGTAGTGCGTGAAATTCTTACGTGCAAGAAAGTAGGGCGTGATATTCCTACGCGCAAGAAAGTAGTGCGTGATATTCCTACGCGCAAGAAAGTAGTGCGTGATATTCCTACGCGCAAGAAAGTAGTGCGTGAAATTCCTAAGCGCAAGAAAGTGGTGCTTGAAATTCCTACGCGCAAGAAAGTAGTGCGTGATATTCCTACGCGCAAAAAAGTTGTGCGTGATATTCCTACGCACAAGAAAGTAGTGCGTGAAATTCCTACGCGCAAGAAAGTATTGCGTGATATTCCTACGCGCAAGAAAGTAGTGCGTGATATTCCTACGTGCAAGAAAATAGTGAGTGATATTCCTACGCGAAAGTAGGTAGTGCGTGAAATTTCTACGCGCAAGAAAGTAGTGCGTGATATTCCTACGCGCAGGAAAGTAGTGCGTGATATTCCTACGCGCAAGAAAGTAGTGCGTGATAATCCTACGCGCAAGAAAGTAGTGCGTGATATTCCTACGCGCAAGTAAGTAGTGCGTGAAATTTCTACGTGCAAGAAAGCAGTGCGTGGAATTCCTACGCGCAAGAAAGTAGTGCATGATATTCCTACGCGCAAGAAAGTAGTGCGTGATATTCCTAGGCGCAAGAAAGTAGTGTGTGAAATTCCTACGCGCATAAAAGTAGTGCGTGATATTCCTACGCGCAAGAAAGTAGTGCGTGATATTCCTACACGCACGAAAGTAGTGCGTGAAATTCCTACGCGCAAGAAAGTAGTGCGTGATATTCCTACGCGCAAGAAAGTAGTGCGTGATATTCCTACGCGCAAGAAAGTAGTGCGTGATATTCCTAGGCGCAAAAAAGTAGTGCGTGAAATTCCTACGCGCAAAAAAGTAGTGCGTGATATTCCTACGCGCAAGAAAGTAGTGCGTGATATTCCTACACGCACGAAAGTAATGCGTGAAATTCCTACGCGCAAGAAAGTAGTGCGTGATATTCCTACGCGCAAGAAAGTAGTGCGTGATATTCCTACACGCACGAAAGTAGTGCGTGAAATTCCTACGCGCAAAAAAGTAGTGCGTGATATTCCTACGCGCAAGAAAGTAGTGAGTGATATTCCTACACGCACGAAAGTAGTGTGTGAAATTCCTAGGCGCAAGAAAGTAGTGCGTGATATTCCTACGCGCAAGATAGTAGTGCGTGATATTCCTACACGCACGAAAGTAGTGTGTGATATTCCTACGCGCAAGAAAGTAGTGCGTGATATTCCTACGAGCAAAAAAGTAGTGCGTGAAATTCCTACGCGCAAGAAAGTAGTGCGTGATATTCCTACGCGCAAGAAAGTAGTGTGTGATATTCCTACACGCACGAAAGTAGTGCGAGATATTCCTACGCGCAAGAAAGTAGTGCGTGAAATTCCTACGGGCTAGAAAGTAGTGAGTGATATTCCTACGCGCAAGAAAGTAGTGCGTGATATTCCTACGCGAAAGAAAGTAGTGAGTGATATTCCTACGCAAAAGAAAGTAGTGCGTGAAATTCCTACGCAAAAGAAAGTAGTGCGTGAAATTCCTACGCGCAAGAAAGTAGTGTGTGATATTCCTACGCGAAAGAAAGTAGAGCGTGATATTCCTACGCGCAAGAAAGTAGTGCGTGATATTCCTACACGCACGAAAGTAGTGCGTGAAATTCCTACGCGCAAAAAAGTAGTGCGTGATATTCCTACACGCACGAAAGTAGTGCGTGAAATTCCTACGCGCAAAAAAGTAGTGCGTGATATTCCTACGCGCAAGAAAGTAGTGCGTGATATTCCTACGCGCAAGTAAGTAGTGCGTGAAATTTCTACGTGCAAGAAAGTAGTGCGTGGAATTCCTACGCGCAAGAAAGTAGTGCGTGATATTCCTACGCGCAAGAAAGTAGTGAGTGATATTCCTAGGCGCAAGAAAGTAGTGCGTGAAATTCCTTCGCGCAAAAAAGTAGTGCGTAATATTCCTACGCGCAAGAAAGTAGTGCGTGATATTCCTACACGCACGAAAGTAGTGCGTGAAATTCCTACGCGCAAGAAAGTAGTGCGTGATATTCCTACGCGCAAGAAAGTAGTGCGTGATATTCCTACACGCAAGAAAGTAGTGCGTGATATTCCTAGGCGCAAAAAAGTAGTGCGTGAAATTCCTACGCGCAAAAAAGTAGTGGGTGATATTCCTACGCGCAAGAAAGTAGTGCGTGATATTCCTACACGCACGAAAGTAGTGCGTGAAATTCCTACGCGCAAGAAAGTAGTGCGTGATATTCCTACGCGCAAGAAAGTAGTGCGTGATATTCCTACACGCACGAAAGTAGTGCGTGAAATTCCTACGAGCAAGAAAGTAGTGCGTGATATTCCTACGCGCAAGAAAGTAGTGCGTGATATTCCTACATGCACGAAAGTAGTGCGTAAAATTCCTACGCGCAAGTAAGTAGTGCGTGATATTCCTACGCGCAAGAAAGTAGTGCGTGATATTCCTACACGCACGAAAGTAGTGCGTGATATTCCTACGCGCAAGAAAGTAGTGCGTGATATTCCTACGAGCAAGAAAGTAGTGCGTGAAATTCCTACGCGCAAGAAAGTAGTGCGTGTTATTCCTACACGCACGAAAGTAGTGCGTGATATTCCTACGCGCAAGAAAGTAGTGCGTGAAATTCCTACGGGCAAGAAAGTAGTGCGTGATATTCGTACGCGTAAGAAAGTAGTGCGTGATATTCCTACGCGAAAGAAAGTAGTGAGTGATATTCCTACGCAAAAGAAAGTAGTGCGTGAAATTCCTACGCAAAAGAAAGTAGTGCGTGGAATTCCTACGCGCAAGAAAGTAGTGAGTGATATTCCTACGCGCAAGAAAGTAGAGCGTGATATTCCTACGCGCAAGAAAGTAGTGAGTGATATTCCTACGCGAAAGAAAGTAGTGCGTGAAATTCCTCGAGCAAGAAAGTAGTGCTGAAATTCCTACGCGCAAGAAAGTAGTGCATGATATTCCTACGCGCAAGAAAGTAGTGCGTGATATTCCTACACGCACGAAAGTAGTGCGTGATATTCCTACGCGCAAGAAAGTAGTGCGTGATATTCCTACGCGCAAGTAAGTAGTGCGTGAAATTTCTACGTGCAAGAAAGTAGTGCGTGGAATTCCTACGCGCAAGAAAGTAGTGCGTGATATTCCTACGCGCAAGAAAGTAGTGCGTGATATTCCTAGGCGCAAGAAAGTAGTGCGTGAAATTCCTACGCGCAAAAAAGTAGTGCGTGATATTCCTACGCGCAAGAAAGTAGTGCGTGATATTCCTACACGCACGAAAGTAGTGCGTGAAATTCCTACGCGCAAGAAAGTAGTGCGTGATATTCCTACGCGCAAGAAAGTAGTGCGTGATATTCCTACGCGCAAGAAAGTAGTGCGTGATATTCCTAGGCGCAAAAAAGTAGTGCGTGAAATTCCTACGCGCAAAAAAGTAGTGGGTGATATTCCTACGCGCAAGAAAGTAGTGCGTGATATTCCTACACGCACGAAAGTAGTGCGTGAAATTCCTACGCGCAAGAAAGTAGTGCGTGATATTCCTACGCGCAAGAAAGTAGTGCGTGATATTCCTACACGCACGAAATTAGTGCGTGAAATTCCTACGAGCAAGAAAGTAGTGCGTGATATTCCTACGCGCAAGAAAGTAGTGCGTGATATTCCTACATGCACGAAAGTAGTGCGTGAAATTCCTACAAGCAAGAAAGTAGTGCGTGAAATTCCTACGCGCAAGAAAGTAGTGCGTGATATTCCTACACGCACGAAAGTAGTGCGTGATATTCCTACGCGCAAGAAAGTAGTGCGTGAAATTCCTACGGGCAAGAAAGTAGTGCGTGATATTCGTACGCGTAAGAAAGTAGTGCGTGATATTCCTACGCGAAAGAAAGTAGTGAGTGATATTCCTACGCAAAAGAAAGTAGTGCGTGAAATTCCTACGCAAAAGAAAGTAGTGCGTAAAATTCCTACGCGCAAGAAAGTAGTGAGTGATATTCCTACGCGCAAGAAAGTAGAGCATGATATTTCTACGCGCAAGAAAGTAGTGAGTGATATTCCTACGCGAAAGAAAGTAGTGCGTGAAATTCCTAACCGCAAGAAAGTAGTGCGTGAAATTCCTACGCGCAAGAAAGTAGTGCATGATATTCCTACACGCACGAAAGTAGTGCGTGATATTCCTACGTGCAAGAAAGTAGTGCGTGATATTCCTAGGCGCAAGAAAGTAGTGCGTGAAATTCCTACGGGCAAGAAAGTAGTGCGTGATATTCCTACGCGCAAAAAAGTAGTGCGTGATATACCTACGCGCAAGAAAGTGGTGCGTGATATTCCTACGCGCAAGAAAGTAGTGCGTGATATTCCTACGGGCAAGAAAGTAGTGCGTGATATTCCTACGTGCAAAAAAGTAATGCGTGAAATTCCTACGCGCAAGAAAGTAGTGCGTGATATTCCTACGCGCAAGAAAGTAGTGCGTGATATTCCTACACGCACGAAAGTAGTGCGTGAAATTCCTACGCGCAAAAAAGTAGTGCGTGATATTCCTACGCGCAAGAAAGTAGTGAGTGATATTCCTACACGCACGAAAGTAGTGTGTGAAATTCCTAGGCGCAAGAAAGTAGTGCGTGATATTCCTACGCGCAAGATAGTAGTGCGTGATATTCCTACACGCACGAAAGTAGTGTGTGATATTCCTACGCGCAAGAAAGTAGTGCGTGATATTCCTACGAGCAAAAAAGTAGTGCGTGAAATTCCTACGCGCAAGAAAGTAGTGCGTGATATTCCTACGCGCAAGAAAGTAGTGCGTGATATTCCTACACGCACGAAAGTAGTGCGAGATATTCCTACGCGCAAGAAAGTAGTGCGTGAAATTCCTACGGGCAAAAAAGTAGTGCGTGATATTCCTACGCGCAAGAAAGTAGTGCGTGATATTCCTACGCGAAAGAAAGTAGTGAGTGATATTCCTACGCAAAAGAAAGTAGTGCGTGAAATTCCGACGCAAAAGAAAGTAGTGCGTGAAATTCCTACGCGCAAGAAAGTAGTGTGTGATATTCCTACGCGAAAGAAAGTAGAGCGTGATATTCCTACGCGCAAGAAAGTAGTGCGTGATATTCCTACACGCACGAAAGTAGTGCGTGAAATTCCTACGCGCAAAAAAGTAGTGCGTGATATTCCTACACGCACGAAAGTAGTGCGTGAAATTCCTACGCGCAAAAAAGTAGTGCGTGATAATCCTACGCGCAAGAAAGTAGTGCGTGATATTCCTACGCGCAAGTAAGTAGTGCGTGAAATTTCTACGTGCAAGAAAGTAGTGCGTGGAATTCCTACGCGCAAGAAAGTAGTGCGTGATATTCCTACGCGCAAGAAAGTAGTGAGTGATATTCCTAGGCGCAAGAAAGTAGTGCGTGAAATTCCTTCGCGCAAAAAAGTAGTGCGTGATATTCCTACGCGCAAGAAAGTAGTGCGTGATATTCCTACACGCACGAAAGTAGTGCGTGAAATTCCTACGCGCAAGAAAGTAGTGCGTGATATTCCTACGCGCAAGAAAGTAGTGCGTGATATTCCTACACGCAAGAAAGTAGTGCGTGATATTCCTAGGCGCAAAAAAGTAGTGCGTGAAATTCCTACGCGCAAAAAAGTAGTGGGTGATATTCCTACGCGCAAGAAAGTAGTGCGTGATATTCCTACACGCACGAAAGTAGTGCGCGAAATTCCTATGCGCAAGAAAGTAGTGCGTGATATTCCTACGCGCAAGAAAGTAGTGCGTGATATTCCTACACGCACGAAAGTAGTGCGTGAAATTCCTACGAGCAAGAAAGTAGTGCGTGATATTCCTACGCGCAAGAAAGTAGTGCGTGATATTCCTACATGCACGAAAGTAGTGCGTAAAATTCCTACGCGCAAGTAAGTAGTGTGTGATATTCCTACGCGCAAGAAAGTAGTGCGTGATATTCCTACACGCACGAAAGTAGTGCGTGATATTCCTACGCGCAAGAAAGTAGTGCGTGATATTCCTACGAGCAAGAAAGTAGTGCGTGAAATTCCTACGCGCAAGAAAGTAGTGCGTGTTATTCCTACACGCACGAAAGTAGTGCGTGATATTCCTACGCGCAAGAAAGTAGTGCGTGAAATTCCTACGGGCAAGAAAGTAGTGCGTGATATTCGTACGCGTAAGAAAGTAGTGCGTGATATTCCTACGCGAAAGAAAGTAGTGAGTGATATTCCTACGCAAAAGAAAGTAGTGCGTGAAATTCCTACGCAAAAGAAAGTAGTGCGTGGAATTCCTACGCGCAAGAAAGTAGTGAGTGATATTCCTACGCGCAAGAAAGTAGAGCGTGATATTCCTACGCGCAAGAAAGTAGTGAGTGATATTCCTACGCGAAAGAAAGTAGTGCGTGAAATTCCTCGAGCAAGAAAGTAGTGCGTGAAATTCCTACGCGCAAGTAAGTAGTGCGTGAAATTTCTACGTGCAAGAAAGTAGTGAGTGATATTCCTACACGCACGAAAGTAGTGTGTGAAATTCCTAGGCGCAAGAAAGTAGTGCGTGATATTCCTACGCGCAAGATAGTAGTGCGTGATATTCCTACACGCACGAAAGTAGTGTGTGATATTCCTACGCGCAAGAAAGTAGTGCGTGATATTCCTACGAGCAAAAAAGTAGTGCGTGAAATTCCTACGCGCAAGAAAGTAGTGCGTGATATTCCTACGCGCAAGAAAGTAGTGCGTGATATTCCTACACGCACGAAAGTAGTGCGAGATATTCCTACGCGCAAGAAAGTAGTGCGTGAAATTCCTACGGGCAAGAAAGTAGTGCGTGATATTCCTACGCGCAAGAAAGTAGTGCGTGATATTCCTACGCGAAAGAAAGTAGTGAGTGATATTCCTACGCAAAAGAAAGTAGTGCGTGAAATTCCTACGCAAAAGAAAGTAGTGCGTGAAATTCCTACGCGCAAGAAAGTAGTGTGTGATATTCCTACGCGAAAGAAAGTAGAGCGTGATATTCCTACGCGCAAGAAAGTAGTGCGTGATATTCCTACACGCACGAAAGTAGTGCGTGAAATTCCTACGCGCAAAAAAGTAGTGCGTGATATTCCTACACGCACGAAAGTAGTGCGTGAAATTCCTACGCGCAAAAAAGTAGTGCGTGATAATCCTACGCGCAAGAAAGTAGTGCGTGATATTCCTACGCGCAAGTAAGTAGTGCGTGAAATTTCTACGTGCAAGAAAGTAGTGCGTGGAATTCCTACGCGCAAGAAAGTAGTGCGTGATATTCCTACGCGCAAGAAAGTAGTGAGTGATATTCCTAGGCGCAAGAAAGTAGTGCGTGAAATTCCTTCGCGCAAAAAAGTAGTGCGTGATATTCCTACGCGCAAGAAAGTAGTGCGTGATATTCCTACACGCACGAAAGTAGTGCGTGAAATTCCTACGCGCAAGAAAGTAGTGCGTGATATTCCTACGCGCAAGAAAGTAGTGCGTGATATTCCTACACGCAAGAAAGTAGTGCGTGATATTCCTAGGCGCAAAAAAGTAGTGCGTGAAATTCCTACGCGCAAAAAAGTAGTGGGTGATATTCCTACGCGCAAGAAAGTAGTGCGTGATATTCCTACACGCACGAAAGTAGTGCGCGAAATTCCTACGCGCAAGAAAGTAGTGCGTGATATTCCTACGCGCAAGAAAGTAGTGCGTGATATTCCTACACGCACGAAAGTAGTGCGTGAAATTCCTACGAGCAAGAAAGTAGTGCGTGATATTCCTACGCGCAAGAAAGTAGTGCGTGATATTCCTACATGCACGAAAGTAGTGCGTAAAATTCCTACGCGCAAGTAAGTAGTGCGTGATATTCCTACGCGCAAGAAAGTAGTGCGTGATATTCCTACACGCACGAAAGTAGTGCGTGATATTCCTACGCGCAAGAAAGTAGTGCGTGATATTCCTACGAGCAAGAAAGTAGTGCGTGAAATTCCTACGCGCAAGAAAGTAGTGCGTGTTATTCCTACACGCACGAAAGTAGTGCGTGATATTCCTACGCGCAAGAAAGTAGTGCGTGAAATTCCTACGGGCAAGAAAGTAGTGCGTGATATTCGTACGCGTAAGAAAGTAGTGCGTGATATTCCTACGCGAAAGAAAGTAGTGAGTGATATTCCTACGCAAAAGAAAGTAGTGCGTGAAATTCCTACGCAAAAGAAAGTAGTGCGTGGAATTCCTACGCGCAAGAAAGTAGTGAGTGATATTCCTACGCGCAAGAAAGTAGAGCGTGATATTCCTACGCGCAAGAAAGTAGTGAGTGATATTCCTACGCGAAAGAAAGTAGTGCGTGAAATTCCTCGAGCAAGAAAGTAGTGCGTGAAATTCCTATGCGCAAGTAAGTAGTGCGTGAAATTTCTACGTGCAAGAAAGTAGTGCGTGGAATTCCTACGCTCAAGAAAGTAGTGCGTGATATTCCTACGCGCAAGAAAGTAGTGCGTGATATTCCTAGGCGCAAGAAAGTAGTGCGTGAAATTCCTACGCGCAAAAAAGTAGTGCGTGATATTCCTACGCGCAAGAAAGTAGTGCGTGATATTCCTACACGCACGAAAGTAGTGCGTGAAATTCCTACGCGCAAGAAAGTAGTGCGTGATATTCCTACGCGCAAGAAAGTAGTGCGTGATATTCCTACGCGCAAGATAGTAGTGCGTGATATTCCTAGGCGCAAAAAAGTAGTGCGTGAAATTCCTACGCGCAAAAAAGTAGTGGGTGATATTCCTACGCGCAAGAAAGTAGTGCGTGATATTCCTACACGCACGAAAGTAGTGCGTGAAATTCCTACGCGCAAGAAAGTAGTGCGTGATATTCTTACGCGCAAGAAAGTAGTGCGTGATATTCCTACACGCACGAAATTAGTGCGTGAAATTCCTACGAGCAAGAAAGTAGTGCGTGATATTCCTACGCACAAGAAAGTAGTGCGTGATATTCCTACATGCACGAAAGTAGTGCGTGAAATTCCTACGCGCAAGTAAGTAGTGCGTGATATTCCTACGCGCAAAAAAGTAGTGCGTGATATTCCTACACGCACGAAAGTAGTGCGTGATATTCCTACGCGCAAGAAAGTAGTGCGTGATATTCCTACGAGCAAAAAAGTAGTGCGTGAAATTCCTACGCGCAAGAAAGTAGTGCGTGATATTCCTACGCGCAAGAAAGTAGTGCGTGATATTCCTACACGCACGAAAGTAGTGCGAGATATTCCTACGCGCAAGAAAGTAGTGCGTGAAATTCCTACGGGCAAGAAAGTAGTGCGTGATATTCCTACGCGCAAGAAAGTAGTGCGTGATATTCCTACGCGAAAGAAAGTAGTGAGTGATATTCCTACGCAAAAGAAAGTAGTGCGTGAAATTCCTACGCAAAAGAAAGTAGTGCGTGAAATTCCTACGCGCAAGAAAGTAGTGTGTGATATTCCTACGCGAAAGAAAGTAGAGCGTGATATTCCTACGCGCAAGAAAGTAGTGCGTGATATTCCTACACGCACGAAAGTAGTGCGTGAAATTCCTACGCGCAAAAAAGTAGTGCGTGATATTCCTACACGCACGAAAGTAGTGCGTGAAATTCCTACGCGCAAAAAAGTAGTGCGTGATAATCCTACGCGCAAGAAAGTAGTGCGTGATATTCCTACGCGCAAGTAAGTAGTGCGTGAAATTTCTACGTGCAAGAAAGTAGTGCGTGGAATTCCTACGCGCAAGAAAGTAGTGCGTGATATTCCTACGCGCAAGAAAGTAGTGAGTGATATTCCTAGGCGCAAGAAAGTAGTGCGTGAAATTCCTTCGCGCAAAAAAGTAGTGCGTGATATTCCTACGCGCAAGAAAGTAGTGCGTGATATTCCTACACGCACGAAAGTAGTGCGTGAAATTCCTACGCGCAAGAAAGTAGTGCGTGATATTCCTACGCGCAAGAAAGTAGTGCGTGATATTCCTACACGCAAGAAAGTAGTGCGTGATATTCCTAGGCGCAAAAAAGTAGTGCGTGAAATTCCTACGCGCAAAAAAGTAGTGGGTGATATTCCTACGCGCAAGAAAGTAGTGCGTGATATTCCTACACGCACGAAAGTAGTGCGCGAAATTCCTACGCGCAAGAAAGTAGTGCGTGATATTCCTACGCGCAAGAAAGTAGTGCGTGATATTCCTACACGCACGAAAGTAGTGCGTGAAATTCCTACGAGCAAGAAAGTAGTGCGTGATATTCCTACGCGCAAGAAAGTAGTGCGTGATATTCCTACATGCACGAAAGTAGTGCGTAAAATTCCTACGCGCAAGTAAGTAGTGCGTGATATTCCTACGCGCAAGAAAGTAGTGCGTGATATTCCTACACGCACGAAAGTAGTGCGTGATATTCCTACGCGCAAGAAAGTAGTGCGTGATATTCCTACGAGCAAGAAAGTAGTGCGTGAAATTCCTACGCGCAAGAAAGTAGTGCGTGTTATTCCTACACGCACGAAAGTAGTGCGTGATATTCCTACGCGCAAGAAAGTAGTGCGTGAAATTCCTACGGGCAAGAAAGTAGTGCGTGATATTCGTACGCGTAAGAAAGTAGTGCGTGATATTCCTACGCGAAAGAAAGTAGTGAGTGATATTCCTACGCAAAAGAAAGTAGTGCGTGAAATTCCTACGCAAAAGAAAGTAGTGCGTGGAATTCCTACGCGCAAGAAAGTAGTGAGTGATATTCCTACGCGCAAGAAAGTAGAGCGTGATATTCCTACGCGCAAGAAAGTAGTGAGTGATATTCCTACGCGAAAGAAAGTAGTGCGTGAAATTCCTCGAGCAAGAAAGTAGTGCGTGAAATTCCTATGCGCAAGTAAGTAGTGCGTGAAATTTCTACGTGCAAGAAAGTAGTGCGTGGAATTCCTACGCTCAAGAAAGTAGTGCGTGATATTCCTACGCGCAAGAAAGTAGTGCGTGATATTCCTAGGCGCAAGAAAGTAGTGCGTGAAATTCCTACGCGCAAAAAAGTAGTGCGTGATATTCCTACGCGCAAGAAAGTAGTGCGTGATATTCCTACACGCACGAAAGTAGTGCGTGAAATTCCTACGCGCAAGAAAGTAGTGCGTGATATTCCTACGCGCAAGAAAGTAGTGCGTGATATTCCTACGCGCAAGATAGTAGTGCGTGATATTCCTAGGCGCAAAAAAGTAGTGCGTGAAATTCCTACGCGCAAAAAAGTAGTGGGTGATATTCCTACGCGCAAGAAAGTAGTGCGTGATATTCCTACACGCACGAAAGTAGTGCGTGAAATTCCTACGCGCAAGAAAGTAGTGCGTGATATTCTTACGCGCAAGAAAGTAGTGCGTGATATTCCTACACGCACGAAATTAGTGCGTGAAATTCCTACGAGCAAGAAAGTAGTGCGTGATATTCCTACGCACAAGAAAGTAGTGCGTGATATTCCTACATGCACGAAAGTAGTGCGTGAAATTCCTACGCGCAAGTAAGTAGTGCGTGATATTCCTACGCGCAAAAAAGTAGTGCGTGATATTCCTACACGCACGAAAGTAGTGCGTGATATTCCTACGCGCAAGAAAGTAGTGTGTGATATTCCTACAAGCAAGAAAGTAGTGCGTGAAATTCCTACGCGCAAGAAAGTAGTGTGTGATATTCCTACACGCACGAAAGTAGTGCGTGATATTCCTACGCGCAAGAAAGTAGTGCGTGATATTCCTACATGCACGAAAGTAGTGCGTAAAATTCCTACGCGCAAGTAAGTAGTGCGTGATATTCCTACGCGCAAGAAAGTAGTGCGTGATATTCCTACACGCACGAAAGTAGTGCGTGATATTCCTACGCGCAAGAAAGTAGTGCGTGATATTCCTACGAGCAAGAAAGTAGTGCGTGAAATTCCTACGCGCAAGAAAGTAGTGCTTGTTATTCCTACACGCACGAAAGTAGTGCGTGATATTCCTACGCGCAAGAAAGTAGTGCGTGAAATTCCTACGGGCAAGAAAGTAGTGCGTGATATTCGTACGCGTAAGAAAGTAGTGCGTGATATTCCTACGCGAAAGAAAGTAGTGAGTGATATTCCTACGCAAAAGAAAGTAGTGCGTGAAATTCCTACGCAAAAGAAAGTAGTGCGTGGAATTCCTACGCGCAAGAAAGTAGTGAGTGATAGTCCTACGCGCAAGAAAGTAGAGCGTGATATTCCTACGCGCAAGAAAGTAGTGAGTGATATTCCTACGCGAAAGAAAGTAGTGCGTGAAATTCCTCGAGCAAGAAAGTAGTGCGTGAAATTCCTACGCGCAAGAAAGTAGTGCATGATATTCCTACGCGCAAGAAAGTAGTGCGTGATATTCCTACACGCACGAAAGTAGTGCGTGATATTCCTACGCGCAAGAAAGTAGTGCGTGATATTCCTACGCGCAAGTAAGTAGTGCGTGAAATTTCTACGTGCAAGAAATTAGTGCGTGGAATTCCTACGCGCAAGAAAGTAGTGCGTGATACTCCTACGCGCAAGAAAGTAGTGCGTGATATTCCTAGGCGCAAGAAAGTAGTGCGTGAAATTCCTACGCGCAAAAAAGTAGTGCGTGATATTCCTACGCGCAAGAAAGTAGTGCGTGATATTCCTAGACGCACGAAAGTAGTGCGTGAAATTCCTACGCGCAAGAAAGTAGTGCGTGATATTCCTACGCGCAAGAAAGTAGTGCGTGATATTCCTACGCGCAAGAAAGTAGTGCGTGATATTCCTAGGCGCAAAAAAGTAGTGCGTGAAATTCCTACGCGCAAAAAAGTAGTGGGTGATATTCCTACGCGCAAGAAAGTAGTGCGTGATATTCCTACACGCACGAAAGTAGTGCGTGAAATTCCTACGCGCAAGAAAGTAGTGCGTGATATTCCTACGCGCAAGAAAGTAGTGCGTGATATTCCTACACGCACGAAATTAGTGCGTGAAATTCCTACGAGCAAGAAAGTAGTGCGTGATATTCCTACGCGCAAGAAAGTAGTGCGTGATATTCCTACATGCACGAAAGTAGTGCGTGAAATTCCTACGCGCAAGTAAGTAGTGCGTGATATTCCTACGCGCAAAAAAGTAGTGCGTGATATTCCTACACGCACGAAAGTAGTGCGTGATATTCCTACGCGCAAGAAAGTAGTGTGTGATATTCCTACAAGCAAGAAAGTAGTGCGTGAAATTCCTACGCGCAAGAAAGTAGTGCGTGATATTCCTACACGCACGAAAGTAGTGCGTGATATTCCTACGCGCAAGAAAGTAGTGCGTGAAACTCCTACGTGCAAGAAAGTAGTGCGTGATATTCGTACGCGTAAGAAAGTAGTGTGTGATATTCCTACGCGAAAGAAAGTAGTGAGTGATATTCCTACGCAAAAGAAAGTAGTGCGTGAAATTCCTACGCAAAAGAAAGTAGTGCGTGAAATTCCTACGCGCAAGAAAGTAGTGAGTGATATTCCTACGCGCAAGAAAGTAGAGCATGATATTTCTACGCGCAAGAAAGTATGAGTGATATTCCTACGCGAAAGAAAGTAGTGCGTGAAATTCCTACGCGCAAGAAATTAGTGCGTGAAATTCCTACGCGCAAGAAAGTAGTGCATGATATTCCTACACGCACGAAAGTAGTGCGTGATATTCCTACGTGCAAGAAAGTAGTGCGTGATATTCCTAGGCGCAAGAAAGTAGTGCGTGAAATTCCTACGGGCAAGAAAGTAGTGCGTGATATTCCTACGCGCAAAAAAGTAGTGCGTGATATACCTACGCGCAAGAAAGTGGTGCGTGATATTCCTACGCGCAAGAAAGTAGTGCGTGATATTCCTACAGGCAAGAAAGTAGTGCGTGATATTCCTACGCGCAAAAAAGTAATGCGTGAAATTCCTACGCGCAAGAAAGTAGTGCGTGATATTCCTACGCGCAAGAAAGTAGTGCGTGATATTCCTACACGCACGAAAGTAGTGCGTGAAATTCCTACGCGCAAAAAAGTAGTGCGTGATATTCCTACGCGCAAGATAGTAGTGCGTGATATTCCTACACGCACGAAAGTAGTGTGTGATATTCCTACGCGCAAGAAAGTAGTGCGTGATATTCCTACGAGCAAAAAAGTAGTGCGTGAAATTCCTACGCGCAAGAAAGTAGTGCGTGTTATTCCTACGCGCAAGAAAGTAGTGCGTGATATTCCTACACGCACGAAAGTAGTGCGAGATATTCCTACGCGCAAGAAAGTAGTGCGTGAAATTCCTACGGGCAAGAAAGTAGTGCGTGATATTCCTACGCGCAAGAAAGTAGTGCGTGATATTCCTACGCGAAAGAAAGTAGTAAGTGATATTCCTACGCAAAAGAAAGTAGTGCGTGAAATTCCTACGCAAAAGAAAGTAGTGCGTGAAATTCCTACGCGCAAGAAAGTAGTGTGTGATATTCCTACGCGAAAGAAAGTAGAGCGTGATATTCCTACGCGCAAGAAAGTAGTGCGTGATATTCCTACACGCACGAAAGTAGTGCGTGAAATTCATACGCGCAAAAAAGTAGTGCGTGATATTCCTACACGCACGAAAGTAGTGCGTGAAATTCCTACGCGCAAAAAAGTAGTGCGTGATATTCCTACGCGCAAGAAAGTAGTGCGTGATATTCCTACGCGCAAGTAAGTAGTGCGTGAAATTTCTACGTGCAAGAAAGTAGTGCGTGGAATTCCTACGCGCAAGAAAGTAGTGCGTGATATTCCTACGCGCAAGAAAGTAGTGAGTGATATTCCTAGGCGCAAGAAAGTAGTGCGTGAAATTCCTTCGCGCAAAAAAGTAGTGCGTGATATTCCTACGCGCAAGAAAGTAGTGCGTGATATTCCTACACGCACGAAAGTAGTGCGTGAAATTCCTACGCGCAAGAAAGTAGTGCGTGATATTCCTACGCGCAAGAAAGTAGTGCGTGATATTCCTACACGCAAGAAAGTAGTGCGTGATATTCCTAGGCGCAAAAAAGTAGTGCGTGAAATTCCTACGCGCAAGAAAGTAGTGCGTGATATTCCTACGCGAAAGAAAGTAGTGAGTGATATTCCTACGCAAAAGACAGTAGTGCGTGAAATTCCTACGCAAAAGAAAGTAGTGCGTGATATTCCTACGCGCAAGAAAGTAGTGCGTGATATTCCTACACGCACGAAAGTAGTGCGTGAAATTCCTACGAGCAAGAAAGTAGTGCGTGATATTCCTACGCGCAAGAAAGTAGTGCGTGATATTCCTACATGCACGAAAGTAGTGCGTAAAATTCCCACGCGCAAGTAAGTAGTGCCTGATATTCCTACGCGCAAGAAAGTAGTGCGTGATATTCCTACACGCACGAAAGTAGTGCGTGATATTCCTACGCGCAAGAAAGTAGTGCGTGATATTCCTACGAGCAAGAAAGTAGTGCGTGAAATTCCTACGCGCAAGAAAGTAGTGCGTGTTATTCCTACACGCACGAAAGTAGTGCGTGATATTCCTACGCGCAAGAAAGTAGTGCGTGAAATTCCTACGGGCAAGAAAGTAGTGCGTGATATTCGTACGCGTAAGAAAGTAGTGCGTGATATTCCTACGCGAAAGAAAGTAGTGAGTGATATTCCTACGCAAAAGAAAGTAGTGCGTGAAATTCCTACGCAAAAGAAAGTAGTGCGTGGAATTCCTACGCGCAAGAAAGTAGTGAGTGATATTCCTACGCGCAAGAAAGTAGAGCGTGATATTCCTACGCGCAAGAAAGTAGTGAGTGATATTCCTACGCGAAAGAAAGTAGTGCGTGAAATTCCTCGAGCAAGAAAGTAGTGCGTGAAATTCCTACGCGCAAGAAAGTAGTGCATGATATTCCTACGCGCAAGAAAGTAGTGCGTGATATTCCTACACGCACGAAAGTAGTGCGTGATATTCCTACGCGCAAGAAAGTAGTGAGTGATATTCCTACGCGAAAGAAAGTAGTGCGTGAAATTCCTACGCGCAAGAAAGTAGTGCGTGAAATTCCTACGCGCAAGAAAGTAGTGCATGATATTCCTACACGCACGAAAGTAGTGCGTGATATTCCTACGTGCAAGAAAGTAGTGCGTGATATTCCTAGGCGCAAGAAAGTAGTGCGTGAAATTCCTACGGGCAAGAAAGTAGTGCGTGATATTCCTACGCGCAAAAAAGTAGTGCGTGATATACCTACGCGCAAGAAAGTGGTGCGTGATATTCCTACGCGCAAGAAAGTAGTGCGTGATATTCCAACAGGCAAGAAAGTAGTGCGTGATATTCCTACGCGCAAAAAAGTAATGCGTGAAATTCCTACGCGCAAGAAAGTAGTGCGTGATATTCCTACGCGCAAGAAAGTAGTGCGTGATATTCCTACACGCACGAAAGTAGTGCGTGAAATTCCTACGCGCAAAAAAGTAGTGCGTGATATTCCTACGCGCAAGATAGTAGTGCGTGATATTCCTACACGCACGAAAGTAGTGTGTGATATTCCTACGCGCAAGAAAGTAGTGCGTGATATTCCTACGAGCAAAAAAGTAGTGCGTGAAATTCCTACGCGCAAGAAAGTAGTGCGTGTTATTCCTACGCGCAAGAAAGTAGTGCGTGATATTCCTACACGCACGAAAGTAGTGCGAGATATTCCTACGCGCAAGAAAGTAGTGCGTGAAATTCCTACGGGCAAGAAAGTAGTGCGTGATATTCCTACGCGCAAGAAAGTAGTGCGTGATATTCCTACGCGAAAGAAAGTAGTAAGTGATATTCCTACGCAAAAGAAAGTAGTGCGTGAAATTCCTACGCAAAAGAAAGTAGTGCGTGAAATTCCTACGCGCAAGAAAGTAGTGTGTGATATTCCTACGCGAAAGAAAGTAGAGCGTGATATTCCTACGCGCAAGAAAGTAGTGCGTGATATTCCTACACGCACGAAAGTAGTGCGTGAAATTCATACGCGCAAAAAAGTAGTGCGTGATATTCCTACACGCACGAAAGTAGTGCGTGAAATTCCTACGCGCAAAAAAGTAGTGCGTGATATTCCTACGCGCAAGAAAGTAGTGCGTGATATTCCTACGCGCAAGTAAGTAGTGCGTGAAATTTCTACGTGCAAGAAAGTAGTGCGTGGAATTCCTACGCGCAAGAAAGTAGTGCGTGATATTCCTACGCGCAAGAAAGTAGTGAGTGATATTCCTAGGCGCAAGAAAGTAGTGCGTGAAATTCCTTCGCGCAAAAAAGTAGTGCGTGATATTCCTACGCGCAAGAAAGTAGTGCGTGATATTCCTACACGCACGAAAGTAGTGCGTGAAATTCCTACGCGCAAGAAAGTAGTGCGTGATATTCCTACGCGCAAGAAAGTAGTGCGTGATATTCCTACACGCAAGAAAGTAGTGCGTGATATTCCTAGGCGCAAAAAAGTAGTGCGTGAAATTCCTACGCGCAAGAAAGTAGTGCGTGATATTCCTACGCGAAAGAAAGTAGTGAGTGATATTCCTACGCAAAAGAAAGTAGTGCGTGAAATTCCTACGCAAAAGAAAGTAGTGCGTGATATTCCTACGCGCAAGAAAGTAGTGCGTGATATTCCTACACGCACGAAAGTAGTGCGTGAAATTCCTACGAGCAAGAAAGTAGTGCGTGATATTCCTACGCGCAAGAAAGTAGTGCGTGATATTCCTACATGCACGAAAGTAGTGCGTAAAATTCCTACGCGCAAGTAAGTAGTGCGTGATATTCCTACGCGCAAGAAAGTAGTGCGTGATATTCCTACACGCACGAAAGTAGTGCGTGATATTCCTACGCGCAAGAAAGTAGTGCGTGATATTCCTACGAGCAAGAAAGTAGTGCGTGAAATTCCTACGCGCAAGAAAGTAGTGCGTGTTATTCCTACACGCACGAAAGTAGTGCGTGATATTCCTACGCGCAAGAAAGTAGTGCGTGAAATTCCTACGGGCAAGAAAGTAGTGCGTGATATTCGTACGCGTAAGAAAGTAGTGCGTGATATTCCTACGCGAAAGAAAGTAGTGAGTGATATTCCTACGCAAAAGAAAGTAGTGCGTGAAATTCCTACGCAAAAGAAAGTAGTGCGTGGAATTCCTACGCGCAAGAAAGTAGTGAGTGATATTCCTACGCGCAAGAAAGTAGAGCGTGATATTCCTACGCGCAAGAAAGTAGTGAGTGATATTCCTACGCGAAAGAAAGTAGTGCGTGAAATTCCTCGAGCAAGAAAGTAGTGCGTGAAATTCCTACGCGCAAGAAAGTAGTGCATGATATTCCTACGCGCAAGAAAGTAGTGCGTGATATTCCTACACGCACGAAAGTAGTGCGTGATATTCCTACGCGCAAGAAAGTAGTGCGTGATATTCCTACGCGCAAGTAAGTAGTGCGTGAAATTTCTACGTGCAAGAAAGTAGTGCGTGGAATTCCTACGCGCAAGAAAGTAGTGCGTGATATTCCTACGCGCAAGAAAGTAGTGCGTGATATTCCTAGGCGCAAGAAAGTAGTGCGTGAAATTCCTACGCGCAAAAAAGTAGTGCGTGATATTCCTACGCGCAAGAAAGTAGTGCGTGATATTCCTACACGCACGAAAGTAGTGCGTGAAACTCCTACGCGCAAGAAAGTAGTGCGTGATATTCCTACGCGCAAGAAAGTAGTGCGTGATATTCCTACGCGCAAGAAAGTAGTGCGTGATATTCCTAGGCGCAAAAAAGTAGTGCGTGAAATTCCTACGCGCAAAAAAGTAGTGGGTGATATTCCTACGCGCAAGAAAGTAGTGCGTGATATTCCTACACGCACGAAAGTAGTGCGTGAAATTCCTACGCGCAAGAAAGTAGTGCGTGATATTCCTACGCGCAAGAAAGTAGTGCGTGATATTCCTACACGCACGAAATTAGTGCGTGAAATTCCTACGAGCAAGAAAGTAGTGCGTGATATTCCTACGCGCAAGAAAGTAGTGCGTGATATTCCTACATGCACGAAAGTAGTGCGTGAAATTCCTACGCGCAAGTAAGTAGTGCGTGATATTCCTACGCGCAAAAAAGTAGTGCGTGATATTCCTACACGCACGAAAGTAGTGCGTGATATTCCTACGCGCAAGAAAGTAGTGTGTGATATTCCTACAAGCAAGAAAGTAGTGCGTGAAATTCCTACGCGCAAGAAAGTAGTGCGTGATATTCCTACACGCACGAAAGTAGTGCGTGATATTCCTACGCGCAAGAAAGTAGTGCGTGAAATTCCTACGGGCAAGAAAGTAGTGCGTGATATTCGTACGCGTAAGAAAGTAGTGTGTGATATTCCTACGCGAAAGAAAGTAGTGAGTGATATTCCTACGCAAAAGAAAGTAGTGCGTGAAATTCCTACGCAAAAGAAAGTAGTGCGTGAAATTCCTACGCGCAAGAAAGTAGAGAGTGATATTCCTACGCGCAAGAAAGTAGAGCATGATATTTCTACGCGCAAGAAAGTAGTGAGTGATATTCCTACGCGAAAGAAAGTAGTGCGTGAAATTCCTACGCGCAAGAAAGTAGTGCGTGAAATTCCTACGCGCAAGAAAGTAGTGCATGATATTCCTACACGCACGAAAGTAGTGCGTGATATTCCTACGTGCAAGAAAGTAGTGCGTGATATTCCTAGGCGCAAGAAAGTAGTGCGTGAAATTCCTACGGGCAAGAAAGTAGTGCGTGATATTCCTACGCGCAAAAAAGTAGTGCGTGATATACCTACGCGCAAGAAAGTGGTGCGTGATATTCCTACGCGCAAGAAAGTAGTGCGTGATATTCCTACAGGCAAGAAAGTAGTGCGTGATATTCCTACGCGCAAAAAAGTAATGCGTGAAATTCCTACGCGCAAGAAAGTAGTGCGTGATATTCCTACGCGCAAGAAAGTAGTGCGTGATATTCCTACACGCACGAAAGTAGTGCGTGAAATTCCTACGCGCAAAAAAGTAGTGCGTGATATTCCTACGCGCAAGATAGTAGTGCGTGATATTCCTACACGCACGAAAGTAGTGTGTGATATTCCTACGCGCAAGAAAGTAGTGCGTGATATTCCTACGAGCAAAAAAGTAGTGCGTGAAATTCCTACGCGCAAGAAAGTAGTGCGTGTTATTCCTACGCGCAAGAAAGTAGTGCGTGATATTCCTACACGCACGAAAGTAGTGCGAGATATTCCTACGCGCAAGAAAGTAGTGCGTGAAATTCCTACGGGCAAGAAAGTAGTGCGTGATATTCCTACGCGCAAGAAAGTAGTGCGTGATATTCCTACGCGAAAGAAAGTAGTAAGTGATATTCCTACGCAAAAGAAAGTAGTGCGTGAAATTCCTACGCAAAAGAAAGTAGTGCGTGAAATTCCTACGCGCAAGAAAGTAGTGTGTGATATTCCTACGCGAAAGAAAGTAGAGCGTGATATTCCTACGCGCAAGAAAGTAGTGCGTGATATTCCTACACGCACGAAAGTAGTGCGTGAAATTCATACGCGCAAAAAAGTAGTGCGTGATATTCCTACACGCACGAAAGTAGTGCGTGAAATTCCTACGCGCAAAAAAGTAGTGCGTGATATTCCTACGCGCAAGAAAGTAGTGCGTGATATTCCTACGCGCAAGTAAGTAGTGCGTGAAATTTCTACGTGCAAGAAAGTAGTGCGTGGAATTCCTACGCGCAAGAAAGTAGTGCGTGATATTCCTACGCGCAAGAAAGTAGTGAGTGATATTCCTAGGCGCAAGAAAGTAGTGCGTGAAATTCCTTCGCGCAAAAAAGTAGTGCGTGATATTCCTACGCGCAAGAAAGTAGTGCGTGATATTCCTACACGCACGAAAGTAGTGCGTGAAATTCCTACGCGCAAGAAAGTAGTGCGTGATATTCCTACGCGCAAGAAAGTAGTGCGTGATATTCCTACACGCAAGAAAGTAGTGCGTGATATTCCTAGGCGCAAAAAAGTAGTGCGTGAAATTCCTACGCGCAAGAAAGTAGTGCGTGATATTCCTACGCGAAAGAAAGTAGTGAGTGATATTCCTACGCAAAAGAAAGTAGTGCGTGAAATTCCTACGCAAAAGAAAGTAGTGCGTGATATTCCTACGCGCAAGAAAGTAGTGCGTGATATTCCTACACGCACGAAAGTAGTGCGTGAAATTCCTACGAGCAAGAAAGTAGTGCGTGATATTCCTACGCGCAAGAAAGTAGTGCGTGATATTCCTACATGCACGAAAGTAGTGCGTAAAATTCCTACGCGCAAGTAAGTAGTGCGTGATATTCCTACGCGCAAGAAAGTAGTGCGTGATATTCCTACACGCACGAAAGTAGTGCGTGATATTCCTACGCGCAAGAAAGTAGTGCGTGATATTCCTACGAGCAAGAAAGTAGTGCGTGAAATTCCTACGCGCAAGAAAGTAGTGCGTGTTATTCCTACACGCACGAAAGTAGTGCGTGATATTCCTACGCGCAAGAAAGTAGTGCGTGAAATTCCTACGGGCAAGAAAGTAGTGCGTGATATTCGTACGCGTAAGAAAGTAGTGCGTGATATTCCTACGCGAAAGAAAGTAGTGAGTGATATTCCTACGCAAAAGAAAGTAGTGCGTGAAATTCCTACGCAAAAGAAAGTAGTGCGTGGAATTCCTACGCGCAAGAAAGTAGTGAGTGATATTCCTACGCGCAAGAAAGTAGAGCATGATATTCCTACGCGCAAGAAAGTAGTGAGTGATATTCCTACGCGAAAGAAAGTAGTGCGTGAAATTCCTCGAGCAAGAAAGTAGTGCGTGAAATTCCTACGCGCAAGAAAGTAGTGCATGATATTCCTACGCGCAAGAAAGTAGTGCGTGATATTCCTACACGCACGAAAGTAGTGCGTGATATTCCTACGCGCAAGAAAGTAGTGCGTGATATTCCTACGCGCAAGTAAGTAGTGCGTGAAATTTCTACGCGCAAGAAAGTAGTGCGTGGAATTCCTACGCGCAAGAAAGTAGTGCGTGATATTCCTACGCGCAAGAAAGTAGTGCGTGATATTCCTAGGCGCAAGAAAGTAGTGCGTGAAATTCCTACGCGCAAAAAAGTAGTGCGTGATATTCCTACGCGCAAGAAAGTAGTGCGTGATATTCCTACACGCACGAAAGTAGTGCGTGAAATTCCTACGCGCAAGAAAGTAGTGCGTGATATTCCTACGCGCAAGAAAGTAGTGCGTGATATTCCTACGCGCAAGATAGTAGTGCGTGATATTCCTAGGCGCAAAAAAGTAGTGCGTGAAATTCCTACGCGCAAAAAAGTAGTGGGTGATATTCCTACGCGCAAGAAAGTAGTGCGTGATATTCCTACACGCACGAAAGTAGTGCGTGAAATTCCTACGCGCAAGAAAGTAGTGCGTGATATTCCTACGCGCAAGAAAGTAGTGCGTGATATTCCTACACGCACGAAATTAGTGCGTGAAATTCCTACGAGCAAGAAAGTAGTGCGTGATATTCCTACGCGCAAGAAAGTAGTGCGTGATATTCCTACATGCACGAAAGTAGTGCGTGAAATTCCTACGCGCAAGTAAGTAGTGCGTGATATTCCTACGCGCAAAAAAGTAGTGCGTGATATTCCTACACGCACGAAAGTAGTGCGTGATATTCCTACGCGCAAGAAAGTAGTGTGTGATATTCCTACAAGCAAGAAAGTAGTGCGTGAAATTCCTACGCGCAAGAAAGTAGTGCTTGATATTCCTACACGCACGAAAGTAGTGCGTGATATTCCTACGCGCAAGAAAGTAGTGCGTGAAATTCCTACGGGCAAGAAAGTAGTGCGTGATATTCGTACGCGTAAGAAAGTAGTGCGTGATATTCCTACGCGAAAGAAAGTAGTGAGTGATATTCCTACGCAAAAGAAAGTAGTGCGTGAAATTCCTACGCAAAAGAAAGTAGTGCGTGAAATTCCTACGCGCAAGAAAGTAGTGAGTGATATTCCTACGCGCAAGAAAGTAGAGCATGATATTTCTACGCGCAAGAAAGTAGTGAGTGATATTCCTACGCGAAAGAAAGTAGTGCGTGAAATTCCTACGCGCAAGAAAGTTGTGCGTGAAATTCCTACGCGCAAGAAAGTAGTGCATGATATTCCTACACGCACGAAAGTAGTGCGTGATATTCCTACGTGCAAGAAAGTAGTGCGTGATATTCCTAGGCGCAAGAAAGTAGTGCGTGAAATTCCTACGGGCAAGAAAGTAGTGCGTGATATTCCTACGCGCAAAAAAGTAGTGCGTGATATACCTACGCGCAAGAAAGTGGTGCGTGATATTCCTACACGCAAGAAAGTAGTGCGTGATATTCCTACGGGCAAGAAAGTAGTGCGTGATATTCCTACGCGCAAGAAAGTAGTGCGTGAAATTCCTACGCGCAAGAAAGTAGTGCGTGATATTCCTGCGCACAAGAAAGTAGTGCGTGATATTCCTACGCGCAAGAAAGTAGTGCGTGATATTCCTACGCGCAAGAAAGTAGTGCGTGAAATTCCTACGCGCAAGAAAGTAGTGCGTGATATTCCTAGGCGCAAGAAAGTAGTGCGTGAAATTCCTACGCACAAAAAAGTAGTGCGTGTTATTCCTACGCGCAAGAAAGTAGTGCGTGATATTCCTACACGCACGAAAGTAGTGCGTGAAATTCCTACGTGCAAGAAAGTAGTGCGTGATATTCCTATGCGCAAGAAAGTAGTGCGTGATATTCCTACGCGCAAGAAAGTCGTGCGTGATATTCCTACACGCACGAAAGTAGTGCGTGAAATTCCTACGCGCAAGAAAGTAGTGCGTGATATTCCTACACGCACGAAAGTAGTGCGTGAAATTCCTACGCGCAAGAAAGTAGTGCGTGATATTCCTACGCGTAAGAAAGTAGTGCGTGATATTCCTACGCGAAAGAAAGTAGTGAGTGATATTCCTACGCAAAAGAAAGTAGTGCGTGAAATTCCTACGCAAAAGAAAGTAGTGCGTGAAATTCCTACGCGCAAGAAAGTAGTGAGTGATATTCCTACGCGCAAGAAAGTAGAGCATGATATTTCTACGCGCAAGAAAGTAGTGAGTGATATTCCTACGCGAAAGAAAGTAGTGCGTGAAATTCCTACGCGCAAGAAAGTTGTGCGTGAAATTCCTACGCGCAAGAAAGTAGTGCATGATATTCCTACACGCACGAAAGTAGTGCGTGATATTCCTACGTGCAAGAAAGTAGTGCGTGATATTCCTAGGCGCAAGAAAGTAGTGCGTGAAATTCCTACGGGCAAGAAAGTAGTGCGTGATATTCCTACGCGCAAAAAAGTAGTGCGTGATATACCTACGCGCAAGAAAGTGGTGCGTGATATTCCTACACGCAAGAAAGTAGTGCGTGATATTCCTACGGGCAAGAAAGTAGTGCGTGATATTCCTACGCGCAAGAAAGTAGTGCGTGAAATTCCTACGCGCAAGAAAGTAGTGCGTGATATTCCTGCGCACAAGAAAGTAGTGCGTGATATTCCTACGCGCAAGAAAGTAGTGCGTGATATTCCTACGCGCAAGAAAGTAGTGCGTGAAATTCCTACGCGCAAGAAAGTAGTGCGTGATATTCCTAGGCGCAAGAAAGTAGTGCGTGAAATTCCTACGCACAAAAAAGTAGTGCGTGTTATTCCTACGCGCAAGAAAGTAGTGCGTGATATTCCTACACGCACGAAAGTAGTGCGTGAAATTCCTACGTGCAAGAAAGTAGTGCGTGATATTCCTATGCGCAAGAAAGTAGTGCGTGATATTCCTACGCGCAAGAAAGTCGTGCGTGATATTCCTACACGCACGAAAGTAGTGCGTGAAATTCCTACGCGCAAGAAAGTAGTGCGTGATATTCCTACACGCACGAAAGTAGTGCGTGAAATTCCTACGCGCAAGAAAGTAGTGCGTGATATTCCTACGCGCAAAAAAGTAGTGCGTGATATTCCTACACGCACGAAAGTAGTGCGTGATATTCCTACGCGCAAAAAAGTAGTGCGGGATATTCCTACGAGCAAGAAAGTAGTGCGTGAAATTCCTACGCGCAAGAAAGAAGTGCGTGATATTCCTACGCGCAAGAAAGTAGTGCGTGATATTCCTACACGCACGAAAGTAGTGCGTGATATTCCTACGCGCAAGAAAGTAGTGCGTGATATTCCTACGCGCAAGAAAGTAGTGCGTGATATTCCTACGCGAAAGAAAGTAGTGAGTGATATTCCTACGCAAAAGAAAGTAGTGCGTGAAATTCCTACGCAAAAGAAAGTAGTGCGTGAAATTCCTACGCGCAAGAAAGTAGTGTGTGATATTCCTACGCGAAAGAAAGTAGAGCGTGATATTCCTACGCGCAAGAAAGCAGTGCGTGATATTCCTACACGCACGAAAGTAGTGCGTGAAATTCCTACGCGCAAAAAAGTAGTGCGTGAAATTCCTACGCGCAAGAAAGTAGTGTGTGATATTCCTACGCGAAAGAAAGTAGAGCGTGATATTCCTACGCGCAAGAAAGTAGTGCGTGATATTCCTACACGCACGAAAGTAGTGCGTGACATTCCTACGCGCAAAAAAGTAGTGCGTGATATTCCTACATGCACGAAAGTAGTGCGTGAAATTCCTACGCGCAAAAAAGTAGTGCGTGATATTCCTACGCGCAAGAAAGTAGTGCGTGATATTCCTACGCGCAAGTAAGTAGTGCGTGAAATTTCTACGTGCAAGAAAGTAGTGCGCGGAATTCCTACGCGCAAGAAAGTAGTGCGTGATATTCCTACGCGCGAGAAAGTAGTGAGTGATATTCCTAGGCGCAAGAAAGTAGTGCGTGAAATTCCTTCGCGCAAAAAAGTAGTGCGTGATATTCCTACGCGCAAGAAAGTAGTGCGTGATATTCCTACACGCACGAAAGTAGTGCGTGAAATTCCTACGCGCAAGAAAGTAGTGCGTGATATTCCTACGCGCAAGAAAGTAGTGCGTGATATTCCTACACGCAAGAAAGTAGTGCGTGATATTCCTAGGCGCAAAAAAGTAGTGCGTGAAATTCCTACGCGCAAAAAAGTAGTGGGTGATATTCCTACGCGCAAGAAAGTAGTGCGTGATATTCCTACACGCACGAAAGTAGTGCGTGAAATTCCTACGCGCAAGAAAGTAGTGCGTGATATTCCTACGCGCAAGAAAGTAGTGCGTGAAATTCCTACGAGCAAGAAAGTAGTGCGTGATATTCCTACGCCCAAGAAAGTAGTGCGTGATATTCCTACATGCACGAAAGTAGTGCGTGAAATTCCTACGCGCAAGTAAGTAGTGCGTGATATTCCTACGCGCAAGAAAGTAGCGCGTGATATTCCTACACGCACGAAAGTAGTGCGTGATATTCCTACGCGCAAGAAAGTAGTGCGTGATATTCCTACGAGCAAGAAAGTAGTGCGTGAAATTCCTACGCGCAAGAAAGTAGTGCGTGTTATTCCTACACGCACGAAAGTAGTGCGTGATATTCCTACGCGCAAGAAAGTAGTGCGTGAAATTCCTACGGGCAAGAAAGTAGTGCGTGATATTCGTACGCGTAAGAAAGTAGTGCGTGATATTCCTACGCGAAAGAAAGTAGTGAGTGATATTCCTACGCAAAAGAAAGTAGTGCGTGAAATTCCTACGCAAAAGAAAGTAGTGCGTGGAATTCCTACGCGCAAGAAAGAAGTGAGTGATATTTCTACGCGCAAGAAAGTAGAGCGTGATATTCCTACGCGCAAGAAAGTAGTGAGTGATATTCCTACGCGAAAGAAAGTAGTGCGTGAAATTCCTCGAGCAAGAAAGTAGTGCGTGAAATTCCTACGCGCAAGAAAGTAGTGCATGATATTCCTACGCGCAAGAAAGTAGTGCGTGATATTCCTACACGCACGAAAGTAGTGCATGATATTCCTACGCGCAAGAAAGTAGTGCGTGATATTCCTACGCGCAAGTAAGTAGTGCGTGAAATTTCTACGTGCAAGAAAGTAGTGCGTGGAATTCCTACGCGCACGAAAGTAGTGCGTGATATTCCTACGCGCAAGAAAGTAGTGCGTGATATTCCTACGCGCAAGTAAGTAGTGCGTGAAATTTCTACGTGCAAGAAAGTAGTGCGTGAAATTCCTACGCGCAAGAAAGTAGTGCGTGATATTCCTACGCGCAAGAAAGTAGTGCGTGATATTCCTACACGCAAGAAAGTAGTGCGTGATATTCCTAGGCGCAAAAAAGTAGTGCGTGAAATTCCTACGCGCAAAAAAGTAGTGGGTGATATTCCTACGCGCAAGAAAGTAGTGCGTGATATTCCTACACGCACGAAAGTAGTGAGTGAAATTCCTACGCGCAAGAAAGTAGTGCGTGATATTCCTACGCGCAAGAAAGTAGTGCGTGAAATTCCTATGAGCAAGAAAGTAGTGCGTGATATTCCTACGCCCAAGAAAGTAGTGCGTGATATTCCTACATGCACGAAAGTAGTGCGTGAAATTCCTACGCGCAAGTAAGTAGTGCGTGATATTCCTACGCGCAAGAAAGTAGCGCGTGATATTCCTACACGCACGAAAGTAGTGCGTGATATTCCTACGCGCAAGAAAGTAGTGCGTGATATTCCTACGAGCAAGAAAGTAGTGCGTGTTATTCCTACACGCACGAAAGTAGTGCGTGATATTCCTACGCGCAAGAAAGTAGTGCGTGAAATTCCTACGGGCAAGAAAGTAGTGCGTGATATTCGTACGCGTAAGAAAGTAGTGCGTGATATTCCTACGCGAAAGAAAGTAGTGAGTGATATTCCTACGCAAAAGAAAGTAGTGCGTGAAATTCCTACGCAAAAGAAAGTAGTGCGTGGAATTCCTACGCGCAAGAAAGAAGTGAGTGATATTTCTACGCGCAAGAAAGTAGAGCGTGATATTCCTACGCGCAAGAAAGTAGTGAGTGATATTCCTACGCGAAAGAAAGTAGTGCGTGAAATTCCTCGAGCAAGAAAGTAGTGCGTGAAATTCCTACGCGCAAGAAAGTAGTGCATGATATTCCTACGCGCAAGAAAGTAGTGCGTGATATTCCTACACGCACGAAAGTAGTGCGTGATATTCCTACGCGCAAGAAAGTAGTGCGTGATATTCCTACGCGCAAGTAAGTAGTGCGTGAAATTTCTACGTGCAAGAAAGTAGTGCGTGGAATTCCTACGCGCAAGAAAGTAGTGCGTGATATTCCTACGCGCAAGAAAGTAGTGCTTGATATTACTAGGCGCAAGAAAGTAGTGCGTGAAATTCCTACGCGCAAAAAAGTAGTGCGTGATATTCCTACGCGCAAGAAAGTAGTGCGTGATATTCCTACACGCACGAAAGTAGTGCGTGAAATTCCTACGCGCAAGAAAGTAGTGCGTGATATTCCTACGCGCAAGAAAGTAGTGCGTGATATTCCTACGCGCAAGAAAGTAGTGCGTGATATTCCTAGGCGCAAAAAAGTAGTGCGTGAAATTCCTACGCGCAAAAAAGTAGTGGGTGATATTCCTACGCGCAAGAAAGTAGTGCGTGATATTCCTACACGCACGAAAGTAGTGCGTGAAATTCCTACGCGCAAGAAAGTAGTGCGTGATATTCTTACGCGCAAGAAAGTAGTGCGTGATATTCCTACACGCACGAAAGTAGTGCGTGAAATTCCTACGAGCAAGAAAGTAGTGTGTGATATTCCTACGCGCAAGAAAGTAGTGCGTGATATTCCTACATGCACGAAAGTAGTGCGTGAAATTCCTACGCGCAAGTAAGTAGTGCGTGATATTCCTACGCGCAAGAAAGTAGTGCGTGATATTCCTACACGCACGAAAGTAGTGCGTGATATTCCTACGCGCAAGAAAGTAGTGTGTGATATTCCTACAAGCAAGAAAGTAGTGCGTGAAATTCCTACGCGCAAGAAAGTAGTGCGTGATATCCCTATACGCACGAAAGTAGTGCGTGATATTCCTACGCGCAAGAAAGTAGTGCGTGAAATTCCTACGGGCAAGAATGTAGTGCGTGATATTCCTATGCGAAAGAAAGTAGTGAGTGATATTCCTACGCAAAAGGAAGTAGTGCGTGAAATTCCTACGCAAAAGAAAGTAGTGCGTGAAATTCCTACGCGCAAGAAAGAAGTGAGTGATATTCCTACGCGCAAGAAAGTAGAGCATGATATTCCTACGCGCAAGAAAGTAGTGAGTGATATTCCTACGCGAAAGAAAGTAGTGCGTGAAATTCCTACGCGCAAGAAAGTAGTGCGTGAAATTCCTACGCGCAAGAAAGTAGTGCATGATTTTCCTACACGCACGAAAGTAGTGCGTGATATTCCTACGTGCAAGAAAGTAGTGCGTGATATTCCTAGGCGCAAAAAAGTAGTGCGTGAAATTCCTACGGGCAAGAAAGTAGTGCGTGAAATTCCTACGCGCAAGAAAGTAGTGCGTGATATTCCTACGAAAGTAGTGCGTGATATTCCTACGGGCAAGAAAGTAGTGCTCGATATTCCTACGCGCAAAAAAGTGGTGCGTGATATACCTACGCGCAAGAAAGTAGTGCGTGATATTCTTACGCGCAAGAAAGTAGTGTTTGATATTCATGCGCGCAAGAAAGTAGTGCGTGATATTCCTACGCGCAAGAAAGTAGTGCATGAAATTCCTACGCGCAAGAAAGTAGTGCGTGATATTCCTGCGCACAAGAAAGTAGTGCGTGATATTCCTACGCGCAAGAAAGTTGTGCGTGATATTCCTACGCGCAAGAAAGTAGTGGGTGAAATTCCTACGCGCAAGAAAGTAGTGCGTGATATTCTTAGGCGCAAGAAAGTAGTGCGTGAAATTCCTACGCGCAAAAAAGTAGTGCGTGATATTCCTACGCGCAAGAAAGTAGTGCGTGATATTCCTACACGCACGAAAGTAGTGCGTGAAAAAAAAGTAGTGCGTGAAAGAAAAGTGCATGAAAGAAAGTGCAAGAAAGTAGTGCATGATATTCCTACGCGCAAGAAAGTAGTGCGTGATATTCCTACACGCACGAAAGTAGTGCGTGATATTCCTACGCGCAAGAAAGTAGTGCGTGATATTCCTACGCGCAAGGAAGTAGTGCGTGAAATTTCTAAGTGCAAGAAAGTAGTGCGTGGAATTCCTACGCGCAAGAAAGTAGTGCGTGATATTCCTACGCGCAAGAAAGTAGTGCTTGATATTACTAGGCGCAAGAAAGTAGTGCGTGAAATTCCTACGCGCAAAAAAGTAGTGCGTGATATTCCTACGCGCAAGAAAGTAGTGCGTGATATTCCTACACGCACGAAAGTAGTGCGTGAAATTCCTACGCGCAAAAAAGTAGTGCGTGATATACCTACGCGCAAGAAAGTGGTGCGTGATATTCCTACGCGCAAGAAAGTAGTGCGTGATATTCCTAGGCGCAAAAAAGTAGTGCGTGAAATTCCTACGCGCAAAAAAGTAGTGGGTGATATTCCTACGCGCAAGAAAGTAGTGCGTGATATTCCTACACGCACGAAAGTAGTGCGTGAAATTCCTACGCGCAAGAAAGTAGTGCGTGATATTCCTACACGCACGAAAGTAGTGCGTGAAATTCCTACGAGCAAGAAAGTAGTGCGTGATATTCCTACGCGCAAGAAAGTAGTGCGTGATATTCCTACATGCACGAAAGTAGTGCGTGAAATTCCTACGCGCAAGTAAGTAGTGCGTGATATTCCTACGCGCAAGAAAGTAGTGCGTGATATTCCTACACGCACGAAAGTAGTGCGTGATATTCCTACGCGCAAGAAAGTAGTGTGTGATATTCCTACAAGCAAGAAAGTAGTGCGTGAAATTCCTACGCGCAAGAAAGTAGTGCGTGATATCCCTATACGCACGAAAGTAGTGCGTGATATTCCTACGCGCAAGAAAGTAGTGCGTGAAATTCCTACGGGCAAATAGTAGTGCGTGATATTCCTATGCGAAAGAAAGTAGTGAGTGATATTCCTACGCGCAAGAAAGAAGTGAGTGATATTCCTACGCGCAAGAAAGTAGTGCGTGAAATTCCTACGCGCAAGAAAGTAGTGCATGATATTCCTACACGCACGAAAGTAGTGCGTGATATTCCTACGTGCAAGAAAGTAGTGCGTGATATTCCTAGGCGCAAAAAAGTAGTGCGTGAAATTCCTACGGGCAAGAAAGTAGTGCGTGATATTCCTACGCGCAAAAAAGTAGTGCGTGATATACCTACGCGCAAGAAAGTGGTGCGTGATATTCCTACGCGCAAGAAAGTAGTGCGTGATATTCCTACGGGCAAGAAAGTAGTGCTCGATATTCCTACGCGCAAAAAAGTAGTGCGTGATATACCTGCGCGCAAGAAAGTAGTGCGTGATATTCTTACGCGCAAGAAAGTAGTGTTTGATATTCATGCGCACAAGAAAGTAGTGCGTGATATTCCTACGCGCAAGAAAGTAGTGCGTGAAATTCCTACGCGCAAGAAAGTAGTGCGTGATATTCCTGCGCACAAGAAAGTAGTGCGTGATATTCCTACGCGCAAGAAAGTTGTGCGTGATATTCCTACGCGCAAGAAAGTAGTGCGTGAAATTCCTACGCGCAAGAAAGTAGTGCGTGATATTCTTAGGCGCAAGAAAGTAGTGCGTGAAATTCCTACGCGCAAAAAAGTAGTGCGTGATATTCCTACGCGCAAGAAAGTAGTGCGTGATATTCCTACACGCACGAAAGTAGTGCGTGAAATTCCTACGTGCAAGAAAGTAGTGCGTGATATTCCTACGCGCAAGAAAGTAGTGCGTGATATTCCTACGCGCAAGAAAGTCGTGCGTGATATTCCTACACGCACGAAAGTAGTGCGTGAAATTCCTACGCGCAAGAAAGTAGTGCGTGATATTCCTACACGCACGAAAGTAGTGCGTGAAATTCCTACGCGCAAGAAAGTAGTGCGTGATATTCCTACGCGCAAAAAAGTAGTGCGTGATATTCCTACACGCACGAAAGTAGTGCGTGATATTCCTACGAGCAAGAAAGTAGTGCGTGAAATTCCTACGCGCAAGAAAGAAGTGCGTGATATTCCTACGCGCAAGAAAGTAGTGCGTGATATTCCTACACGCACGAAAGTAGTGCGTGATATTCCTACGCGCAAGAAAGTAGTGCGTGATATTCCTACGCGCAAGAAAGTAGTGCGTGAAATTCCTACGGGCAAGAAAGTAGTGCGTGATATTCCTACGCGCAAAAAAGTAGTGCGTGATATACCTACGCGCAAGAAAGTGGTGCGTGATATTCCTACGCGCAAGAAAGTAGTGCGTGATATTCCTACGGGCAAGAAAGTAGTGCGTGATATTCCTACGCGCAAAAAAGTAGTGCGTGATATACCTACGCGCAAGAAAGTAGTGCGTGATATTCCTACGCGCAAGAAAGTAGTGTGTGATATTCATACGCACAAGAAAGTAGTGCGTGATATTCCTACGCGCAAGAAAGTAGTGCGTGAAATTCCTATGCGCAAGAAAGTAGTGCGTGATATTCCTTCGCACAAGAAAGTAGTGCGTGATATTCCTACGCGCAAGAAAGTAGTGCGTGATATTCCTACATGCACGAAAGTAGTGCGTGAAATTCCTACGCGCAAGTAAGTAGTGCGTGATATTCCTACGCGCAAGAAAGTAGTGCGTGATATTCCTACACGCACGAAAGTAGTGCGTGATATTCCTACGCGCAAGAAAGTAGTGTGTGATATTCCTACGAGCAAGAAAGTAGTGCGTGAAATTCCTACGCGCAAGAAAGTAGTGCGTGATATTCCTACACGCACGAAAGTAGTGCGTGATATTCCTACGCGCAAGAAAGTAGTGCGTGAAATTCCTACGGGCAAGAAAGTAGTGCGTGATATTCGTACGCGTAAGAAAGTAGTGCGTGATATTCCAACGCGAAAGAAAGTAGTGAGTGATATTCCTACGCAAAAGAAAGTAGTGCGTGAAATTCCTACGCAAAAGAAAGTAGTGCGTGAAATTCCTACGCGCAAGAAAGTAGTGAGTGATATTCCTACGCGCAAGAAAGTAGAGCATGATATTCCTACGCGCAAGAAAGTAGTGAGTGATATTCCTACGCGAAAGAAAGTAGTGCGTGAAATTCCTACGCGCAAGAAAGTAGTGCGTGAAATTCCTACGCGCAAGAAAGTAGTGCATGATATTCCTACACGCACGAAAGTAGTGCGTGATATTCCTACGTGCAAGAAAGTAGTGCGTGATATTCCTAGGCGCAAGAAAGTAGTGCGTGAAATTCCTACGGGCAAGAAAGTAGTGCGTGATATTCCTACGCGCAAAAAAGTGGTGCCTGATATTCCTACGCGCAAGAAAGTAGTGCGTGATATTCCTAAGGGCAAGAAAGTAGTGCGTGATATTCCTACGCGCAAAAAAGTAGTGCGTGATATACCTACGCGCAAGAAAGTAGTGCGTGATATTCTTACGCGCAAGAAAGTAGTGTTTGATATTCATACGCACAAGAAAGTAGTGCGTGATATTCCTACGCGCAAGAAAGTAGTGCGTGAAATTCCTACGCGCAAGAAAGTAGTGCGTGATATTCCTGCGCACAAGAAAGTAGTGCGTGATATTCCTACGCGCAAGAAAGTAGTGCGTGATATTCCTACGCGCAAGAAAGTAGTGCGTGAAATTCCTACGCGCAAGAAAGTAGTGCGTGATATTCCTAGGCGCAAGAAAGTAGTGCGTGAAATTCCTACGCGCAAAAAAGTAGTGCGTGATATTCCTAAGCGCAAGAAAGTAGTGCGTGATATTCCTACACGCACGAAAGTAGTGCGTGAAATTCCTACGCGCAAGAAAGTAGTGCGTGATATTCCTACGTGCAAGAAAGTAGTGCGTGATATTCCTAGGCGCAAAAAAGTAGTGCGTGAAATTCCTACGGGCAAGAAAGTAGTGCGTGATATTCCTACGCGCAAAAAAGTAGTGCGTGATATACCTACGCGCAAGAAAGTGGTGCGTGATATTCCTACGCGCAAGAAAGTAGTGCGTGATATTCCTACGGGCAAGAAAGTAGTGCTCGATATTCCTACGCGCAAAAAAGTAGTGCGTGATATACCTACGCGCAAGAAAGTAGTGCGTGATATTCTTACGCGCAAGAAAGTAGTGTTTGATATTCATGCGCACAAGAAAGTAGTGCGTGATATTCCTACGCGCAAGAAAGTAGTGCGTGAAATTCCTACGCGCAAGAAAGTAGTGCGTGATATTCCTGCGCACAAGAAAGTAGTGCGTGATATTCCTACGCGCAAGAAAGTTGTGCGTGATATTCCTACGCGCAAGAAAGTAGTGCGTGAAATTCCTACGCGCAAGAAAGTAGTGCGTGATATTCTTAGGCGCAAGAAAGTAGTGCGTGAAATTCCTACGCGCAAAAAAGTAGTGCGTGATATTCCTACGCGCAAGAAAGTAGTGCGTGATATTCCTACACGCACGAAAGTAGTGCGTGAAATTCCTACGTGCAAGAAAGTAGTGCGTGATATTCCTACGCGCAAGAAAGTAGTGCGTGATATTCCTACGCGCAAGAAAGTCGTGCGTGATATTCCTACACGCACGAAAGTAGTGCGTGAAATTCCTACGCGCAAGAAAGTAGTGCGTGATATTCCTACACGCACGAAAGTAGTGCGTGAAATTCCTACGCGCAAGAAAGTAGTGCGTGATATTCCTACGCGCAAAAAAGTAGTGCGTGATATTCCTACACGCACGAAAGTAGTGCGTGATATTCCTACGAGCAAGAAAGTAGTGCGTGAAATTCCTACGCGCAAGAAAGAAGTGCGTGATATTCCTACGCGCAAGAAAGTAGTGCGTGATATTCCTACACGCACGAAAGTAGTGCGTGATATTCCTACGCGCAAGAAAGTAGTGCGTGATATTCCTACGCGCAAGAAAGTAGTGCGTGAAATTCCTACGGGCAAGAAAGTAGTGCGTGATATTCCTACGCGCAAAAAAGTAGTGCGTGATATACCTACGCGCAAGAAAGTGGTGCGTGATATTCCTACGCGCAAGAAAGTAGTGCGTGATATTCCTACGGGCAAGAAAGTAGTGCGTGATATTCCTACGCGCAAAAAAGTAGTGCGTGATATACCTACGCGCAAGAAAGTAGTGCGTGATATTCCTACGCGCAAGAAAGTAGTGTGTGATATTCATACGCACAAGAAAGTAGTGCGTGATATTCCTACGCGCAAGAAAGTAGTGCGTGAAATTCCTATGCGCAAGAAAGTAGTGCGTGATATTCCTTCGCACAAGAAAGTAGTGCGTGATATTCCTACGCGCAAGAAAGTAGTGCGTGATATTCCTACATGCACGAAAGTAGTGCGTGAAATTCCTACGCGCAAGTAAGTAGTGCGTGATATTCCTACGCGCAAGAAAGTAGTGCGTGATATTCCTACACGCACGAAAGTAGTGCGTGATATTCCTACGCGCAAGAAAGTAGTGTGTGATATTCCTACGAGCAAGAAAGTAGTGCGTGAAATTCCTACGCGCAAGAAAGTAGTGCGTGATATTCCTACACGCACGAAAGTAGTGCGTGATATTCCTACGCGCAAGAAAGTAGTGCGTGAAATTCCTACGGGCAAGAAAGTAGTGCGTGATATTCGTACGCGTAAGAAAGTAGTGCGTGATATTCCAACGCGAAAGAAAGTAGTGAGTGATATTCCTACGCAAAAGAAAGTAGTGCGTGAAATTCCTACGCAAAAGAAAGTAGTGCGTGAAATTCCTACGCGCAAGAAAGTAGTGAGTGATATTCCTACGCGCAAGAAAGTAGAGCATGATATTCCTACGCGCAAGAAAGTAGTGAGTGATATTCCTACGCGAAAGAAAGTAGTGCGTGAAATTCCTACGCGCAAGAAAGTAGTGCGTGAAATTCCTACGCGCAAGAAAGTAGTGCATGATATTCCTACACGCACGAAAGTAGTGCGTGATATTCCTACGTGCAAGAAAGTAGTGCGTGATATTCCTAGGCGCAAGAAAGTAGTGCGTGAAATTCCTACGGGCAAGAAAGTAGTGCGTGATATTCCTACGCGCAAAAAAGTGGTGCCTGATATTCCTACGCGCAAGAAAGTAGTGCGTGATATTCCTAAGGGCAAGAAAGTAGTGCGTGATATTCCTACGCGCAAAAAAGTAGTGCGTGATATACCTACGCGCAAGAAAGTAGTGCGTGATATTCTTACGCGCAAGAAAGTAGTGTTTGATATTCATACGCACAAGAAAGTAGTGCGTGATATTCCTACGCGCAAGAAAGTAGTGCGTGAAATTCCTACGCGCAAGAAAGTAGTGCGTGATATTCCTGCGCACAAGAAAGTAGTGCGTGATATTCCTACGCGCAAGAAAGTAGTGCGTGATATTCCTACGCGCAAGAAAGTAGTGCGTGAAATTCCTACGCGCAAGAAAGTAGTGCGTGATATTCCTAGGCGCAAGAAAGTAGTGCGTGAAATTCCTACGCGCAAAAAAGTAGTGCGTGATATTCCTAAGCGCAAGAAAGTAGTGCGTGATATTCCTACACGCACGAAAGTAGTGCGTGAAATTCCTACGCGCAAGAAAGTAGTGCGTGATATTCCTACGCGCAAGAAAGTAGTGCGTGATATTCCTACGCGCAAGAAAGTCGTGCGTGATATTCCTACACGCACGAAAGTAGTGCTTGAAATTCCTACGCGCAAGAAAGTAGTGCGTGATATTCCTACACGCACGAAAGTAGTGCGTGAAATTCCTACGCGCAAGAAAGTAGTGCGTGATATTCCTACGCGCAAAAAAGTAGTGCGTGATATTCCTACTCGCACGAAAGTAGTGCGTGATATTCCTACGCGCAAAAAAGTAGTGCGTGATATTCCTACGAGCAAGAAAGTAGTGCGTGAAATTCCTACGCACAAGAAAGAAGTGCGTGATATTCCTACGCGCAAGAAAGTAGTGCGTGATATTCCTACACGCACGAAAGTAGTGCGTGATATTCCTACGCGCAAGAAAGTAGTGCGTGATATTCCTACGCGCAAGAAAGTAGTGCGTGAAATTCCTACGGGCAAGAAAGTAGTGCGTGATATTCCTACGCGCAAAAAAGTAGTGCGTGATATACCTACGCGCAAGAAAGTGGTGCGTGATATTCCTACGCGCAAGAAAGTAGTGCGTGATATTCCTACGCGCAAAAAAGTAGTGCGTGATATACCTACGCGCAAGAAAGTAGTGCGTGATATTCCTACACGCATGAAAGTAGTGTGTGATATTCATACGCTCAAGAAAGTAGTGCGTGATATTCCTACGCGCAAGAAAGTAGTGCGTGAAATTCCTATGCGCAAGAAAGTAGTGCGTGATATTCCTTCGCACAAGAAAGTAGTGCGTGATATTCCTACGCGCAAGAAAGTAGTGCGTGATATTTCTACGCGCAAGAAAGTAGTGCGTGAAATTCCTACGCGCAAGAAAGTAGTGCGTGATATTCCTACGCGAAAGAAAGTAGTGAGTGATATTCCTACGCAAAAGAAAGTAGTGCGTGAAATTCCTACGCGCAAGAAAGTAGTGAGTGATATTCCTACGCGCAAGAAAGTAGAGCGTGATATTCCTACGCGCAAGAAAGTAGTGTGTGATATTCCTACGCGCAAGTAAGTAGTGCGTGAAATTTCTACGTGCAAGAAAGTAGTGCGTGGAATTCCTACGCGCAAGAAAGTAGTGCGTGATATTCCTACGCGCAAGAAAGTAGTGCGTGATATTCCTAGGCGCAAGAAAGTAGTGCGTGAAATATCTACGCGCAAAAAAGTAGTGCGTGAAATTCCTACGCGCAAAAAAGTAGTGCGTGATATTCCTACGCGCAAGAAAGTAGTGCGTGATATTCCTACACGCACGAAAGTAGTGCGTGAAATTCCTACGCGCAAGAAAGTAGTGCGTGATATTCCTACACGCACGAAAGTAGTGCGTGAAATTCCTACGCGCAAGAAAGTAGTGCGTGATATTCCTACGCAGAGAAAGTAGTGCGTGATATTCCTACACGCACGAAAGTAGTGCGTGATATTCCTACGCGCAAGAAAGTAGTGCGTGATATTCCTACGAGCAAGAAAGTGGTGCGTGAAATTCCTACGCGCAAGAAAGTAGTGCGTGATATTCCTGCGCACAAGAAAGTAGTGCGTGATATTCCTACGCGCAAGAAAGTATTGCGTGGTATTTCTACGCACAAGAAAGTAGTGCGTGATATTCCTACGCGCAAAAAAGTAGTGCGTGATATTCCTACGCGAAAGAAAGTAGTGAGTGATATTCCTACGCAAAAGAAAGTAGTGCGTGAAATTCCTACGCGCAAGAAAGTAGTGAGTGATATTCCTACGCGCAAGAAAGTAGTGCGTGATATTCCTACGAGCAAGAAAGTAGTGCGTGAAATTCCCACGCGCAAGAAAGTAGTGCGTGATATTCCTGCGCACAAGAAAGTAGTGCGTGATATTCCTACGCGCAAGAAAGTAGTGCGTGATATTCCTACGCGCAAGAAAGTAGTGCGTGATATTCCTACGCGTAAAAAAGTAGTGCGTGATATTCCTACACGAAAGAAAGTAGTGAGTGATATTCCGACGCAAAAGAAAGTAGTGCGTGAAATTCCTACGCGCAAGAAAGTAGTGAGTGATATTTCTACGCGCAAGAAAGTAGAGCGTGAAATTTCTACGCGCAAGAAAGTAGTGAGTGATATTCCTACGCGAAAGAAAGTAGTGCGTGAAATTCCTACGTGCAAGAAAGTAGGGCGTGATATTCCTACGCGCAAGAAAGTAGTGCGTGATATTCCTACGCGCAAGAAAGTAGTGCGTGATATTCCTACGAGCAAGAAAGTAGTGCGTGAAATTCCTACGCGCAAGAAAGTAGTGCGTGATATTCCTACACGCACGAAAGTAGTGCGTGATATTCCTACGCGCAAGAAAGTAGTGCGTAAAATTCCTACGGGCAAGAAAGTAGTGCGTGATATTCGTACGCGTAAGAAAGTAGTAAGTGATATTCCTACGCAAAAGAAAGTAGTGCGTGAAATTCCTACGCAAAAGAAAGTAGTGCGTGAAATTCCTACGCGCAAGAAAGTAGTGAGTGATATTCCTACGCGCAAGAAAGTAGAGCGTGATATTCCTACGCGCAAGAAAGTAGTGAGTGATATTCCTACGCGAAAGAAAGTAGTGCGTGAAATTCCTACGCGCAAGAAAGTAGTGCGTGAAATTCCTACGCGCAAGAAAGTAGTGCATGATATTCCTACGCGCAAGAAAGTAGTGCATGATATTCCTGCACGCACTAAAGTAGTGCGTGATATTCCTACGCGCAAGAAAGTAGTGCGTGATATTCCTACGCGCAAGTAAGTAGTGCGTGAAATTTCTACGTGCAAGAAAGTAGTGCGTGGAATTCCTACGCGCAAGAAAGTAGTGCGTGATATTCCTACGCGCAAGAAAGTAGTGCGTGATATTCCTAGGCACAAGAAAGTAGTGCGTGAAATTCCTACGCGCAAAAAAGTAGTGCGTGATATTCCTACGCGCAAGAAAGTAGTGCGTGATATTCCTACGCGCAAGAAAGTAGTGCGTGAAATTCCTACGCGCAAGAAAGTAGTGCGTGATATTCCTACACGCACGAAAGTAGTGCGTGATATTCCTACGCGCAAGAAAGTAGTGCGTGAAATTCCTACGGGCAAGAAAGTAGTGCGTGATATTCGTACGCGTAAGAAAGTAGTGCGTGATATTCCTACGCGAAAGAAAGTAGTGCGTGATATTCCTACGCAAAAGAAAGTAGTGCGTGAAATTCCTACGCAAAAGAAAGTAGTGCGTAAAATTCCTACGCGCAAGAAAGTAGTGAGTGATATTCCTACGCGCAAGAAAGTAGAGCGTGATATTCCTACGCGCAAGAAAGTAGTGAGTGATATTCCTACGCGAAAGAAAGTAGTGCGTGAAATTCCTACGCGCAAGAAAGTAGTTCGTGAAATTCCTACGCGCAAGAAAGTAGTGCATGATATTCCTACGCGCAAGAAAGTAGTGCGTGATATTCCTACACGCACGAAAGTAGTGCGTGATATTCCTACATGCAAGAAAGTAGTGCGTGATATTCCTAGGCGCAAGAAAGTAGTGCGTGAAATTCCTACGGGCAAGAAAATAGTGCGTGATATTCCTACGCGCAAAAAAGTAGTGCGTGATATACCTACGCGCAAGAAAGTGGTGCGTGATATTCCTACGCGCAAGAAAGTGGTGCGTGATATTCCTACGCGCAAGAAAGTAGTGCGTGATATTCCTACGGGCAAGAAAGTAGTGCGTGATATTCCTACGCGCAAAAAAGTAGTGCGTGATATACCTACGCGCAAGAAAGTAGTGCGTGATATTCTTACGCGCAAGAAAGTAGTGTTTGATATTCATACCCACAAGAAAGTAGTGCCTGATATTCCTACGCGCATGAAAGTAGTGCGTGAAATTCCTACGCGCAAGAAAGTAGTGCGTGATATTCCTGCGCACAAGAAAGTAGTGCGTGATATTCCTTCGCGCAAGAAAGTAGTGCGTGATATTCCTACGCGCATGAAAGTAGTGCGTGAAATTCCTACGCGCAAGAAAGTAGTGCGTGATATTCCTAGGCGCAAGAAAGTAGTGCGTGAAATTCCTACGCGCAAAAAAGTAGTGCGTGATATTCCTACGCGCAAGAAAGTAGTGCGTGATATTCCTACCCGCACGAAAGTAGTGCGTGAAATTCCTACGCGCAAGAAAGTAGTGCGTGATATTCCTACGCGCAAGAAAGTAGTGCGTGATATTCCTACGCGCAAGAAAGTCGTGCGTGATATTCCTACACGCACGAAAGTAGTGCGTGAAATTCCTACGCGCAAGAAAGTAGTGTGTGATATTCCTACACGCACGAAAGTAGTGCGTGAAATTCCTACGCGCAAGAAAGTAGTGCGTGATATTCCTACGCGCAAGAAAGTAGTGCGTGATATTCCTACACGCACGAAAGTAGTGCGTGATATTCCTACGCGCAAAAAAGTAGTGCGTGATATTCCTACGAGCAAGAAAGTAGTGCGTGAAATTCCTACGCGCAAGAAAGAAGTGCGTGATATTCCTACGCGCAAGAAAGTAGTGCGTGATATTCCTACGCGCACGAAAGTAGTGCGTGATATTCCTACGCGCAAGAAAGTAGTGCGTGATATTCCTACGCGCAAGAAAGTAGTGCGTAAAATTCCTACGGGCAAGAAAGTAGTGCGTGATATTCCTACGCGCAAAAAAGTAGTGCGTGATATACCTACGCGCAAGAAAGTGGTGCGTGATATTCCTACGCGCAAGAAAGTAGTGCGTGATATTCCTACGGGCAAGAAAGTAGTGCGTGATATTCCTACGCGCAAAAAAGTAGTGCGTGATATACCTACGCGCAAGAAAGTAGTGCGTGATATTCCTACGCGCAAGAAAGTAGTGCGTGATATTCCTACGCGCAAGAAAGTAGTGCGTGAAATTCCTACTCGCAAGAAAGTAGTGCGTGATATTCCTATGCGCAAGAAAGTAGTGTGTGATATTCATACGCACAAGAAAGTAGTGCGTGATATTCCTACGGGCAAGAAAGTAGTGCGTGATATTCCTACGCGCAAAAAAGTAGTGCGTGATATACCTACGCGCAAGAAAGTAGTGCGTGATATTCCTACGCGCAAGAAAGTAGTGTGTGATATTCATACGCACAAGAAAGTAGTGCGTGATATTCCTACGCGCAAGAAAGTGGTGCGTGAAATTCCTATGCGCAAGAAAGTAGTGCGTGATATTCCTTCGCACAAGAAAGTAGTGCGTGATATTCCTACGCGCAAGAAAGTAGTGCGTGATATTTCTACGCGCAAGAAAGTAGTGCGTGAAATTCCTACGCGCAAGAAAGTAGTGCGTGATATTCCTACGCGCAAGAAAGTAGTGCGTGATATTCCTACGCGCAAAAAAGTAGTGCGTGATATTCCTACGCGAAAGAAAGTAGTGAGTGATATTCCTACGCAAAAGAAAGTAGTGCGTGAAATTCCTACGCGCAAGAAAGTCGTGAGTGATATTCCTATGCGCAAGAAAGTAGAGCGTGATATTCCTACGCGCAAGAAAGTAGTGCGTGATATTCCTACGCGCAAGTAAGTAGAGCGTGAAATTTCTACGTGCAAGAAAGTAGTGCGTGGAATTCCTACGCGCAAGAAAGTAGTGCGTGATATTCCTACGCGCAAGAAAGTAGTGCGTGATATTCCTAGGCGCAAGAAAGTAGTGCGAGAAATTCCTACGCGCTAAAAAGTAGTGCGTGAAATTCCTACGCCCAAAAAAGTAGTGCGTGATATTCCTACGAGCAAGAAAGTAGTGCGTGATATTCTTACACGCACAAAAGTAGTGCGTGAAATTCCTACCCGCAAGAAAGTAGTGCGTGATATTCCTACACGCACGAAAGTAGTGCGTGAAATTCCTACGCGCAAGAAAGTAGTGCGTGATATTCCTACGCGAAAGAAAGTAGTGCGTGATATTCCTACACGCACGAAAGTAGTGCGTGATATTCCTACGCGCAAGAAAGTAGTGCGTGATATTCCTACGAGCAAGAAAGTAGTGCGTGAAATTCCTACGCGCAAGAAAGTAGTGCGTGATATTCCTGCGCACAAGAAAGTAGTGCGTGATATTCCTACGCGCAAGAAAGTAGTGCGTGGTATTTCTACGCGCAAGAAAGTAGTGCGTGATATTCCTACGCACAAAAAAGTAGTGCGTGATATTCCCACGCGAAAGAAAGTAGTGAGTGATATTCCTACGCAAAAGAAAGTAGTGCGTGAAATTCCTACGCGCAAGAAAGTAGTGAGTGATATTCCTACGCGCAAGAAAGTAATGCGTGATATTCCTACGAGCAAGAAAGTAGTGCGTGAAATTCCCACGCGCAAGAAAGTAGTCCGTGATATTCCTGCGCATAAGAAAGTAGTGCGTGATATTCCTACGCGCAAGGAAGTAGTGCGTGATATTCCTAGGCACAAGAAAGTAGTGCGTGAAATTCCTACGCGCAAAAAAGTAGTGCGTGCTATTCCTACGCGCAAGAAAGTAGTGCGTGATATTCCTACACGCACGAAAGTAGTGCGTGAAATTCCTACGCGCAAGAAAGTAGTGCGTGATATTCCTACGCGCAAGAAAGTAGTGCGTGATATTCCTACGCGCAAGAAAGTAGTGCGTGATAATCCTAGGCGCAAAAAAGTAGTGCGTGAAATTCCGACGCGGAAAAAAGTAGTGGGTGATATTCCTACGCGCAAGAAAGTAGTGCGTGATATTCCTACACGCACGAAAGTAGTGCGTGAAATTCCTACGCGCAAGAAAGTAGTGCGTGATATTCCTACGCGCAAGAAAGTAGTGTGTGATATTCCTACACGCACGAAAGTAGTGCGTGAAATTCCTACATGCAAGAAAGTAGTGCGTGATATTCCTAGGCGCAAGAAAGTAGTGCGTGAAATTCCTACGGGCAAGAAAATAGTGCGTGATATTCCTACGCGCAAAAAAGTAGTGCGTGATATACCTACGCGCAAGAAAGTGGTGCGTGATATTCCTACGCGCAAGAAAGTAGTGCGTGATATTCCTACGGGCAAGAAAGTAGTGCGTGATATTCCTACGCGCAAAAAAGTAGTGCGTGATATACCTACGCGCAAGAAAGTAGTGCGTGATATTCTTACGCGCAAGAAAGTAGTGTTTGATATTCATACCCACAAGAAAGTAGTGCGTGATATTCCTACGCGCATGAAAGTAGTGCGTGAAATTCCTACGCGCAAGAAAGTAGTGCGTGATATTCCTGCGCACAAGAAAGTAGTGCGTGATATTCCTTCGCGCAAGAAAGTAGTGCGTGATATTCCTACGCGCATGAAAGTAGTGCGTGAAATTCCTACGCGCAAGAAAGTAGTGCGTGATATTCCTAGGCGCAAGAAAGTAGTGCGTGAAATTCCTACGCGCAAAAAAGTAGTGCGTGATATTCCTACGCGCAAGAAAGTAGTGCGTGATATTCCTACCCGCACGAAAGTAGTGCGTGAAATTCCTACGCGCAAGAAAGTAGTGCGTGATATTCCTACGCGCAAGAAAGTAGTGCGTGATATTCCTACGCGCAAGAAAGTCGTGCGTGATATTCCTACACGCACGAAAGTAGTGCGTGAAATTCCTACGCGCAAGAAAGTAGTGCGTGATATTCCTACACGCACGAAAGTAGTGCGTGAAATTCCTACGCGCAAGAAAGTAGTGCGTGATATTCCTACGCGCAAGAAAGTAGTGCGTGATATTCCTACACGCACGAAAGTAGTGCGTGATATTCCTACGCGCACGAAAGTAGTGCGTGATATTCCTACGAGCAAGAAAGTAGTGCGTGAAATTCCTACGCGCAAGAAAGAAGTGTGTGATATTCCTACGCGCAAGAAAGTAGTGCGTGATATTCCTACGCGCACGAAAGTAGTGCGTGATATTCCTAAGCGCAAGAAAGTAGTGCGTGATATTCCTACGCGCAAGAAAGTAGTGCGTGAAATTCCTACGGGCAAGAAAGTAGTGCGTGATATTCCTACGCGCAAAAAAGTAGTGCGTGATATACCTACGCGCAAGAAAGTGGTGCGTGATATTCCTACGCGCAAGAAAGTAGTGCGTGATATTCCTACGGGCAAGAAAGTAGTGCGTGATATTCCTACGCGCAAAAAAGTAGTGCGTGATATACCTACGCGCAAGAAAGTAGTGCGTGATATTCCTACGCGCAAGAAAGTAGTGTGTGATATTCATACGCACAAGAAAGTAGTGCGTGATATTCCTACGCGCAAGAAAGTAGTGCGTGAAATTCCTATGCGCAAGAAAGTAGTGCGTGATATTCCTTCGCACAAGAAAGTAGTGCGTGATATTCCTACGCGCAAGAAAGTAGTGCGTGATATTTCTACGCGCAAGAAAGTAGTGCGTGAAATTCCTACGCGCAAGAAAGTAGTGCGTGATATTCCTACGCGCAAGAAAGTAGTGCGTGATATTCCTACGCGCAAAAAAGTAGTGCGTGATATTCCTACGCGAAAGAAAGTAGTGAGTGATATTCCTACGCAAAAGAAAGTAGTGCGTGAAATTCCTACGCGCAAGAAAGTAGTGAGTGATATTCCTACGCGCAAGAAAGTAGAGCGTGATATTCCTACGCGCAAGAAAGTAGTGCGTGATATTCCTACGCGCAAGTAAGTAGTGCGTGAAATTTCTACGTGCAAGAAAGTAGTGCGTGGAATTCCTTCGCGCAAGAAAGTAGTGCGTGATATTCCTACGCGCAAGAAAGTAGTGCGTGATATTCCTAGGCGCAAGAAAGTATTGCGTGAAATTCCTACGCGCAAAAAAGTAGTGCGTGAAATTCCTACGCTCAAAAAAGTAGTGCGTGATATTCCTACGAGCAAGAAAGTAGTGCGTGATATTCCTACACGCACAAAAGTAGTGCGTGAAATTCCTACGCGCAAGAAAGTAGTGCGTGATATTCCTACACGCACGAAAGTAGTGCGTGAAATTCCTACGCGCAAGAAAGTAGTGCGTGATATTCCTACGCGAAAGAAAGTAGTGCGTGATATTCCTACACGCACGAAAGTAGTGCGTGATATTCCTACACGCACGAAAGTAGTGCGTGATATTCCTACGCGCAAGAAAGTAGTGCGTGATATTCCTGCGCACAAGAAAGTAGTGCATGATATTCCTACGCGCAAGAAAGTAGTGCGTGGTATTTCTACGCGCAAGAAAGTAGTGTGTGATATTCCTACGCGCAAAAAGGTAGTGCGTGATATTCCCACGCGAAAGAAAGTAGTGAGTGATATTCCTACGCAAAAGAAAGTAGTGCGTGAAATTCCTACGCGCAAGAAAGTAGTGAGTGATATTCCTACGCGCAAGAAAGTAGTGCGTGATATTCCTACGAGCAAGAAAGTAGTGCGTGAAATTCCCACGCGCAAGAAAGTAGTGCGTGATATTCCTGCGCACAAGAAAGTAGTGCGTGATATTCCTACGCGCAAGAAAGTAGTGCGTGATATTCCTACGCGCAAAAAAGTAGTGCGTGATATTCCTACGCGAAAGAAAGTAGTGAGTGATATTCCTACGCAAAAGAAAGTAGTGCGTGAAATTCCTACGCGCAAGAAAGTAGTGAGTGATATTCCTACGCGCAAGAAAGTAGAGCGTGATATTCCTACGCGCAAGAAAGTAGTGCGTGATATTCCTACGCGCAAGTAAGTAGTGCGTGAAATTTCTACGTGCAAGAAAGTAGTGCGTGGAATTCCTTCGCGCAAGAAAGTAGTGCGTGATATTCCTACGCGCAAGAAAGTAGTGCGTGATATTCCTAGGCGCAAGAAAGTATTGCGTGAAATTCCTACGCGCAAAAAAGTAGTGCGTGAAATTCCTACGCTCAAAAAAGTAGTGCGTGATATTCCTACGAGCAAGAAAGTAGTGCGTGATATTCCTACACGCACAAAAGTAGTGCGTGAAATTCCTACGCGCAAGAAAGTAGTGCGTGATATTCCTACACGCACGAAAGTAGTGCGTGAAATTCCTACGCGCAAGAAAGTAGTGCGTGATATTCCTACGCGAAAGAAAGTAGTGCGTGATATTCCTACACGCACGAAAGTAGTGCGTGATATTCCTACACGCACGAAAGTAGTGCGTGATATTCCTACGCGCAAGAAAGTAGTGCGTGATATTCCTGCGCACAAGAAAGTAGTGCATGATATTCCTACGCGCAAGAAAGTAGTGCGTGGTATTTCTACGCGCAAGAAAGTAGTGTGTGATATTCCTACGCGCAAAAAGGTAGTGCGTGATATTCCCACGCGAAAGAAAGTAGTGAGTGATATTCCTACGCAAAAGAAAGTAGTGCGTGAAATTCCTACGCGCAAGAAAGTAGTGAGTGATATTCCTACGCGCAAGAAAGTAGTGCGTGATATTCCTACGAGCAAGAAAGTAGTGCGTGAAATTCCCACGCGCAAGAAAGTAGTGCGTGATATTCCTGCGCACAAGAAAGTAGTGCGTGATATTCCTACGCGCAAGAAAGTAGTGAGTGATATTCCGACGCAAAAGAAAGTAGTGCGTGAAATTCCTACGCGCAAGAAAGTAGTGAGTGATATTCCTACGCGCAAGAAAGTAGAGCGTGAAATTTCTACGCGCAAGAAAGTAGTGAGTGATATTCCTACGCGAAAGAAAGTAGTGCGTGAAATTCCTACGTGCAAGAAAGTAGGGAGTGATATTCCTACGCGCAAGAAAGTAGTGCGTGATATTCCTACACGCACGAAAGTAGTGCGTGATATTCCTACGCGTAAGAAAGTAGTGCGTGATATTCCTACGCGCAAGAAAGTAGTGCGTGAAATTCCTAAGCGCAAGTAAGTGGTGCGTGAAATTCTACGCGCAAGAAAGTAGTGCGTGATAATCCTACGCGCAAGAAAGTAGTGCGTGATATTCCTACGCGCAAGAAAGTAGTGCGTGATATTCCTACGCGCAAGAAAGTAGTGCGTGATATTCCTAGGCGCAAGAAAGTAGTGCGTGAAATTCCTACGTGCAAGAAAGTAGGGAGTGATATTCCTACGCGCAAGAAAGTAGTGCGTGATATTCCTACACGCACGAAAGTAGTGCGTGATATTCCTACGCGCAAGAAAGTAGTGCGTGATATTCCTACGCGCAAGAAAGTAGTGCGTGAAATTCCTAAGCGCAAGTAAGTGGTGCGGATATTCCTACGCGCAAGAAAGTAGTGCGTGATATTCCTACGCGCAAAAAAGTTGTGCGTGATATTCCTACGCACAAGAAAGTAGTGCGTGAAATTCCTACGCGCAAGAAAGTATTGCGTGATATTCCTACGCGCAAGAAAGTAGTGCGTGATATTCCTACGTGCAAGAAAATAGTGAGTGATATTCCTACGCGAAAGAAAGTAGTGCGTGAAATTTCTACGCGCAAGAAAGTAGTGCGTGATATCCCTACGCGCAAGAAAGTAGTGCGTGATATTCCTACGCGCAAGAAAGTAGTGCGTGATAATCCTACGCGCAAGAAAGTAGTGCGTGATATTCCTACGCGCAAGTAAGTAGTGCGTGAAATTTCTACGTGCAAGAAAGCAGTGCGTGAAATTTCTACGCGCAAGAAAGTAGTGCGTGATAATCCTACGCGCTAGAAAGTAGTGCGTGATATTCCTACGCGCAAGAAAGTAGTGCGTGATATTCCTACGCGCAAGAAAGTAGTGCGTGATATTCCTAGGCGCAAAAAAGTAGTGCGTGAAATTCCTACGCGCAAAAAAGTAGTGCGTGATATACCTACGCGCAAGAAAGTAGTGCGTGATATTCCTACGCGCAAGAAAGTAGTGCGTGAAATTCCTACGCGCAAGAAAGTAGTGCGTGATATTCCTACGCGCAAGAAAGTAGTGCGTGAAATTCCTAAGCGCAAGTAAGTGGTGCGTGATATTCCTACGCGCAAGAAAGTAGTGCGTGATATTCCTACGCGCAAAAAAGTTGTGCGTGATATTCCTACGCACAAGAAAGTAGTGCGTGAAATTCCTACGCGCAAGAAAGTATTGCGTGATATTCCTACGCGCAAGAAAGAAGTGCGTGATATTCCTACGCGCAAGAAAGTAGTGCGTGATATTCCTACGCGCAAGAAAGTAGTGCGTGATATTCCTACGCGCAAGAAAGTAGTGCGTGATATTCCTAGGCGCAAGAAAGTAGTGCGTGAAATTCCTACGTGCAAGAAAGTAGTGCGTGAAATTCCTATGCGCAAGAAAGTAGTGCGTGATATTCCTTCGCACAAGAAAGTAGTGCGTGATATTCCTACGCGCAAGAAAGTAGTGCGTGATATTTCTACGCGCAAGAAAGAAGTGCGTGAAATTCCTACGCGCAAGAAAGTAGTGCGTGATATTCCTACGCGCAAGAAAGTAGTGCGTGATATTCCTACGCGCAAAAAAGTAGTGCGTGATATTCCTACGCGAAAGAAAGTAGTGAGTGATATTCCTACGCAAAAGAAAGTAGTGCGTGAAATTCCTACGCGCAAGAAAGTAGTGAGTGATATTCCTACGCGCAAGAAAGTAGAGCGTGATATTCCTACGCGCAAGAAAGTAGTGCGTGATATTCCTACGCGCAAGTAAGTAGTGCGTGAAATTTCTACGTGCAAGAAAGTAGTGCGTGGAATTCCTTCGCGCAAGAAAGTAGTGCGTGATATTCCTACGCGCAAGAAAGTAGTGCGTGATATTCCTAGGCGCAAGAAAGTATTGCGTGAAATTCCTACGCGCAAAAAAGTAGTGCGTGAAATTCCTACGCTCAAAAAAGTAGTGCGTGATATTCCTACGAGCAAGAAAGTAGTGCGTGATATTCCTACACGCACAAAAGTAGTGCGTGAAATTCCTACGCGCAAGAAAGTAGTGCGTGATATTCCTACGCGCACGAAAGTAGTGCGTGAAATTCCTACGCGCAAGAAAGTAGTGCGTGATATTCCTACGCGAAAGGAAGTAGTGCGTGAAATTCCTACGCGCAAGAAAGTAGTGCGTGATATTCCTACGCGCAAGAAAGTAGTGCGTGAAATTCCTAAGCGCAAGTAAGTGGTGCGTGATATTCCTACGCGCAAGAAAGTAGTGCGTGATATTCCTACGCGCAAAAAAGTTGTGCGTGATATTCCTACGCACAAGAAAGTAGTGCGTGAAATTCCTACGCGCAAGAAAGTATTGCGTGATATTCCTACGCGCAAGAAAGAAGTGCGTGATATTCCTACGCGCAAGAAAGTAGTGCGTGATATTCCTACGCGCAAGAAAGTAGTGCGTGATATTCCTACGCGCAAGAAAGTAGTGCGTGATATTCCTAGGCGCAAGAAAGTAGTGCGTGAAATTCCTACGTGCAAGAAAGTAGTGCGTGAAATTCCTATGCGCAAGAAAGTAGTGCGTGATATTCCTTCGCACAAGAAAGTAGTGCGTGATATTCCTACGCGCAAGAAAGTAGTGCGTGATATTTCTACGCGCAAGAAAGTAGTGCGTGAAATTCCTACGCGCAAGAAAGTAGTGCGTGATATTCCTACGCGCAAGAAAGTAGTGCGTGATATTCCTACGCGCAAAAAAGTAGTGCGTGATATTCCTACGCGAAAGAAAGTAGTGAGTGATATTCCTACGCAAAAGAAAGTAGTGCGTGAAATTCCTACGCGCAAGAAAGTAGTGAGTGATATTCCTACGCGCAAGAAAGTAGAGCGTGATATTCCTACGCGCAAGAAAGTAGTGCGTGATATTCCTACGCGCAAGTAAGTAGTGCGTGAAATTTCTACGTGCAAGAAAGTAGTGCGTGGAATTCCTTCGCGCAAGAAAGTAGTGCGTGATATTCCTACGCGCAAGAAAGTAGTGCGTGATATTCCTAGGCGCAAGAAAGTATTGCGTGAAATTCCTACGCGCAAAAAAGTAGTGCGTGAAATTCCTACGCTCAAAAAAGTAGTGCGTGATATTCCTACGAGCAAGAAAGTAGTGCCTGATATTCCTACACGCACAAAAGTAGTGCGTGAAATTCCTACGCGCAAGAAAGTAGTGCGTGATATTCCTACGCGCACGAAAGTAGTGCGTGAAATTCCTACGCGCAAGAAAGTAGTGCGTGATATTCCTACGCGAAAGAAAGTAGTGCGTGATATTCCTACACGCACGAAAGTAGTGCGTGATATTCCTACACGCACGAAAGTAGTGCGTGATATTCCTACGCGCAAGAAAGTAGTGCGTGATATTCCTGCGCACAAGAAAGTAGTGCGTGATATTTCTACGAGCAAGAAAGTAGTGTGTGATATTCCTACGCGCAAAAAAGTAGTGCGTGATATTCCCACGCGAAAGAAAGTAGTGAGTGATATTCCTACGCAAAAGAAAGTAGTGCGTGAAATTCCTACGCGCAAGAAAGTAGTGAGTGATATTCCTACGCGCAAGAAAGTAGTGCGTGATATTCCTACGAGCAAGAAAGTAGTGCGTGAAATTCCCACGCGCAAGAAAGTAGTGCGTGATATTCCTGCGCACAAGAAAGTAGTGCGTGATATTCCTACGCGCAAGAAAGTAGTGAGTGATATTCCGACGCAAAAGAAAGTAGTGCGTGAAATTCCTACGCGCAAGAAGGTAGTGAGTGATATTCCTACGCGCAAGAAAGTAGAGCGTGAAATTCCTACGCGCAAGAAAGTAGTGAGTGATATTCCTACGTGAAAGAAAGTAGTGCGTGAAATTCCTACGTGCAAGAAAGTAGGGAGTGATATTCCTACGCGCAAGAAAGTAGTGCGTGATATTCCTACACGCACGAAAGTAGTGCGTGATATTCCTACGCGTAAGAAAGTAGTGCGTGATATTCCTACGCGCAAGAAAGTAGTGCGTGAAATTCCTAAGCGCAAGTAAGTGGTGCGTGATATTCCTACGCGCAAGAAAGTAGTGCGTGATAATCCTACGCGCAAGAAAGTAGTGCGTGATATTCCTACGCGCAAGAAAGTAGTGCGTGATATTCCTACGCGCAAGAAAGTAGTGCGTGATATTCCTAGGCGCAAGAAAGTAGTGCGTGAAATTCCTACGTGCAAGAAAGTAGGGAGTGATATTCCTACGCGCAAGAAAGTAGTGCGTGATATTCCTACACGCACGAAAGTAGTGCGTGATATTCCTACGCGCAAGAAAGTAGTGCGTGATATTCCTACGCGCAAGAAAGTAGTGCGTGAAATTCCTAAGCGCAAGTAAGTGGTGCGTGATATTCCTACGCGCAAGAAAGTAGTGCGTGATATTCCTACGCGCAAAAAAGTTGTGCGTGATATTCCTACGCACAAGAAAGTAGTGCGTGAAATTCCTACGCGCGAGAAAGTATTGCGTGATATTCCTACGCGCAAGAAAGTAGTGCGTGATATTCCTACGTGCAAGAAAATAGTGAGTGATATTCCTACGCGAAAGAAAGTAGTGCGTGAAATTTCTACGCGCAAGAAAGTAGTGCGTGATATCCCTACGCGCAAGAAAGTAGTGCGTGATATTCCTACGCGCAAGAAAGTAGTGCGTGATAATCCTACGCGCAAGAAAGTAGTGCGTGATATTCCTACGCGCAAGAAAGTAGTGCGTGATATTCCTAGGCGCAAGAAAGTAGTGCGTGAAATTCCTACGCGCAAAAAAGTAGTGCGTGATATACCTACGCGCAAGAAAGTAGTGCGTGATATTCCTACGCGCAAGAAAGTAGTGCGTGAAATTCCTACGCGCAAGAAAGTAGTGCGTGATATTCCTACGCGCAAGAAAGTAGTGCGTGAAATTCCTAAGCGCAAGTAAGTGGTGCGTGATATTCCTACGCGCAAGAAAGTAGTGCGTGATATTCCTACGCGCAAAAAAGTTGTGCGTGATATTCCTACGCACAAGAAAGTAGTGCGTGAAATTCCTACGCGCAAGAAAGTATTGCGTGATATTCCTACGCGCAAGAAAGAAGTGCGTGATATTCCTACGCGCAAGAAAGTAGTGCGTGATATTCCTACGCGCAAGAAAGTAGTGCGTGATATTCCTACGCGCAAGAAAGTAGTGCGTGATATTCCTAGGCGCAAGAAAGTAGTGCGTGAAATTCCTACGTGCAAGAAAGTAGGGAGTGATATTCCTACGCGCAAGAAAGTAGTGCGTGATATTCCTACACGCACGAAAGTAGTGTGTGATATTCATACGCACAAGAAAGTAGTGCGTGATATTCCTACGCGCAAGAAAGTAGTGCGTGAAATTCCTATGCGCAAGAAAGTAGTGCGTGATATTCCTTCGCACAAGAAAGTAGTGCGTGATATTCCTACGCGCAAGAAAGTAGTGCGTGATATTTCTACGCGCAAGAAAGTAGTGCGTGAAATTCCTACTCGCAAGAAAGTAGTGCGTGATATTCCTACGCGCAAGAAAGTAGTGCGTGATATTTCTACGCGCAAAAAAGTAGTGCGTGAAATTCCTACGCGCAAAAAAGTAGTGCGTGATATTCCTACGCGCAAGAAAGTAGTGCGTGATATTCCTACACGCACGAAAGTAGTGCTTGAAATTCCTACGCGCAAGAAAGTGGTGCGTGATATTCCTAGGCACAAGAAAGTAGTGCGTGAAATTCCTACGCGCAAAAAAGTAGTGCGTGATATTCCTACGCGCAAGAAAGTAGTGCGTGATATTCCTACGAGCAAGAAAGTAGTGCGTGAAATTCCTACGCGCAAGAAAGTAGTGCGTGATATTCCTACACGCACGAAAGTAGTGCGTGATATTCCTACGCGCAAGAAAGTAGTGCGTGAAATTCCTACGGGCAAGAAAGTAGTGCGTGATATTCGTACGCGTAAGAAAGTAGTGCGTGATATTCCTACGCGAAAGAAAGTAGTGCGTGATATTCCTACGCAAAAGAAAGTAGTGCGTGAAATTCCTACGCAAAAGAAAGTAGTGCGTAAAATTCCTACGCGCAAGAAAGTAGTGAGTGATATTCCTACGCGCAAGAAAGTAGAGCGTGATATTCCTACGCGCAAGAAAGTAGTGAGTGATATTCCTACGCGAAAAAAAGTAGTGCGTGAAATTCCTACGCGCAAGAAAGTAGTTCGTGAAATTCCTACGCGCAAGAAAGTAGTGCATGATATTCCTACGCGCAAGAAAGTAGTGCGTGATATTCCTACACGCACGAAAGTAGTGCGTGATATTCCTACATGCAAGAAAGTAGTGCGTGATATTCCTAGGCGCAAGAAAGTAGTGCGTGAAATTCCTACGGGCAAGAAAATAGTGCGTGATATTCCTACGCGCAAAAAAGTAGTGCGTGATATACCTACGCGCAAGAAAGTGGTGCGTGATATTCCTACGCGCAAGAAAGTAGTGCGTGATATTCCTACGGGCAAGAAAGTAGTGCGTGATATTCCTACGCGCAAAAAAGTAGTGCGTGATATACCTACGCGCAAGAAAGTAGTGCGTGATATTCTTACGCGCAAGAAAGTAGTGTTTGATATTCATACCCACAAGAAAGTAGTGCGTGATATTCCTACGCGCATGAAAGTAGTGCGTGAAATTCCTACGCGCAAGAAAGTAGTGCGTGATATTCCTGCGCACAAGAAAGTAGTGCGTGATATTCCTTCGCGCAAGAAAGTAGTGCGTGATATTCCTACGCGCATGAAAGTAGTGCGTTAAATTCCTACGCGCAAGAAAGTAGTGCGTGATATTCCTAGGCGCAAGAAAGTAGTGCGTGAAATTCCTACGCGCAAAAAAGTAGTGCGTGATATTCCTACGCGCAAGAAAGTAGTGCGTGATATTCCTACCCGCACGAAAGTAGTGCGTGAAATTCCTACGCGCAAGAAAGTAGTGCGTGATATTCCTACGCGCAAGAAAGTAGTGCGTGATATTCCTACGCGCAAGAAAGTCGTGCGTGATATTCCTACACGCACGAAAGTAGTGCGTGAAATTCCTACGCGCAAGAAAGTAGTGTGTGATATTCCTACACGCACGAAAGTAGTGCGTGAAATTCCTACGCGCAAGAAAGTAGTGCGTGATATTCCTACGCGCAAGAAAGTAGTGCGTGATATTCCTACACGCACGAAAGTAGTGCGTGATATTCCTACGCGCAAAAAAGTAGTGCGTGATATTCCTACGAGCAAGAAAGTAGTGCGTGAAATTCCTACGCGCAAGAAAGAAGTGCGTGATATTCCTACGCGCAAGAAAGTAGTGCGTGATATTCCTACGCGCACGAAAGTAGTGCGTGATATTCCTACGCGCAAGAAAGTAGTGCGTGATATTCCTACGCGCAAGAAAGTAGTGCGTAAAATTCCTACGGGCAAGAAAGTAGTGCGTGATATTCCTACGCGCAAAAAAGTAGTGCGTGATATACCTACGCGCAAGAAAGTGGTGCGTGATATTCCTACGCGCAAGAAAGTAGTGCGTGATATTCCTACGGGCAAGAAAGTAGTGCGTGATATTCCTACGCGCAAAAAAGTAGTGCGTGATATACCTACGCGCAAGAAAGTAGTGCGTGATATTCCTACGCGCAAGAAAGTAGTGTGTGATATTCATACGCACAAGAAAGTAGTGCGTGATATTCCTACGCGCAAGAAAGTGGTGCGTGAAATTCCTATGCGCAAGAAAGTAGTGCGTGATATTCCTTCGCACAAGAAAGTAGTGCGTGATATTCCTACGCGCAAGAAAGTAGTGCGTGATATTTCTACGCGCAAGAAAGTAGTGCGTGAAATTCCTACGCGCAAGAAAGTAGTGCGTGATATTCCTACGCGCAAGAAAGTAGTGCGTGATATTCCTACGCGCAAAAAAGTAGTGCGTGATATTCCTACGCGAAAGAAAGTAGTGAGTGATATTCCTACGCAAAAGAAAGTAGTGCGTGAAATTCCTACGCGCAAGAAAGTAGTGAGTGATATTCCTACGCGCAAGAAAGTAGAGCGTGATATTCCTACGCGCAAGAAAGTAGTGCGTGATATTCCTACGCGCAAGTAAGTAGAGCGTGAAATTTCTACGTGCAAGAAAGTAGTGCGTGGAATTCCTACGCGCAAGAAAGTAGTGCGTGATATTCCTACGCGCAAGAAAGTAGTGCGTGATATTCCTAGGCGCAAGAAAGTAGTGCGTGAAATTCCTACGCGCTAAAAAGTAGTGCGTGAAATTCCTACGCCCAAAAAAGTAGTGCGTGATATTCCTACGAGCAAGAAAGTAGTGCGTGATATTCCTACACGCACAAAAGTAGTGCGTGAAATTCCTACGCGCAAGAAAGTAGTGCGTGATATTCCTACACGCACGAAAGTAGTGCGTGAAATTCCTACGCGCAAGAAAGTAGTGCGTGATATTCCTACGCGAAAGAAAGTAGTGCGTGATATTCCTACACGCACGAAAGTAGTGCGTGATATTCCTACGCGCAAGAAAGTAGTGCGTGATATTCCTACACGCACGAAAGTAGTGCGTGATAATCCTACGCGCAAGAAAGTAGTGCGTGATATTCCTACGAGCAAGAAAGTAGTGCGTGAAATTCCTACGCGCAAGAAAGTAGTGCGTGATATTCCTACGCGCAAGAAAGTAGTGCGTGATATTCCTACGCGCAAGAAAGTAGTGCGTGATAATCCTAGGCGCAAAAAAGTAGTGCGTGAAATTCCGACACGGAAAAAAGTAGTGGGTGATATTCCTACGCGCAAGAAAGTAGTGCGTGATATTCCTACACGCAAGAAAGTAGTGCGTGATATTCCTACACGCACGAAAGTAGTGCGTGAAATTCCTACGAGCAAGAAAGTAGTGCGTGATATTCCTACGCGCAAGAAAGTAGTGCGTGATATTCCTACATGCACGAAAGTAGTGCGTGAAATTCCTACGCGCAAGTAAGTAGTGCGTGATATTCCTACGCGCAAGAAAGTAGTGCGTGATATTCCTACACGCACGAAAGTAGTGCGTGATAATCCTACGCGCAAGAAAGTAGTGCGTGATATTCCTACGAGCAAGAAAGTAGTGCGTGAAATTCCTACGCGCAAGAAAGTAGTGCGTGATATTCCTACACGCACGAAAGTAGTGCGTGATATTCCTACGCGCAAGAAAGTAGTGCGTGAAATTCCTACGGGCAAGAAAGTAGTGCGTGATATTCGTACGCGTAAGAAAGTAGTGCGTGATATTCCTACGCGAAAGAAAGTAGTGAGTGGAATTCCTACGCAAAAGAAAGTAGTGCGTGAAATTCCTACGCAAAAGAAAGTAGTGCGTGAAATTCCTACGCGCAAGAAAGTAGTGAGTGATATTCCTACGCGCAAGAAAGTAGAGCGTGATATTCCTACGCGCAAGAAAGTAGTGAGTGATATTCCTACGCGAAAGAAAGTAGTGCGTGAAATTCCTACGTGCAAGAAAGTAGTGCGTGAAATTCCTATGCGCAAGAAAGTAGTGCGTGATATTCCTTCGCACAAGAAAGTAGTGCGTGATATTCCTACGCGCAAGAAAGTAGTGCGTGATATTTCTACGCGCAAGAAAGTAGTGCGTGAAATTCCTACGCGCAAGAAAGTAGTGCGTGATATTCCTACGCGCAAGAAAGTAGTGCGTGATATTCCTACGCGCAAAAAAGTAGTGCGTGATATTCCTACGCGAAAGAAAGTAGTGAGTGATATTCCTACGCAAAAGAAAGTAGTGCGTGAAATTCCTACGCGCAAGAAAGTAGTGAGTGATATTCCTACGCGCAAGAAAGTAGAGCGTGATATTCCTACGCGCAAGAAAGTAGTGCGTGATATTCCTACGCGCAAGTAAGTAGTGCGTGAAATTTCTACGTGCAAGAAAGTAGTGCGTGGAATTCCTTCGCGCAAGAAAGTAGTGCGTGATATTCCTACGCGCAAGAAAGTAGTGCGTGATATTCCTAGGCGCAAGAAAGTATTGCGTGAAATTCCTACGCGCAAAAAAGTAGTGCGTGAAATTCCTACGCTCAAAAAAGTAGTGCGTGATATTCCTACGAGCAAGAAAGTAGTGCCTGATATTCCTACACGCACAAAAGTAGTGCGTGAAATTCCTACGCGCAAGAAAGTAGTGCGTGATATTCCTACGCGCACGAAAGTAGTGCGTGAAATTCCTACGCGCAAGAAAGTAGTGCGTGATATTCCTACGCGAAAGAAAGTAGTGCGTGATATTCCTACACGCACGAAAGTAGTGCGTGATATTCCTACACGCACGAAAGTAGTGCGTGATATTCCTACGCGCAAGAAAGTAGTGCGTGATATTCCTGCGCACAAGAAAGTAGTGCGTGATATTCCTACGCGCAAGAAAGTAGTGCGTGGTATTTCTACGAGCAAGAAAGTAGTGTGTGATATTCCTACGCGCAAAAAAGTAGTGCGTGATATTCCCACGCGAAAGAAAGTAGTGAGTGATATTCCTACGCAAAAGAAAGTAGTGCGTGAAATTCCTACGCGCAAGAAAGTAGTGAGTGATATTCCTACGCGCAAGAAAGTAGTGCGTGATATTCCTACGAGCAAGAAAGTAGTGCGTGAAATTCCCACGCGCAAGAAAGTAGTGCGTGATATTCCTGCGCACAAGAAAGTAGTGCGTGATATTCCTACGCGCAAGAAAGTAGTGAGTGATATTCCGACGCAAAAGAAAGTAGTGCGTGAAATTCCTACGCGCAAGAAGGTAGTGAGTGATATTCCTACGCGCAAGAAAGTAGAGCGTGAAATTCCTACGCGCAAGAAAGTAGTGAGTGATATTCCTACGCGAAAGAAAGTAGTGCGTGAAATTCCTACGTGCAAGAAAGTAGGGAGTGATATTCCTACGCGCAAGAAAGTAGTGCGTGATATTCCTACACGCACGAAAGTAGTGCGTGATATTCCTACGCGTAAGAAAGTAGTGCGTGATATTCCTACGCGCAAGAAAGTAGTGCGTGAAATTCCTAAGCGCAAGTAAGTGGTGCGTGATATTCCTACGCGCAAGAAAGTAGTGCGTGATAATCCTACGCGCAAGAAAGTAGTGCGTGATATTCCTACGCGCAAGAAAGTAGTGCGTGATATTCCTACGCGCAAGAAAGTAGTGCGTGATATTCCTAGGCGCAAGAAAGTAGTGCGTGAAATTCCTACGTGCAAGAAAGTAGGGAGTGATATTCCTACGCGCAAGAAAGTAGTGCGTGATATTCCTACACGCACGAAAGTAGTGCGTGATATTCCTACGCGCAAGAAAGTAGTGCGTGATATTCCTACGCGCAAGAAAGTAGTGCGTGAAATTCCTAAGCGCAAGTAAGTGGTGCGTGATATTCCTACGCGCAAGAAAGTAGTGCGTGATATTCCTACGCGCAAAAAAGTTGTGCGTGATATTCCTACGCACAAGAAAGTAGTGCGTGAAATTCCTACGCGCGAGAAAGTATTGCGTGATATTCCTACGCGCAAGAAAGTAGTGCGTGATATTCCTACGTGCAAGAAAATAGTGAGTGATATTCCTACGCGAAAGAAAGTAGTGCGTGAAATTTCTACGCGCAAGAAAGTAGTGCGTGATATCCCTACGCGCAAGAAAGTAGTGCGTGATATTCCTACGCGCAAGAAAGTAGTGCGTGATAATCCTACGCGCAAGAAAGTAGTGCGTGATATTCCTACGCGCAAGAAAGTAGTGCGTGATATTCCTAGGCGCAAGAAAGTAGTGCGTGAAATTCCTACGCGCAAAAAAGTAGTGCGTGATATACCTACGCGCAAGAAAGTAGTGCGTGATATTCCTACGCGCAAGAAAGTAGTGCGTGAAATTCCTACGCGCAAGAAAGTAGTGCGTGATATTCCTACGCGCAAGAAAGTAGTGCGTGAAATTCCTAAGCGCAAGTAAGTGGTGCGTGATATTCCTACGCGCAAGAAAGTAGTGCGTGATATTCCTACGCGCAAAAAAGTTGTGCGTGATATTCCTACGCACAAGAAAGTAGTGCGTGAAATTCCTACGCGCAAGAAAGTATTGCGTGATATTCCTACGCGCAAGAAAGAAGTGCGTGATATTCCTACGCGCAAGAAAGTAGTGCGTGATATTCCTACGCGCAAGAAAGTAGTGCGTGATATTCCTACGCGCAAGAAAGTAGTGCGTGATATTCCTAGGCGCAAGAAAGTAGTGCGTGAAATTCCTACGTGCAAGAAAGTAGGGAGTGATATTCCTACGCGCAAGAAAGTAGTGCGTGATATTCCTACACGCACGAAAGTAGTGTGTGATATTCATACGCACAAGAAAGTAGTGCGTGATATTCCTACGCGCAAGAAAGTAGTGCGTGAAATTCCTATGCGCAAGAAAGTAGTGCGTGATATTCCTTCGCACAAGAAAGTAGTGCGTGATATTCCTACGCGCAAGAAAGTAGTGCGTGATATTTCTACGCGCAAGAAAGTAGTGCGTGAAATTCCTACTCGCAAGAAAGTAGTGCGTGATATTCCTACGCGCAAGAAAGTAGTGCGTGATATTTCTACGCGCAAAAAAGTAGTGCGTGAAATTCCTACGCGCAAAAAAGTAGTGCGTGATATTCCTACGCGCAAGAAAGTAGTGCGTGATATTCCTACACGCACGAAAGTAGTGCTTGAAATTCCTACGCGCAAGAAAGTGGTGCGTGATATTCCTAGGCACAAGAAAGTAGTGCGTGAAATTCCTACGCGCAAAAAAGTAGTGCGTGATATTCCTACGCGCAAGAAAGTAGTGCGTGATATTCCTACGAGCAAGAAAGTAGTGCGTGAAATTCCTACGCGCAAGAAAGTAGTGCGTGATATTCCTACACGCACGAAAGTAGTGCGTGATATTCCTACGCGCAAGAAAGTAGTGCGTGAAATTCCTACGGGCAAGAAAGTAGTGCGTGATATTCGTACGCGTAAGAAAGTAGTGCGTGATATTCCTACGCGAAAGAAAGTAGTGCGTGATATTCCTACGCAAAAGAAAGTAGTGCGTGAAATTCCTACGCAAAAGAAAGTAGTGCGTAAAATTCCTACGCGCAAGAAAGTAGTGAGTGATATTCCTACGCGCAAGAAAGTAGAGCGTGATATTCCTACGCGCAAGAAAGTAGTGAGTGATATTCCTACGCGAAAAAAAGTAGTGCGTGAAATTCCTACGCGCAAGAAAGTAGTTCGTGAAATTCCTACGCGCAAGAAAGTAGTGCATGATATTCCTACGCGCAAGAAAGTAGTGCGTGATATTCCTACACGCACGAAAGTAGTGCGTGATATTCCTACATGCAAGAAAGTAGTGCGTGATATTCCTAGGCGCAAGAAAGTAGTGCGTGAAATTCCTACGGGCAAGAAAATAGTGCGTGATATTCCTACGCGCAAAAAAGTAGTGCGTGATATACCTACGCGCAAGAAAGTGGTGCGTGATATTCCTACGCGCAAGAAAGTAGTGCGTGATATTCCTACGGGCAAGAAAGTAGTGCGTGATATTCCTACGCGCAAAAAAGTAGTGCGTGATATACCTACGCGCAAGAAAGTAGTGCGTGATATTCTTACGCGCAAGAAAGTAGTGTTTGATATTCATACCCACAAGAAAGTAGTGCGTGATATTCCTACGCGCATGAAAGTAGTGCGTGAAATTCCTACGCGCAAGAAAGTAGTGCGTGATATTCCTGCGCACAAGAAAGTAGTGCGTGATATTCCTTCGCGCAAGAAAGTAGTGCGTGATATTCCTACGCGCATGAAAGTAGTGCGTTAAATTCCTACGCGCAAGAAAGTAGTGCGTGATATTCCTAGGCGCAAGAAAGTAGTGCGTGAAATTCCTACGCGCAAAAAAGTAGTGCGTGATATTCCTACGCGCAAGAAAGTAGTGCGTGATATTCCTACCCGCACGAAAGTAGTGCGTGAAATTCCTACGCGCAAGAAAGTAGTGCGTGATATTCCTACGCGCAAGAAAGTAGTGCGTGATATTCCTACGCGCAAGAAAGTCGTGCGTGATATTCCTACACGCACGAAAGTAGTGCGTGAAATTCCTACGCGCAAGAAAGTAGTGTGTGATATTCCTACACGCACGAAAGTAGTGCGTGAAATTCCTACGCGCAAGAAAGTAGTGCGTGATATTCCTACGCGCAAGAAAGTAGTGCGTGATATTCCTACACGCACGAAAGTAGTGCGTGATATTCCTACGCGCAAAAAAGTAGTGCGTGATATTCCTACGAGCAAGAAAGTAGTGCGTGAAATTCCTACGCGCAAGAAAGAAGTGCGTGATATTCCTACGCGCAAGAAAGTAGTGCGTGATATTCCTACGCGCACGAAAGTAGTGCGTGATATTCCTACGCGCAAGAAAGTAGTGCGTGATATTCCTACGCGCAAGAAAGTAGTGCGTAAAATTCCTACGGGCAAGAAAGTAGTGCGTGATATTCCTACGCGCAAAAAAGTAGTGCGTGATATACCTACGCGCAAGAAAGTGGTGCGTGATATTCCTACGCGCAAGAAAGTAGTGCGTGATATTCCTACGGGCAAGAAAGTAGTGCGTGATATTCCTACGCGCAAAAAAGTAGTGCGTGATATACCTACGCGCAAGAAAGTAGTGCGTGATATTCCTACGCGCAAGAAAGTAGTGTGTGATATTCATACGCACAAGAAAGTAGTGCGTGATATTCCTACGCGCAAGAAAGTGGTGCGTGAAATTCCTATGCGCAAGAAAGTAGTGCGTGATATTCCTTCGCACAAGAAAGTAGTGCGTGATATTCCTACGCGCAAGAAAGTAGTGCGTGATATTTCTACGCGCAAGAAAGTAGTGCGTGAAATTCCTACGCGCAAGAAAGTAGTGCGTGATATTCCTACGCGCAAGAAAGTAGTGCGTGATATTCCTACGCGCAAAAAAGTAGTGCGTGATATTCCTACGCGAAAGAAAGTAGTGAGTGATATTCCTACGCAAAAGAAAGTAGTGCGTGAAATTCCTACGCGCAAGAAAGTAGTGAGTGATATTCCTACGCGCAAGAAAGTAGAGCGTGATATTCCTACGCGCAAGAAAGTAGTGCGTGATATTCCTACGCGCAAGTAAGTAGAGCGTGAAATTTCTACGTGCAAGAAAGTAGTGCGTGGAATTCCTACGCGCAAGAAAGTAGTGCGTGATATTCCTACGCGCAAGAAAGTAGTGCGTGATATTCCTAGGCGCAAGAAAGTAGTGCGTGAAATTCCTACGCGCTAAAAAGTAGTGCGTGAAATTCCTACGCCCAAAAAAGTAGTGCGTGATATTCCTACGAGCAAGAAAGTAGTGCGTGATATTCCTACACGCACAAAAGTAGTGCGTGAAATTCCTACGCGCAAGAAAGTAGTGCGTGATATTCCTACACGCACGAAAGTAGTGCGTGAAATTCCTACGCGCAAGAAAGTAGTGCGTGATATTCCTACGCGAAAGAAAGTAGTGCGTGATATTCCTACACGCACGAAAGTAGTGCGTGATATTCCTACGCGCAAGAAAGTAGTGCGTGATATTCCTACACGCACGAAAGTAGTGCGTGATAATCCTACGCGCAAGAAAGTAGTGCGTGATATTCCTACGAGCAAGAAAGTAGTGCGTGAAATTCCTACGCGCAAGAAAGTAGTGCGTGATATTCCTACGCGCAAGAAAGTAGTGCGTGATATTCCTACGCGCAAGAAAGTAGTGCGTGATAATCCTAGGCGCAAAAAAGTAGTGCGTGAAATTCCGACACGGAAAAAAGTAGTGGGTGATATTCCTACGCGCAAGAAAGTAGTGCGTGATATTCCTACACGCAAGAAAGTAGTGCGTGATATTCCTACACGCACGAAAGTAGTGCGTGAAATTCCTACGAGCAAGAAAGTAGTGCGTGATATTCCTACGCGCAAGAAAGTAGTGCGTGATATTCCTACATGCACGAAAGTAGTGCGTGAAATTCCTACGCGCAAGTAAGTAGTGCGTGATATTCCTACGCGCAAGAAAGTAGTGCGTGATATTCCTACACGCACGAAAGTAGTGCGTGATAATCCTACGCGCAAGAAAGTAGTGCGTGATATTCCTACGAGCAAGAAAGTAGTGCGTGAAATTCCTACGCGCAAGAAAGTAGTGCGTGATATTCCTACACGCACGAAAGTAGTGCGTGATATTCCTACGCGCAAGAAAGTAGTGCGTGAAATTCCTACGGGCAAGAAAGTAGTGCGTGATATTCGTACGCGTAAGAAAGTAGTGCGTGATATTCCTACGCGAAAGAAAGTAGTGAGTGGAATTCCTACGCAAAAGAAAGTAGTGCGTGAAATTCCTACGCAAAAGAAAGTAGTGCGTGAAATTCCTACGCGCAAGAAAGTAGTGAGTGATATTCCTACGCGCAAGAAAGTAGAGCGTGATATTCCTACGCGCAAGAAAGTAGTGAGTGATATTCCTACGCGAAAGAAAGTAGTGCGTGAAATTCCTACGCGCAAGAAAGTAGTACGTGAAATTCCTACGCGCAAGAAAGTAGTGCATGATATTCCTACGCGCAAGAAAGTAGTGCGTGAAATTCCTACGGGCAAGAAAGTAGTGCGTGATATTCGTACGCGTAAGAAAGTAGTGCGTGATATTCCTACGCGAAAGAAAGTAGTGAGTGGAATTCCTACGCAAAAGAAAGTAGTGCGTGAAATTCCTACGCAAAAGAAAGTAGTGCGTGAAATTCCTACGCGCAAGAAAGTAGTGAGTGATATTCCTACGCGCAAGAAAGTAGAGCGTGATATTCCTACGCGCAAGAAAGTAGTGAGTGATATTCCTACGCGAAAGAAAGTAGTGCGTGAAATTCCTACGCGCAAGAAAGTAGTACGTGAAATTCCTACGCGCAAGAAAGTAGTGCATGATATTCCTACGCGCAAGAAAGTAGTGCGTGATATTCCTACACGCACGAAAGTAGTGCGTGATATTCCTACATGCAAGAAAGTAGTGCGTGATATTCCTAGGCGCAAGAAAGTAGTGCGTGAAATTCCTACGGGCAAGAAAATAGTGCGTGATATTCCTACGCGCAAAAAAGTAGTGCGTGATATACCTACGCGCAAGAAAGTGGTGCGTGATATTCCTACGCGCAAGAAAGTAGTGCGTGATATTCCTACGGGCAAGAAAGTAGTGCGTGATATTCCTACGCGCAAAAAAGTAGTGCGTGATATACCTACGCGCAAGAAAGTAGTGCGTGATATTCTTACGCGCAAGAAAGTAGTGTTTGATATTCATACCCACAAGAAAGTAGTGTGTGATATTCCTACGCGCATGAAAGTAGTGCGTGAAATTCCTACGCGCAAGAAAGTAGTGCGTGATATTCCTGCGCACAAGAAAGTAGTGCGTGATATTCCTTCGCGCAAGAAAGTAGTGCGTGATATTCCTACGCGCATGAAAGTAGTGTGTGAAATTCCTACGCGCAAGAAAGTAGTGCGTGATATTCCTAGGCGCAAGAAAGTAGTGCGTGAAATTCCTACGCGCAAAAAAGTAGTGCGTGATATTCCTACGCGCAAGAAAGTAGTGCGTGATATTCCTACCCGCACGAAAGTAGTGCGTGAAATTCCTACGCGCAAGAAAGTAGTGCGTGATATTCCTACGCGCAAGAAAGTAGTGCGTGATATTCCTACGCGCAAGAAAGTCGTGCGTGATATTCCTACACGCACGAAAGTAGTGCGTGAAATTCCTACGCGCAAGAAAGTAGTGCGTGATATTCCTACACGCACGAAAGTAGTGCGTGAAATTCCTACGCGCAAGAAAGTAGTGCGTGATATTCCTACGCGCAAGAAAGTAGTGCGTGATATTCCTACACGCACGAAAGTAGTGCGTGATATTCCTACGCGCAAAAAAGTAGTGCGTGATATTCCTACGAGCAAGAAAGTAGTGCGTGAAATTCCTACGCGCAAGAAAGAAGTGCGTGATATTCCTACGCGCAAGAAAGTAGTGCGTAATATTCCTACGCGCACGAAAGTAGTGCGTGATATTCCTAAGCGCAAGAAAGTAGTGCGTGATATTCCTACGCGCAAGAAAGTAGTGCGTGATATTCCTACGGGCAAGAAAGTAGTGCGTGATATTCCTACGCGCAAAAAAGTAGTGCGTGATATACCTACGCACAAGAAAGTAGTGCGTGATATTCCTACGCGCAAGAAAGTAGTGTGTGATATTCATACGCACAAGAAAGTAGTGCGTGATATTCCTACGCGCAAGAAAGTAGTGCGTGAAATTCCTATGCGCAAGAAAGTAGTGCGTGATATTCCTTCGCACAAGAAAGTAGTGCGTGATATTCCTACGCGCAAGAAAGTAGTGCGTGATATTTCTACGCGCAAGAAAGTAGTGCGTGAAATTCCTACGCGCAAGAAAGTAGTGCGTGATATTCCTACGCGCAAGAAAGTAGTGCGTGATATTCCTACGCGCAAAAAAGTAGTGCGTGATATTCCTACGCGAAAGAAAGTAGTGAGTGATATTCCTACGCAAAAGAATGTAGTGCGTGAAATTCCTACGCGCAAGAAAGTAGTGAGTGATATTCCTACGCGCAAGAAAGTAGAGCGTGATATTCCTATGCGCAAGAAAGTAGTGCGTGATATTCCTACGCGCAAGTAAGTAGTGCGTGAAATTTCTACGTGCAAGAAAGTAGTGCGTGGAATTCCTTCGCGCAAGAAAGTAGTGCGTGATATTCCTACGCGCAAGAAAGTAGTGCGTGATATTCCTAGGCGCAAGAAAGTATTGCGTGAAATTCCTACGCGCAAAAAAGTAGTGCGTGAAATTCCTACGCTCAAAAAAGTAGTGCGTGATATTCCTACGAGCAAGAAAGTAGTGCGTGATATTCCTACACGCACAAAAGTAGTGCGTGAAATTCCTACGCGCAAGAAAGTAGTGCGTGATATTCCTACACGCACGAAAGTAGTGCGTGAAATTCCTACGCGCAAGAAAGTAGTGCGTGATATTCCTACGCGAAAGAAAGTAGTGCGTGATATTCCTACACGCACGAAAGTAGTGCGTGATATTCCTACACGCACGAAAGTAGTGCGTGATATTCCTACGCGCAAGAAAGTAGTGCGTGATATTCCTGCGCACAAGAAAGTAGTGCGTGATATTCCTACGCGCAAGAAAGTAGTGTGTGGTATTTCTGCGCGCAAGAAAGTAGTGTGTGATATTCCTACGCGCAAAAAAGTAGTGCGTGATATTCCCACGCGAAAGAAAGTAGTGAGTGATATTCCTACGCAAAAGAAAGTAGTGCGTGAAATTCCTACGCGCAAGAAAGTAGTGAGTGATATTCCTACGCGCAAGAAAGTAGTGCGTGATATTCCTACGAGCAAGAAAGTAGTGCGTGAAATTCCCACGCGCAAGAAAGTAGTGCGTGATATTCCTGCGCACAAGAAAGTAGTGCGTGATATTCCTACGCGCAAGAAAGTAGTGAGTGATATTCCGACGCAAAAGAAAGTAGTGCGTGAAATTCCTACGCGCAAGAAAGTAGTGAGTGATATTCCTACGCGCAAGAAAGTAGAGCGTGAAATTCCTACGCGCAAGAAAGTAGTGAGTGATATTCCTACGCGAAAGAAAGTAGTGCGTGAAATTCCTACGTGCAAGAAAGTAGGGAGTGATATTCCTACGCGCAAGAAAGTAGTGCGTGATATTCCTACACGCACGAAAGTAGTGCGTGATATTCCTACGCGCAAGAAAGTAGTGCGTGATATTCCTACGAGCAAGAAAGTAGTGCGTGATATTCCTACACGCACAAAAGTAGTGCGTGAAATTCCTACGCGCAAGAAAGTAGTGCGTGATATTCCTACACGCACGAAAGTAGTGCGTGAAATTCCTACGCGCAAGAAAGTAGTGCGTGATATTCCTACGCGAAAGAAAGTAGTGCGTGATATTCCTACACGCACGAAAGTAGTGCGTGATATTCCTACACGCACGAAAGTAGTGCGTGATATTCCTACGCGCAAGAAAGTAGTGCGTGATATTCCTGCGCACAAGAAAGTAGTGCGTGATATTCCTACGCGCAAGAAAGTAGTGCGTGGTATTTCTACGCGCAAGAAAGTAGTGTGTGATATTCCTACTCGCAAAAAAGTAGTGCGTGATATTCCCACGCGAAAGAAAGTAGTGAGTGATTTTCCTACGCAAAAGAAAGTTGTTGCGCGAAATTCCTACGCGCAAGAAAGTAGTGAGTGATATTCCTACGCGCAAGAAAGTAGTGCGTGATATTCCTACGAGCAAGAAAGTAGTGCGTGAAATTCCCACGCGCAAGAAAGTAGTGCGTGATATTCCTGCGCACAAGAAAGTAGTGCGTGATATTCCTACGCGCAAGAAAGTAGTGAGTGATATTCCGACGCAAAAGAAAGTAGTGCGTGAAATTCCTACGCGCAAGAAAGTAGTGAGTGATATTCCTACGCGCAAGGAAGTAGAGCGTGAAATTCCTACGCGCAAGAAAGTAGTGAGTGATATTCCTACGCGAAAGAAAGTAGTGCGTGAAATTCCTACGTGCAAGAAAGTAGGGAGTGATATTCCTACGCGCAAGAAAGTAGTGCGTGATATTCCTACACGCACGAAAGTAGTGCGTGATATTCCTACGCGCAAGAAAGTAGTGCGTGATATTCCTACGCGCAAGAAAGTAGTGCGTGAAATTCCTAAGCGCAAGTAAGTGGTGCGTGATATTCCTACGCGCAAGAAAGTAGTGCGTGATAATCCTACGCGCAAGAAAGTAGTGCGTGATATTCCTACGCGCAAGAAAGTAGTGCGTGATATTCCTACGCGCAAGAAAGTAGTGCGTGATATTCCTAGGCGCAAGAAAGTAGTGCGTGAAATTCCTACGTGCAAGAAAGTAGGGAGTGATATTCCTACGCGCAAGAAAGTAGTGCGTGATATTCCTACACGCACGAAAGTAGTGCGTGATATTCCTACGCGCAAGAAAGTAGTGCGTGATATTCCTACGCGCAAGAAAGTAGTGCGTGAAATTCCTAAGCGCAAGTAAGTGGTGCGTGATATTCCTACGCGCAAGAAAGTAGTGCGTGATATTCCTACACGCACGAAAGTAGTGTGTGATATTCATACGCACAAGAAAGTAGTGCGTGATATTCCTACGCGCAAGAAAGTAGTGCGTGAAATTCCTATGCGCAAGAAAGTAGTGCGTGATATTCCTTCGCACAAGAAAGTAGTGCGTGATATTCCTACGCGCAAGAAAGTAGTGCGTGATATTTCTACGCGCAAGAAAGTAGTGCGTGAAATTCCTACGCGCAAGAAAGTAGTGCGTGATATTCCTACGCGCAAGAAAGTAGTGCGTGATATTTCTACGCGCAAAAAAGTAGTGCGTGATATTCCTACGCGAAAGAAAGTAGTGAGTGATATTCCTACGCAAAAGAAAGTAGTGCGTGAAATTCCTACGCGCAAGAAAGTAGTGAGTGATATTCCTACGCGCAAGAAAGTAGAGCGTGATATTCCTACGCGCAAGAAAGTAGTGCGTGATATTCCTACGCGCAAGTAAGTAGTGCGTGAAATTTCTATGTGCAAGAAAGTAGTGCGTGGAATTCCTACGCGCAAGAAAGTAGTGCGTGATATTCCTAGGCGCAAGAAAGTAGTGCGTGAAATTCCTACGCGCAAAAAAGTAGTGCGTGAAATTCCTACGCGCAAAAAAGTAGTGCGTGATATTCCTACGCGCAAGAAAGTAGTGCGTGATATTCCTACACGCACGAAAGTAGTGCTTGAAATTCCTACGCGCAAGAAAGTAGTGCGTGATATTCCTACACGCACGAAAGTAGTGCGTGAAATTCCTACGCGCAAGAAAGTAGTGCGTGATATTCCTACGCGAAAGAAAGTAGTGCGTGATATTCCTACACGCACGAAAGTAGTGCGTGATATTCCTACGCGCAAGAAAGTAGTGCGTGATATTCCTACGAGCAAGAAAGTAGTGCGTGAAATTCCTACGCGCAAGAAAGTAGTGCGTGATATTCCTGCGCACAAGAAAGTAGTGCGTGATATTCCTACGCGCAAGAAAGTAGTGCGTGGTGTTTCTACGCGCAAGAAAGTAGTGCGTGATATTCCTACGCGCAAAAAAGTAGTGCGTGATATTCCCACGCGAAAGAAAGTAGTGAGTGATATTCCTACGAGCAAGAAAGTAGTGCGTGAAATTCCCACGCGCAAGAAAGTAGTGCGTGATATTCCTGCGCACAAGAAAGTAGTGCGTGATATTCCTAGGCGCAAGAAAGTAGTGCGTGATATTCCTACGCGCAAGAAAGTAGTGCGTGATATTCCTACGCGTAAAAAAGTAGTGCGTGATATTCCTACGTGAAGGAAAGTAGTGAGTGATATTCTGACGCAAAAGAAAGTAGTGCGTGAAATTCCTACGCGCAAGAAAGTAGTGAGTGATATTCCTACGCGCAAGAAAGTAGAGCGTGAAATTCCTACGCGCAAGAAAGTAGTGAGTGATATTCCTACGCGAAAGAAAGTAGTGCGTGAAATTCCTACGTGCAAGAAAGTAGGGCGTGATATTCCTACGCGCAAGAAAGTAGTGCGTGATATTCCTACACGCACGAAAGTAGTGCGTGATATTCCTACGCGCAAGAAAGTAGTGCGTGATATTCCTATGCGCAAGAAAGTAGTGCGTGAAATTCCTAAGCGCAAGAAAGTGGTGCGTGATATTCCTACGCGCAAGAAAGTAGTGCGTGATATTCCTACGCGCAAAAAAGTTGTGCGTGATATTCCTACGCACAAGAAAGTAGTGCGTGAAATTCCTACGCGCAAGAAAGTATTGCGTGATATTCCTACGCGCAAGAAAGTAGTGCGTGATATTCCTACGTGCAAGAAAATAGTGAGAGATATTCCTACGCGAAAGAAAGTAGTGCGTGAAATTTCTACGCGCAAGAAAGTAGTGCGTGATATCCCTACGCGCAAGAAAGTAGTGCGTGATATTCCTACGCGCAAGAAAGTAGTGCGTGATAATCCTACGCGCAAGAAAGTAGTGCGTGATATTCCTACGCGCAAGTAAGTAGTGCGTGAAATTTCTAAGTGCAAGAAAGCAGTGCGTGGAATTCCTACGCGCAAGAAAGTAGTGCGTGATATTCCTACGCGCAAGAAAGTTGTGCGTGATATTCCTAGGCGCAAGAAAGTAGTGCGTGAAATTCCTACGCGCAAAAAAGTGGTGCGTGATATTCCTACGCGCAAGAAAGTAGTGCGTGATATTCCTACACGCACGAAAGTAGTGCGTGAAATTCCTACGCGCAAGAAAGTAGTGCGTGATATTCCTACGCGCAAGAAAGTAGTGCGTGATATTCCTACGTGCAAGAAAGTAGTGCGTGATATTCCTACGTGCAAGAAAGTAGTGCGTGATATTCCTAGGCGCAAAAAAGTAGTGCGTGAAATTCCTAATCGCAAAAAAGTAGTGCGTGATATTCCTACGCGCAAGAAAGTTGTGCGTGATATTCCTAGGCGCAAGAAAGTAGTGCGTGAAATTCCTACGCGCAAAAAAGTGGTGCGTGATATTCCTACGCGCAAGAAAGTAGTGCGTGATATTCCTACACGCACGAAAGTAGTGCGTGAAATTCCTACGCGCAAGAAAGTAGTGCGTGATATTCCTACGCGCAAGAAAGTAGTGCGTGATATTCCTACGTGCAAGAAAGTAGTGCGTGATATTCCTACGTGCAAGAAAGTAGTGCGTGATATTCCTAGGCGCAAAAAAGTAGTGCGTGAAATTCCTAATCGCAAAAAAGTAGTGCGTGATATTCCTACGCGCAAGAAAGTAGTGCGTGATATTCCTACACGCACGAAAGTAGTGCGTGAAATTCCTACGCGCAAGAAAGTAGTGCGTGATATTCCTACGCGCAAGAAAGTTGTGCGTGATATTCCTACGCGCAAAAAAGTTGTGCGTGATATTCCTACGCACAAGAAAGTAGTGCGTGAAATTCCTACGCGCAAGAAAGTATTGCGTGATATTCCTATGCGCAAGAAAGTAGTGCGTGATATTCCTACGTGCAAGAAAATAGTGAGTGATATTCCTACGCGAAAGAAAGTAGTGCGTGAAATTTCTACGCGCAAGAAAGTAGTGCGTGATATCCCTACGCGCAAGAAAGTAGTGCGTGATATTCCTACGCGCAAGAAAGTAGTGCGTGATAATCCTACGCGCAAGAAAGTAGTGCGTGATATTCCTACGCGCAAGTAAGTAGTGCGTGAAATTTCTACGTGCAAGAAAGCAGTGCGTGGAATTCCTACGCGCAAGAAAGTAGTGCGTGATATTCCTACGCGCAAGAAAGTAGTGCGTGATATTCCTAGGCGCAAGAAAGTAGTGCGTGAAATTCCTACGCGCAAAAAAGTGGCGCGTGATATTCCTACGCGCAAGAAAGTAGTGCGTGATATTCCTACACGCACGAAAGTAGTGCGTGAAATTCCTACGCGCAAGAAAGTAGTGCGTGATATTCCTACGCGCAAGAAAGTAGTGCGTGATATTCCTACGCGCAAGAAAGTAGTGCGTGATATTCCTAGGCGCAAAAAAGTAGTGCGTGAAATTCCTACGCGCAAAAAAGTAGTGCGTGATATTCCTACGCGCAAGAAAGTAGTGCGTGATATTCCTACACGCACGAAAGTAGTGCGTGAAATTCCTACGCGCAAGAAAGTAGTGCGTGATATTCCTACGCGCAAGAAAGTAGTGCGTGATATTCCTACACGCACGAAAGTAGTGCGTGAAATTCCTACGCGCAAAAAAGTAGTGCGTGATATTCCTACGCGCAAGAAAGTAGTGCGTGATATTCCTACACGCACGAAAGTAGTGCGTGAAATTCCTAGGCGCAAGAAAGTAGTGCGTGATATTCCTACGCGCAAGATAGTAGTGCGTGATATTCCTACACGCACGAAAGTAGTGTGTGATATTCCTACGCGCAAGAAAGTAGTGCGTGATATTCCTACGAGCAAGAAAGTAGTGCGTGAAATTCAAACGCGCAAGAAAGTAGTGCGTGATATTCCTACGCGCAAGAAAGTAGTGCGTGATATTCCTACACGCACGAAAGTAGTGCGTGATATTCCTACGCGCAAGAAAGTAGTGCGTGAAATTCCTACGGGCAAGAAAGTAGTGCGTGATATTCCTACGCGCAAGAAAGTAGTGCGTGATATTCCTACGCTCAAGAAAGTAGTGAGTGATATTCCTACGCAAAAGAAAGTAGTGCGTGAAATTCCTACGCAAAAGAAAGTAGTGCGTGAAATTCCTACGCGCAAGAAAGTAGTGTGTGATATTCCTACGCGAAAGAAAGTAGAGCGTGATATTCCTACGCGCAAGAAAGTAGTGCGTGATATTCCTACACGCACGAAAGTAGTGCGTGAAATTCCTACGCGCAAAAAAGTAGTGCGTGATATTCCTACACGCACGAAAGTAGTGCGTGAAATTCCTACGCGCAAAAAAGTAGTGCGTGATATTCCTACGCGCAAGAAAGTAGTGCGTGATATTCCTACGCGCAAGTAAGTAGTGCGTGAAATTTCTACGTGCAAGAAAGTAGTGCGTGAAATTCCTACGCGCAAAAAAGTAGTGCGTGATATTTCTACGCGCAAGAAAGTAGTGCGTGATATTCCTACACGCACGAAAGTAGTACGTGAAATTCCTACGCGCAAGAAAGTAGTGCTTATTATTCTTACGCGCAAGAAAGTAGTGCGTGATATTCCTATGCGCAAGAAAGTAGTGCGTGATATTCCTAGGCGCAAAAAAGTAGTGCGTGAAATTCCTACGCGCAAGAAAGTAGTGCTTGTTATTCCTACGCGCAAGAAAGTAGTGCGTGATATTCCTATGCGCAAGAAAGTAGTGCGTGATATTCCTAGGCGCAAAAAAGTAGTGCGTGAAATTCCTACGCGCAAAAAAGTAGTGGGTGATATTCCTACGCGCAAGAAAGTAGTGCGTGATATTCCTACGCGCAAGAAAGTAGTGCGTGTTATTCCTACACGCACGAAAGTAGTGCGTGAAATTCCTACGAGCAAGAAAGTAGTGCGTGATATTCCTACGCGCAAGAAAGTAGAGCGTGATATTCCTACATGCACGAAAGTAGTGCGTGAAATTCCTACGCACAAGTAAGTAGTGCGTGATATTCCTACGCGCAAGAAAGTAGTGCGTGATATTCCTACATGCACGAAAGTAGTGCGTGAAATTCCTACGCGCAAGTAAGTAGTGCGTGATATTCCTACGCGCAAGAAAGTAGTGCGTGATATTCCTACACGCACGAAAGTAGTGCGTGATATTCCTACGCGCAAGAAAGTAGTGCGTGAAATTCCTACGGGCAAGAAAGTAGTGCGTGAAATTCCTACGGGCAAGAAAGTAGTGCGTGATATTCCTACGCGCAAGAAAGTAGTGCGTGATATTCCTACGCGAAAGAAAGTAGTGAGTGATATTCCTACGCAAAAGAAAGTAGTGCGTGAAATTCCTACGCAAAAGAAAGTAGCGCGTGAAATTCCTACGCGCAAGAAAGTAGTGTGTGATATTCCTACGCGAAAGAAAGTAGAGCGTGATATTCCTACGCGCAAGAAAGTAGTGTGTGATATTCCTACACGCACGAAAGTAGTGTGTGAAATTCCTACGCGCAAAAAAGTAGTGCGTGATATTCCTACACGCACGAAAGTAGTGCGTGAAATTCCTACGCGCAAAAAAGTAGTGCGTGATATTCCTATGTGCAAGAAAGTAGTGCGTGATATTCCTACGCGCAAGTAAGTAGTGCGTGAAATTTCTACGTGCAAGAAAGTAGTGCGTGAAATTCCTACGCGCAAAAAAGTAGTGCGTGATATTTCTACGCGCAAGAAAGTAGTGCGTGATATTCCTACACGCACGAAAGTAGTGCGTGAAATTCCTACGCGCAAGAAAGTAGTGCTTGTTATTCCTACGCGCAAGAAAGTAGTGCGTGATATTCCTATGCGCAAGAAAGTAGTGCGTGATATTCCTAGGCGCAAAAAAGTAGTGCGTGAAATTCCTACGCGCAAAAAAGTAGTGGGTGATATTCCTACGCGCAAGAAAGTAGTGCGTGATATTCCTACACGCACGAAAGTAGTGCGTGAAATTCCTACGCGCAAGAAAGTAGTGCGTGATATTCCTACGCGCAAGAAAGTAGTGCGTGTTATTCCTACACGCACGAAAGAAGTGCGTGAAATTCCTACGAGCAAGAAAGTAGTGCGTGATATTCCTACGCGCAAGAAAGTAGTGCGTGATATTCCTACATGCACGAAAGTAGTGCGTGAAATTCCTACGCGCAAGTAAGTAGTGCGTGATATTCCTACGCGCAAAAAAGTAGTGCGTGATATTCCTACATGCACGAAAGTAGTGCGTGAAATTCCTACGCGCAAGTAAGTAGTGCGTGATATTCCTACGCGCAAGAAAGTAGTGCGTGATATTCCTACACGCACGAAAGTAGTGCGTGATATTCCTACGCGCAAAAAAGTAGTGCGTGAAATTCCTACGGGCAAGAAAGTAGTGCGTGATATTCCTACGCGCAAGAAAGTAGTGCGTGATATTCCTACGCGAAAGAAAGTAGTGAGTGATATTCCTACGCAAAAGAAAGTAGTGCGTGAAATTCCTACGCAAAAGAAAGTAGTGCGTGAAATTCCTACGCGCAAGAAAGTAGTGTGTGATATTCCTACGCGAAAGAAAGTAGAGCGTGATATTCCTACGCGCAAGAAAGTAGTGCGTGATATTCCTACACGCACGAAAGTAGTGCGTGAAATTCCTACGTGCAAAAAAGTAGTGCGTGATATTCCTACACGCACGAAAGTAGTGCGGGAAATTCCTACGCGCAAAAAAGTAGTGCGTGATATTCCTACACGCACGAAAGTAGTGCGTGAAATTCCTACGCGCAAAAAAGTAGTGCGTGATATTCCTACGCGCAAGAAAGTAGTGCGTGATATTCCTACGCGCAAGTAAGTAGTGCGTGAAATTTCTACGTGCAAGAAAGTAGTGCGTGAAATTCCTACGCGCAAAAAAGTAGTGCGTGATATTTCTACGCGCAAGAAAGTAGTGCGTGATATTCCTACACGCACGAAAGTAGTGCGTGAAATTCCTACGCGCAAGAAAGTAGTGCGTGTTATTCCTACGCGCAAGAAAGTAGTGCGTGATATTCCTACGCGCAAGAAAGTAGTGCGTGATATTCCTAGGCGCAAAAAAGTAGTGCGTGAAATTCCTACGCGCAAAAAAGTAGTGGGTGATATTCCTACGCGCAAGAAAGTAGTGCGTGATATTCCTACACGCACGAAAGTAGTGCATGAAATTCCTACGCGCCAGAAAGTAGTGCGTGATATTCCTACGCGCAAGAAAGTAGTGCGTGTTATTCCTACACGCACGAAAGTAGTGCGTGAAATTCCTACGGGCAAGAAAGTAGTGCGTGATATACCTACGCGCAAGAAAGTGGTGCGTGATATTCCTACGCGCAAGAAAGTAGTGCGTGATATTCCTACGGGCAAGAAAGTAGTGCGTGATATTCCTACGCGCAAAAAAGTAGTGCGTGATATACCTACGCGCAAGAAAGTAGTGCGTGATATTCCTACGCGCAAGAAAGTAGGGTGTGATATTCATACGCACAAGAAAGTAGTGCGTGATATTCCTACGCGCAAGAAAGTAGTGCGTGAAATTCCTATGCGCAAGAAAGTAGTGCGTGATATTCCTTCGCACAAGAAAGTAGTGCGTGATATTCCTACGCGCAAGAAAGTAGTGCGTGATATTTCTACGCGCAAGAAAGTAGTGCGTGAAATTCCTACGCGCAAGAAAGTAGTGCGTGATATTCCTACGCGCAAGAAAGTAGTGCGTGATATTCCTACGAGCAAAAAAGTAGTGCGTGATATTCCTACGCGAAAGAAAGTAGTGAGTGATATTCCTACGCAAAAGAAAGTAGTGCGTGAAATTCCTATGCGCAAGAAAGTAGTGAGTGATATTCCTACGCGCAAGAAAGTAGAGCATGATATTCCTACGCACAAGAAAGTAGTGCGTGATATTCCTACGCGCAAGTAAGTAGTGCGTGAAATTTCTACGTGCAAGAAAGTAGTGCGTGGAATTCCTATGCGCAAGAAAGTAGTGCGTGATATTCCTACGCGCAAGAAAGTAGTGCGTGATATTCCTAGGCGCAAGAAAGTAGTGCGTGAAATTCCTACGCGCAAAAAAGTAGTGCGTGAAATTCCTACGCGCAAAAAAGTAGTGCGTGATATTCCTACGCGCAAGAAAGTAGTGCATGATATTCCTACACGCACGAAAGTAGTGCGTGAAATTCCTTCGCGCAAGAAAGTAGTGCGTGATATTCCTACGCGCAAGAAAGTAGTGCATGATATTCCTACACGCACGAAAGTAGTGCGTGATATACCTACGCGCAAGAAAGTGGTGCGTGATATTCCTACGCGCAAGAAAGTAGTGCGTGATATTCCTACGGGCAAGAAAGTAGTGCGTGATATTCCTACGCGCAAAAAAGTAGTGCGTGATATACCTACGCGCAAGAAAGTAGTGCGTGATATTCCTACGTGCAAGAAAGTAGTGTGTGATATTCATACGCACAAGAAAGTAGTGCGTGATTTTCCTACGCGCAAGAAAGTAGTGCGTGAAATTCCTATGCGCAAGAAAGTAGTGCGTGATATTCCTTCGCACAAGAAAGTAGTGCGTGATATTCCTACGCGCAAGAAAGTAGTGCGTGATATTTCTACGCGCAAGAAAGTAGTGCGTGAAATTCCTACGCGCAAGAAAGTAGTGCGTGATATTCCTACGCGCAAGAAAGTAGTGCGTGATATTCCTACGAGCAAAAAAGTAGTGCGTGATATTCCTACGCGAAAGAAAGTAGTGAGTGATATTCCTACGCAAAAGAAAGTAGTGCGTGAAATTCCTACGCGCAAGAAAGTAGTGAGTGATATTCCTACGCGCAAGAAAGTAGAGCATGATATTCCTACGCACAAGAAAGTAGTGCGTGATATTGCTACGCGCAAGTAAGTAGTGCGTGAAATTTCTACGTGCAAGAAAGTAGTGCGTGGAATTCCTATGCGCAAGAAAGTAGTGCGTGATATTCCTACGCGCAAGAAAGTAGTGCGTGATATTCCTAGGCGCAAGAAAGTAGTGCGTGAAATTCCTACGCGCAAAAAAGTAGTGCGTGAAATTCCTACGCGCAAAAAAGTAGTGCGTGATATTCCTACGCGCAAGAAAGTAGTGCATGATATTCCTACACGCACGAAAGTAGTGCGTGAAATTCCTTCGCGCAAGAAAGTAGTGCGTGATATTCCTACGCACAAGAAAGTAGTGCGTGATATTCCTACACGCACGAAAGTAGTGCGTGAAAATCCTACGCACAAAAAAGTTGTGCGTGATATTCCTACGCGCAAGAAAGTAGTGCCTGATATTCCTACACGCACGAAAGAAGTGCGTGAAATTCCTACGCGCAAGAAAGTAGTGCGTGATATTCCTACGCGCAAGAAAGTAGTGCGTGATATTCCTACACGCACGAAAGTAGTGCGTGATATTCCTACGCGCAAGAAAGTGTTGCGTGATATTCCTACGAGCAAGAAAGTAGTGCGTGAAATTCCTACGCGCAAGAAAGTAGTGCGTGATATTCCTGCGCACAAGAAAGTAGTGCGTGATACTCCTACGTGCAAGAAAGTAGTGCGTGATATTCCTATGCGCAAGAAAGTAGTGCGTGATATTCCTACCCGCAAAAAAGTAGTGCGTGATATTCCTACGCTAAAGAAAGTAGTGAGTGATATTCCTACGCAAAAGAAAGTAGTGCGTGAAATTCCTACGCGCAAGAAAGTGGTGAGTGATATTCCTACGCGCAAGAAAGTAGTGCGTGATATTCCTACGAGCAAGAAAGTAGTGCGTGAAATTCCTACGCGCAAGAAAGTAGTGCGTGATATTCCTGCGCACAAGAAAGTAGTGCGTGATATTCCTACGCGCGAAAAAGTAGTGCGTGATATTCCTACGCGCAAGAAAGTAGTGCGTGATATTCCTACGCGCAAAAAAGTAGTGCGTGAAATTCCTACGCGCAAAAAAGTAGTGCGTGATATTCCTACGCGCAAGAAAGTAGTGCGTGAAATTCCTACGTGCAAGAAAGTAGTGCGTGATATTCCTACGCGCAAGAAAGTAGTGCGTGATATTCCTACGCTCAAGAAAGTAGTGAGTGATATTCCTACGAGCAAGAAAGTAGTGCGTGAAATTCCTACGCGCAAGAAAGTAGTGCGTGATATTCCTACGCGCAAGAAAGTAGTGCGTGATATTCCTACGCGCAAGTAAGTAGAGCGTGAAATTTCTACGCGCAAGAAAGTAGTGCGTGGAATTCCTACGCGCTAGAAAGTAGTGCGTGATATTCCCACGCGCAAGAAAGTAGTGCGTGATATTCCTAGGCGCAAGAAAGTAGTGCGTGAAATTCCTACGCGCAAAAAAGTAGTGCGTGATATTCCTACGCGCAAGAAAGTAGTGCGTGAAATTCCTACGCGCAAGAAAGTAGTGCGTGATATTCCTACGCGCAAGAAAGTAGTGCGTGATATTCCTACGCTCAAGAAAGTAGTGAGTGATATTCCTACAAGCAAGAAAGTAGTGCGTGAAAATCCTACGCGCAAGAAAGTAGTGCGTGATATTCCTACGCGCAAGAAAGTAGTGCGTGATATTCCTACGCGCAAGAAAGTAGTGCGTGATATTCCTACGTGCAAGAAAGTAGTGCGTGAAATTCCTACGGGCAAGAAAGTAGTGCGTGATATTCCTGCGCGCAAAAAAGTAGTGCGTGATATACCTACGCGCAAGAAAGTAGTGCGTGATATTCCTACGCGCAAGAAAGTAGTGCGTGATATTCCTACGCGCAAGAAAGTAGTGCGTGATATTCCTACGCGCAAGAAAGTAGTGCGTGATATTCCTACGCGCAAGAAAGTAGTGCGTGAAATTCCTACGGGCAAGAAAGTAGTGCGTGATATTCCTACGCGCAAAAAAGTAGTGCGTGATATACCTACGCGCAAGAAAGTAGTGCGTGATATTCCTACGCGCAAGAAAGTAGTGCGTGATATTCCTACAAGCAAGAAAGTAGTGCGTGATATTCCTACGCGCAAAAAAGTGGTGCGTGATATAGCTACGCGCAAGAAAGTGTTGCGTGATATTCCTACGCGCAAGAAAGTAGTGTGTGATATTCATACGCACAACAAAATAGTGCGTGATATTCCTACGCGCAAGAAAGTAGTGCGTGATATTCCTACGCGCAAGAAAGTAGTGCGCTATATTCCTGCGCGCAAGAAAGTAGTGCGTGATATTCCTACACACAAGAAAGTAGTGCGTGATATTCCTACGCGCAAGAAAGTTGTGCATAATACTCCTCCGCGCAAGAAAGTAGTGCGTGAAATTTCTACGCGCAAGAAAGTAGTGCGTGATATTCCTACACGCAAGAAAGTAGTGCTTGAAATTCCTACGCGCAAGAAAGTAGTGCGTGAAATTCCTATGCGCAAGAAAGTACTGCGTGATATTCCTACGCGCAAGAAAGTAGTGCGAAATATTCCTACGCGCAAGAAAGTAGTGCGTGATATTCCTACGTGCAAGAAAGTATTGCGTGATATTCCTACGCGCAAAAAAATAGTGTGTGATATTCCTACGCGCAAAAAAGTAGTGAGTGAAATCCTACGCGCCAGAAAGTAGTGCGTGATATTCCTACGCGCAAGAAAGTAGTGTGTGATATTCCTACGCGCAAGTAAGTAGTGCGTGAAATTTTTACGCGCAAGAAAGTAGTGCGTGGAATTCCTACGTGCTAGAAAGTAGTGCGTGATATTCCTACGCGCAAGAAAGTAGTGCGTGATATTCCTAGGCGCAAGAAAGTAGTGCGTGAAATTCCTACGCGCAAAAAAGGAGTGCTTGATATTCCTACGCGCAAGAAAGTAGTGCGTGAAATTCCTACGCACAGGAAAGTAGTGAGTGATATTCCTACGCGCAAGAAAGTAGTGCGTGATATTCCTACGAGCAAGAAAGTAGTGCGTGAAATTCCTACGCGCAAGAAAGTAGTGCGTGATATTCCTGCGCACAAGAAAATAGTGCGTGATATTCCTACGCGCGAAAAAGTAGTGCGTGATATTCCTACGCGCAAGAAAGTAGTGCGTGATATTCCTACGCGCAAAAAAGTAGTGCGTGAAATTCCTACGCGCAAAAAAGTAGTGCGTGATATTCCTACGCGCAAGAAAGTAGTGCGTGAAATTCCTACGCGCAAGAAAGTAGTGCGTGATATTCCTACGCGCAAGAAAGTAGTGCGTGATATTCCTACGCTCAAGAAAGTAGTGAGTGATATTCCTACGAGCAAGAAAGTAGTGCTTGAAATTCCTACGCGCAAGAAAGTAGTGCGTGATATTCCTACGCGCAAGAAAGTAGTGCGTGATATTCCTACGCGCAAGAAAGTAGTGCGTGATATTCCTACGCGCAAGAAAGTAGTGCGTGATATTCCTACGCGCAAGAAAGTAGTGCGTGAAATTCCTACGGGCAAGAAAGTAGTGCGTGATATTCCTACGCGCAAAAAAGTAGTGCGTGATATACCTACGCGCAAGAAAGTAGTGCGTGATATTCCTACGCGCAAGAAAGTAGTGCGTGATATTCCTATGGGCAAGAAAGTAGTGAGTGATATTCCTACGCGTAAAAAAGTGGTGCGTGATATACCTACGCGCAAGAAAGTGTTGCGTGATATTCCTACGCGCAAGAAAGTAGTGTGTGATATTCATACGCACAAGAAAGTAGTGCGTGATATTCCTACGCGCAAGAAAGTAGTGCGTGATATTCCTACGCGCAAGAAAGTAGTGCGTGATATTCCTGCGCGCAAGAAAGTAGTGCACGATATTTTTGCGCACAAGAAAGTAGTGCGTGATATTCCTACACACAAGAAAGTAGTGCGTGATATTCCTACGCGCAAGAAAGTTGTGCATATTATTCCTTCGCGCAAGAAGGTAGTGCGTGAAATTCCTACGCGCAAGAAAGTAGTGCGTGATATTCCTACACGCAAGAAAGTAGTGCTTGAAATTCCTACGCGCAAGAAAGTAGTGCGTGAAATTCCTATGCGCAAGAAAGTACTGCGTGATATTCCTACGCGCAAGAAAGTAGTGCTTGAAATTCCTACGCGCAAGAAAGTAGTGCGTGAAATTTCTACGCGCAAGAAAGTAGTGCGTGGAATTCCTAGGGGCTAGAAAGTAGTGCGTGATATTCCCACGCGCAAGAAAGTAGTGCGTGATATTCCTACGCGCAAGAAAGTAGTGCGTGATATTCCTACGCGCAAGAAAGTAGTGCGTGATATTCCTACGCGCAAGAAAGTAGTGCGTGAAATTCCTACGGGCAAGAAAGTAGTGCGTGATATTCCTACGCGCAAAAAAGTAGTGCGTGATATACCTACGCGCAAGAAAGTAGTGCGTGATATTCCTACGCGCAAGAAAGTAGTGCGTGATATTCCTATGGGCAAGAAAGTAGTGAGTGATATTCCTACGCGTAAAAAAGTGGTGCGTGATATACCTACGCGCAAGAAAGTGTTGCGTGATATTCCTACGCGCAAGAAAGTAGTGTGTGATATTCATACGCACAAGAAAGTAGTGCGTGATATTCCTACGCGCAAGAAAGTAGTGCGTGATATTCCTACGCGCAAGAAAGTAGTGCGTGATATTCCTGCGCGCAAGAAAGTAGTGCACGATATTTTTGCGCACAAGAAAGTAGTGCGTGATATTCCTACACACAAGAAAGTAGTGCGTGATATTCCTACGCGCAAGAAAGTTGTGCATAATATTCCTTCGCGCAAGAAGGTAGTGCGTGAAATTCCTACGCGCAAGAAAGTAGTGCGTGATATTCCTACACGCAAGAAAGTAGTGCTTGAAATTCCTACGCGCAAGAAAGTAGTGCGTGAAATTCCTATGCGCAAGAAAGTACTGCGTGATATTCCTACGCGCAAGAAAGTAGTGCTTGAAATTCCTACGCGCAAGAAAGTAGTGCGTGAAATTCCTATGCGCCAGAAAGTAGTGCGTGATATTCCTACGCGCAAGAAAGTAGTGCGTGATATTCCTACGCGCAAGTAAGTAGTGCGTGAAATTTCTACGCGCAAGAAAGTAGTGCGTGGAATTCCTAGGGGCTAGAAAGTAGTGCGTGATATTCCCACGCGCAAGAAAGTAGTGCGTGATATTCCTAGGCGCAAGAAAGTAGTGCGTGAAATTCCTACGCGCAAAAAAGTAGTGCGTGATATTCCTACGCGCAAGAAAGTAGTGCGTGAAATTCCTACGCGCAAGAAAGTAGTGCGTGATATTCCTACGCGCAAGAAAGTAGTGCGTGATATTCCTACGCTTAAGAAAGTAGTGAGTGATATTCCTACGAGCAAGAAAGTAGTGCGTGAAATTCCTACGGGCAAGAAAGTAGTGCGTGATATTCCTACGAGCAAGAAAGTAGTGCGTGAAATTCCTACGCGCAAGAAAGTAGTGCGTGATATTCCTGCGCACAAGAAAATAGTGCGTGATATTCCTACGCGCGAAAAAGTAGTGCGTGATATTCCTACGCGCAAGAAAGTAGTGCGTGATATTCCTACGCGCAAAAAAGTAGTGCGTGAAATTCCTACGCGCAAAAAAGTAGTGCGTGATATTCCTACGCGCAAGAAAGTAGTGCGTGAAATTCCTACGCGCAAGAAAGTAGTGCGTGATATTCCTACGCGCAAGAAAGTAGTGCGTGATATTCCTACGCTCAAGAAAGTAGTGAGTGATATTCCTACGAGCAAGAAAGTAGTGCTTGAAATTCCTACGCGCAAGAAAGTAGTGCGTGATATTCCTACGCGCAAGAAAGTAGTGCGTGATATTCCTACGCGCAAGAAAGTAGTGCGTGATATTCCTACGCGCAAGAAAGTAGTGCGTGATATTCCTACGCGCAAGAAAGTAGTGCGTGAAATTCCTACGGGCAAGAAAGTAGTGCGTGATATTCCTACGCGCAAAAAAGTAGTGCGTGATATACCTACGCGCAAGAAAGTAGTGCGTGATATTCCTACGCGCAAGAAAGTAGTGCGTGATATTCCTACGCGCAAGAAAGTAGTGCGTGATATTCCTACGCGCAAGAAAGTAGTGCGTGATATTCCTACGCGCAAGAAAGTAGTGCGTGAAATTCCTACTGGCAAGAAAGTAGTGCGTGATATTCCTACGCGCAAAAAAGTAGTGCGTGATATACCTACGCGCAAGAAAGTAGTGCGTGATATTCCTACGCGCAAGAAAGTAGTGCGTGATATTCCTACGCTTAAGAAAGTAGTGAGTGATATTCCTACGAGCAAGAAAGTAGTGCGTGAAATTCCTACGGGCAAGAAAGTAGTGCGTGATATTCCTACGAGCAAGAAAGTAGTGCGTGAAATTCCTACGCGCAAGAAAGTAGTGCGTGATATTCCTGCGCACAAGAAAATAGTGCGTGATATTCCTACGCGCGAAAAAGTAGTGCGTGATATTCCTACGCGCAAGAAAGTAGTGCGTGATATTCCTACGCGCAAAAAAGTAGTGCGTGAAATTCCTACGCGCAAAAAAGTAGTGCGTGATATTCCTACGCGCAAGAAAGTAGTGCGTGAAATTCCTACGCGCAAGAAAGTAGTGCGTGATATTCCTACGCGCAAGAAAGTAGTGCGTGATATTCCTACGCTCAAGAAAGTAGTGAGTGATATTCCTACGAGCAAGAAAGTAGTGCTTGAAATTCCTACGCGCAAGAAAGTAGTGCGTGATATTCCTACGCGCAAGAAAGTAGTGCGTGATATTCCTACGCGCAAGAAAGTAGTGCGTGATATTCCTACGCGCAAGAAAGTAGTGCGTGATATTCCTACGCGCAAGAAAGTAGTGCGTGAAATTCCTACGGGCAAGAAAGTAGTGCGTGATATTCCTACGCGCAAAAAAGTAGTGCGTGATATACCTACGCGCAAGAAAGTAGTGCGTGATATTCCTACGCGCAAGAAAGTAGTGCGTGATATTCCTACGCGCAAGAAAGTAGTGCGTGATATTCCTACGCGCAAGAAAGTAGTGCGTGATATTCCTACGCGCAAGAAAGTAGTGCGTGAAATTCCTACTGGCAAGAAAGTAGTGCGTGATATTCCTACGCGCAAAAAAGTAGTGCGTGATATACCTACGCGCAAGAAAGTAGTGCGTGATATTCCTACGCGCAAGAAAGTAGTGCGTGATATTCCTATGGGCAAGAAAGTAGTGAGTGATATTCCTACGCGTAAAAAAGTGGTGCGTGATATACCTACGCGCAAGAAAGTGTTGCGTGATATTCCTACGCGCAAGAAAGTAGTGTGTGATATTCATACGCACAAGAAAGTAGTGCGTGATATTCCTACGCGCAAGAAAGTAGTGCGTGATATTCCTACGCGCAAGAAAGTAGTGCGTGATATTCCTGCGCGCAAGAAAGTAGTGCACGATATTTTTGCGCACAAGAAAGTAGTGCGTGATATTCCTACACACAAGAAAGTAGTGCGTGATATTCCTACGCGCAAGAAAGTTGTGCATAATATTCCTTCGCGCAAGAAGGTAGTGCGTGAAATTCCTACGCGCAAGAAAGTAGTGCGTGATATTCCTACACGCAAGAAAGTAGTGCTTGAAATTCCTACGCGCAAGAAAGTAGTGCGTGAAATTCCTATGCGCAAGAAAGTACTGCGTGATATTCCTACGCGCAAGAAAGTAGTGCTTGAAATTCCTACGCGCAAGAAAGTAGTGCGTGAAATTCCTATGCGCCAGAAAGTAGTGCGTGATATTCCTACGCGCAAGAAAGTAGTGCGTGATATTCCTACGCGCAAGTAAGTAGTGCGTGAAATTTCTACGCGCAAGAAAGTAGTGCGTGGAATTCCTAGGGGCTAGAAAGTAGTGCGTGATATTCCCACGCGCAAGAAAGTAGTGCGTGATATTCCTAGGCGCAAGAAAGTAGTGCGTGAAATTCCTACGCGCAAAAAAGTAGTGCGTGATATTCCTACGCGCAAGAAAGTAGTGCGTGAAATTCCTACGCGCAAGAAAGTAGTGCGTGATATTCCTACGCGCAAGAAAGTAGTGTGTGATATTCCTACGCTTAAGAAAGTAGTGAGTGATATTCCTACGAGCAAGAAAGTAGTGCGTGAAAATCCTACGCGCAAGAAAGTAGTGCGTGATATTCCTACGCGCAAGAAAGTAGTGCGTGATATTCCTACGCGCAAGAAAGTAGTGCGTGATATTCCTACGCGCAAGAAAGTAGTGCGTGATATTCCTACGCGCAAGAAAGTAGTGCGTGAAATTCCTACGGGCAAGAAAGTAGTGCGTGATATTCCTACGCGCAAAAAAGTAGTGCGTGATATACCTACGCGCAAGAAAGTAGTGCGTGATATTCCTACGCGCAAGAAAGTAGTGCGTGATATTCCTACAAGCAAGAAAGTAGTGCGTGATATTCCTACGCGCAAAAAAGTGGTGCGTGATATAGCTACGCGCAAGAAAGTGTTGCGTGATATTCCTACACACAAGAAAGTAGTGCGTGATATTCCTACGCGCAAGAAAGTTGTGCATAATATTCCTCCGCGCAAGAAAGTAGTGCGTGAAATTTCTACGCGCAAGAAAGTAGTGTGTGATATTCATACGCACAACAAAGTAGTGCGTGATATTCCTACGCGCAAGAAAGTAGTGCGTGATATTCCTACGCCCAAGAAAGTAGTGCGTGATATTCCTGCGCGCAAGAAAGTAGTGCGCGATATTCCTGCGCGCAAGAAAGTAGTGCGTGATATTCCTACACACAAGAAAGTAGTGCGTGATATTCCTACGCGCAAGAAAGTTGTGCATAATATTCCTCCGCGCAAGATAGTAGTGCGTGAAATTTCTACGCACAAGAAAGTAGTGCGTGATATTCCTACACGCAAGAAAGTAGTGCTTGAAATTCCTACGCGCAAGAAAGTAGTGCGTGAAATTCCTATGCGCAAGAAAGTACTGCGTGATATTCCTACGCGCAAGAAAGTAGTGCGAAATATTCCTACGCGCAAGAAAGTAGTGCGTGATATTCCTACGTGCAAGAAAGTATTGCGTGATATTCCTACGCGCAAAAAAATAGTGTGTGATATTCCTACGCGCAAAAAAGTAGTGAGTGAAATCCTACGCGCCAGAAAGTAGTGCGTGATATTCCTACGCGCAAGAAAGTAGTGTGTGATATTCCTACGCGCAAGTAAGTAGTGCGTGAAATTTTTACGCGCAAGAAAGTAGTGCGTGGAATTCCTACGTGCTAGAAAGTAGTGCGTGATATTCCTACGCGCAAGAAAGTAGTGCGTGATATTCCTAGGCGCAAGAAAGTAGTGCGTGAAATTCCTACGCGCAAAAAAGTAGTGCTTGATATTCCTACGCGCAAGAAAGTAGTGCGTCAAATTCCTACGCACAGGAAAAAAGTGCGTGATATTCCTACGCGCAAGAAAGTAGTGCGTGATATTCCTACGCTCAAGAAAGTAGTGAGTGATATTCCTACGAGCAAGAAAGTAGTGCGTGAAATTCCTACGCGCAAGAAAGTAGTGCGTGATATTCCTACGCGCAAGAAAGTAGTGCGTGATATTCCTAGGCGCAAGAAAGTAGTGCGTGAAATTCCTACGCGCAAAAAAGTAGTGCGTGATATTCCTACGCGCAAGAAAGTAGTGCGTGAAAGTCCTACGCGCAAGAAAGTAGTGCGTGATATTCCTACGCGCAAGAAAGTAGTGCGTGATACTCCTACGCTCAAGAAAGTAGTGAGTGATATTCCTACGAGCAAGAAAGTAGTGCGTGAAATTCCTACGCGCAAGAAAGTAGTGCGTGATATTCCTACGCGCAAGAAAGTAGTGCGCGATATTCCTACGCGCAAGAAAGTAGTGCGTGATATTCCTACGCGCAAGAAAGTAGTGCGTGATATTCCTACGCGCAAGAAAGTAGTGCGTGAAATTCCTACGGGCAAGAAAGTAGTGCATGATATTCCTACGCGCAAAAAAGTAGTGCGTGATATACCTACGCGCAAGAAAGTAGTGCGTGATATTCCTACGCGCAAGAAAGTAGTGCGTGATATTCCTATGGGCAAGAAAGTAGCGAGTGATATTCCTACGCGCAAGTAAGTAGTGCGTGAAATTTTTACGCGCAAGAAAGTAGTGCGTGGAATTCCTACGTGCTAGAAAGTAGTGCGTGATATTCCTACGCGCAAGAAAGTAGTGCGTGATATTCCTAGGCGCAAGAAAGTAGTGCGTGAAATTCCTACGCGCAAAAAAGTAGTGCTTGATATTCCTACGCGCAAGAAAGTAGTGCGTGAAATTCCTACGCACAGGAAAGTAGTGCGTGATATTCCTACGCGCAAGAAAGTAGTGCGTGATATTCCTACGCTCAAGAAAGTAGTGAGTGATATTCCTACGAGCAAGAAAGTAGTGCGTGAAATTCCTACGCGCAAGAAAGTAGTGCGTGATATTCCTACGCGCAAGAAAGTAGTGCGTGATATTCCTAGGCGCAAGAAAGTAGTGCGTGAAATTCCTACGCGCAAAAAAGTAGTGCGTGATATTCCTACGCGCAAGAAAGTAGTGCGTGAAATTCCTACGCGCAAGAAAGTAGTGCGTGATATTCCTACGCGCAAGAAAGTAGTGCGTGATATTCCTACGCTTAAGAAAGTAGTGAGTGATATTCCTACGAGCAAGAAAGTAGTGCGTGAAAATCCTACGCGCAAGAAAGTAGTGCGTGATATTCCTACGCGCAAGAAAGTAGTGCGTGATATTCCTACGCGCAAGAAAGTAGTGCGTGATATTCCTACGCGCAAGAAAGTAGTGCGTGATATTCCTACGCGCAAGAAAGTAGTGCGTGAAATTCCTACGGGCAAGAAAGTAGTGCGTGATATTCCTACGCGCAAAAAAGTAGTGCGTGATATACCTACGCGCAAGAAAGTAGTGCGTGATATTCCTACGCGCAAGAAAGTAGTGCGTGATATTCCTACAAGCAAGAAAGTAGTGCGTGATATTCCTACGCGCAAAAAAGTGGTGCGTGATATAGCTACGCGCAAGAAAGTGTTGCGTGATATTCCTACACACAAGAAAGTAGTGCGTGATATTCCTACGCGCAAGAAAGTTGTGCATAATATTCCTCCGCGCAAGAAAGTAGTGCGTGAAATTTCTACGCGCAAGAAAGTAGTGTGTGATATTCATACGCACAACAAAGTAGTGCGTGATATTCCTACGCGCAAGAAAGTAGTGCGTGATATTCCTACGCCCAAGAAAGTAGTGCGTGATATTCCTGCGCGCAAGAAAGTAGTGCGCGATATTCCTGCGCGCAAGAAAGTAGTGCGTGATATTCCTACACACAAGAAAGTAGTGCGTGATATTCCTACGCGCAAGAAAGTTGTGCATAATATTCCTCCGCGCAAGATAGTAGTGCGTGAAATTTCTACGCGCAAGAAAGTAGTGCGTGATATTCCTACACGCAAGAAAGTAGTGCTTGAAATTCCTACGCGCAAGAAAGTAGTGCGTGAAATTCCTATGCGCAAGAAAGTACTGCGTGATATTCCTACGCGCAAGAAAGTAGTGCGAAATATTCCTACGCGCAAGAAAGTAGTGCGTGATATTCCTACGTGCAAGAAAGTATTGCGTGATATTCCTACGCGCAAAAAAATAGTGTGTGATATTCCTACGCGCAAAAAAGTAGTGAGTGAAATCCTACGCGCCAGAAAGTAGTGCGTGATATTCCTACGCGCAAGAAAGTAGTGTGTGATATTCCTACGCGCAAGTAAGTAGTGCGTGAAATTTTTACGCGCAAGAAAGTAGTGCGTGGAATTCCTACGTGCTAGAAAGTAGTGCGTGATATTCCTACGCGCAAGAAAGTAGTGCGTGATATTCCTAGGCGCAAGAAAGTAGTGCGTGAAATTCCTACGCGCAAAAAAGTAGTGCTTGATATTCCTACGCGCAAGAAAGTAGTGCGTCAAATTCCTACGCACAGGAAAAAAGTGCGTGATATTCCTACGCGCAAGAAAGTAGTGCGTGATATTCCTACGCTCAAGAAAGTAGTGAGTGATATTCCTACGAGCAAGAAAGTAGTGCGTGAAATTCCTACGCGCAAGAAAGTAGTGCGTGATATTCCTACGCGCAAGAAAGTAGTGCGTGATATTCCTAGGCGCAAGAAAGTAGTGCGTGAAATTCCTACGCGCAAAAAAGTAGTGCGTGATATTCCTACGCGCAAGAAAGTAGTGCGTAAAATTCCTACGCGCAAGAAAGTAGTGCGTGATATTCCTACGCGCAAGAAAGTAGTGCGTGATACTCCTACGCTCAAGAAAGTAGTGAGTGATATTCCTACGAGCAAGAAAGTAGTGCGTGAAATTCCTACGCGCAAGAAAGTAGTGCGTGATATTCCTACGCGCAAGAAAGTAGTGCGCGATATTCCTACGCGCAAGAAAGTAGTGCGAAATATTCCTACGCGCAAGAAAGTAGTGCGTGATATTCCTACGTGCAAGAAAGTATTGCGTGATATTCCTACGCGCAAAAAAATAGTGTGTGATATTCCTACGCGCAAAAAAGTAGTGAGTGAAATCCTACGCGCCAGAAAGTAGTGCGTGATATTCCTACGCGCAAGAAAGTAGTGTGTGATATTCCTACGCGCAAGTAAGTAGTGCGTGAAATTTTTACGCGCAAGAAAGTAGTGCGTGGAATTCCTACGTGCTAGAAAGTAGTGCGTGATATTCCTACGCGCAAGAAAGTAGTGCGTGATATTCCTAGGCGCAAGAAAGTAGTGCGTGAAATTCCTACGCGCAAAAAAGTAGTGCTTGATATTCCTACGCGCAAGAAAGTAGTGCGTCAAATTCCTACGCACAGGAAAAAAGTGCGTGATATTCCTACGCGCAAGAAAGTAGTGCGTGATATTCCTACGCTCAAGAAAGTAGTGAGTGATATTCCTACGAGCAAGAAAGTAGTGCGTGAAATTCCTACGCGCAAGAAAGTAGTGCGTGATATTCCTACGCGCAAGAAAGTAGTGCGTGATATTCCTAGGCGCAAGAAAGTAGTGCGTGAAATTCCTACGCGCAAAAAAGTAGTGCGTGATATTCCTACGCGCAAGAAAGTAGTGCGTGAAAGTCCTACGCGCAAGAAAGTAGTGCGTGATATTCCTACGCGCAAGAAAGTAGTGCGTGATACTCCTACGCTCAAGAAAGTAGTGAGTGATATTCCTACGAGCAAGAAAGTAGTGCGTGAAATTCCTACGCGCAAGAAAGTAGTGCGTGATATTCCTACGCGCAAGAAAGTAGTGCGCGATATTCCTACGCGCAAGAAAGTAGTGCGTGATATTCCTACGCGCAAGAAAGTAGTGCGTGATATTCCTACGCGCAAGAAAGTAGTGCGTGAAATTCCTACGGGCAAGAAAGTAGTGCATGATATTCCTACGCGCAAAAAAGTAGTGCGTGATATACCTACGCGCAAGAAAGTAGTGCGTGATATTCCTACGCGCAAGAAAGTAGTGCGTGATATTCCTATGGGCAAGAAAGTAGCGAGTGATATTCCTACGCGCAAGTAAGTAGTGCGTGAAATTTTTACGCGCAAGAAAGTAGTGCGTGGAATTCCTACGTGCTAGAAAGTAGTGCGTGATATTCCTACGCGCAAGAAAGTAGTGCGTGATATTCCTAGGCGCAAGAAAGTAGTGCGTGAAATTCCTACGCGCAAAAAAGTAGTGCTTGATATTCCTACGCGCAAGAAAGTAGTGCGTGAAATTCCTACGCACAGGAAAGTAGTGCGTGATATTCCTACGCGCAAGAAAGTAGTGCGTGATATTCCTACGCTCAAGAAAGTAGTGAGTGATATTCCTACGAGCAAGAAAGTAGTGCGTGAAATTCCTACGCGCAAGAAAGTAGTGCGTGATATTCCTACGCGCAAGAAAGTAGTGCGTGATATTCCTAGGCGCAAGAAAGTAGTGCGTGAAATTCCTACGCGCAAAAAAGTAGTGCGTGATATTCCTACGCGCAAGAAAGTAGTGCGTGAAATTCCTACGCGCAAGAAAGTAGTGCGTGATATTCCTACGCGCAAGAAAGTAGTGCGTGATATTCCTACGCTTAAGAAAGTAGTGAGTGATATTCCTACGAGCAAGAAAGTAGTGCGTGAAAATCCTACGCGCAAGAAAGTAGTGCGTGATATTCCTACGCGCAAGAAAGTAGTGCGTGATATTCCTACGCGCAAGAAAGTAGTGCGTGATATTCCTACGCGCAAGAAAGTAGTGCGTGATATTCCTACGCGCAAGAAAGTAGTGCGTGAAATTCCTACGGGCAAGAAAGTAGTGCGTGATATTCCTACGCGCAAAAAAGTAGTGCGTGATATACCTACGCGCAAGAAAGTAGTGCGTGATATTCCTACGCGCAAGAAAGTAGTGCGTGATATTCCTACAAGCAAGAAAGTAGTGCGTGATATTCCTACGCGCAAAAAAGTGGTGCGTGATATAGCTACGCGCAAGAAAGTGTTGCGTGATATTCCTACACACAAGAAAGTAGTGCGTGATATTCCTACGCGCAAGAAAGTTGTGCATAATATTCCTCCGCGCAAGAAAGTAGTGCGTGAAATTTCTACGCGCAAGAAAGTAGTGTGTGATATTCATACGCACAACAAAGTAGTGCGTGATATTCCTACGCGCAAGAAAGTAGTGCGTGATATTCCTACGCCCAAGAAAGTAGTGCGTGATATTCCTGCGCGCAAGAAAGTAGTGCGCGATATTCCTGCGCGCAAGAAAGTAGTGCGTGATATTCCTACACACAAGAAAGTAGTGCGTGATATTCCTACGCGCAAGAAAGTTGTGCATAATATTCCTCCGCGCAAGATAGTAGTGCGTGAAATTTCTACGCGCAAGAAAGTAGTGCGTGATATTCCTACACGCAAGAAAGTAGTGCTTGAAATTCCTACGCGCAAGAAAGTAGTGCGTGAAATTCCTATGCGCAAGAAAGTACTGCGTGATATTCCTACGCGCAAGAAAGTAGTGCGAAATATTCCTACGCGCAAGAAAGTAGTGCGTGATATTCCTACGTGCAAGAAAGTATTGCGTGATATTCCTACGCGCAAAAAAATAGTGTGTGATATTCCTACGCGCAAAAAAGTAGTGAGTGAAATCCTACGCGCCAGAAAGTAGTGCGTGATATTCCTACGCGCAAGAAAGTAGTGTGTGATATTCCTACGCGCAAGTAAGTAGTGCGTGAAATTTTTACGCGCAAGAAAGTAGTGCGTGGAATTCCTACGTGCTAGAAAGTAGTGCGTGATATTCCTACGCGCAAGAAAGTAGTGCGTGATATTCCTAGGCGCAAGAAAGTAGTGCGTGAAATTCCTACGCGCAAAAAAGTAGTGCTTGATATTCCTACGCGCAAGAAAGTAGTGCGTCAAATTCCTACGCACAGGAAAAAAGTGCGTGATATTCCTACGCGCAAGAAAGTAGTGCGTGATATTCCTACGCTCAAGAAAGTAGTGAGTGATATTCCTACGAGCAAGAAAGTAGTGCGTGAAATTCCTACGCGCAAGAAAGTAGTGCGTGATATTCCTACGCGCAAGAAAGTAGTGCGTGATATTCCTAGGCGCAAGAAAGTAGTGCGTGAAATTCCTACGCGCAAAAAAGTAGTGCGTGATATTCCTACGCGCAAGAAAGTAGTGCGTGAAATTCCTACGCGCAAGAAAGTAGTGCGTGATATTCCTACGCGCAAGAAAGTAGTGCGTGATACTCCTACGCTCAAGAAAGTAGTGAGTGATATTCCTACGAGCAAGAAAGTAGTGCGTGAAATTCCTACGCGCAAGAAAGTAGTGCGTGATATTCCTACGCGCAAGAAAGTAGTGCGCGATATTCCTACGCGCAAGAAAGTAGTGCGTGATATTCCTACGCGCAAGAAAGTAGTGCGTGATATTCCTACGCGCAAGAAAGTAGTGCGTGAAATTCCTACGGGCAAGAAAGTAGTGCGTGATATTCCTATGGGCAAGAAAGTAGCGAGTGATATTCCTACGCGCAAGTAAGTAGTGCGTGAAATTTTTACGCGCAAGAAAGTAGTGCGTGGAATTCCTACGTGCTAGAAAGTAGTGCGTGATATTCCTACGCGCAAGAAAGTAGTGCGTGATATTCCTAGGCGCAAGAAAGTAGTGCGTGAAATTCCTACGCGCAAAAAAGTAGTGCTTGATATTCCTACGCGCAAGAAAGTAGTGCGTGAAATTCCTACGCACAGGAAAGTAGTGCGTGATATTCCTACGCGCAAGAAAGTAGTGCGTGATATTCCTACGCTCAAGAAAGTAGTGAGTGATATTCCTACGAGCAAGAAAGTAGTGCGTGAAATTCCTACGCGCAAGAAAGTAGTGCGTGATATTCCTACGCGCAAGAAAGTAGTGCGTGATATTCCTAGGCGCAAGAAAGTAGTGCGTGAAATTCCTACGCGCAAAAAAATTAGTGCGTGATATTCCTACGCGCAAGAAAGTAGTGCGTGAAATTCCTACGCGCAAGAAAGTAGTGCGTGATATTCCTACGCGCAAGAAAGTAGTGCGTGATATTCCTACGCTCAAGAAAGTAGTGAGTGATATTCCTACGAGCAAGAAAGTAGTGCGTGAAATTCCTACGCGCAAGAAAGTAGTGCGTGATATTCCTACGCGCAAGAAAGTAGTGCGCGATATTCCTACGCGCAAGAAAGTAGTGCGTGATATTCCTACGCGCAAGAAAGTAGTGCGTGATATTCCTACGCGCAAGAAAGTAGTGCGTGAAATTCCTACGGGCAAGAAAGTAGTGCGTGATATTCCTACGCGCAAAAAAGTAGTGCGTGATATACCTACGCGCAAGAAAGTAGTGCGTGATATTCCTACGCGCAAGAAAGTAGTGCGTGATATTCCTATGGGCAAGAAAGTAGTGAGTGATATTCCTACGCGCAAAAAGTGGTGCGTGATATACCTACGCGCAAGAAAGTGTTGCGTGATATTCCTACGCGCAAGAAAGTAGTGTGTGATATTCATACGCACAAGAAAGTAGCGCGTGATATTCCTACGCGCAAGAAAGTAGTGCGTGATATTCCTACGCGCAAGAAAGTAGTGCGTGATATTCCTGCGCACAAGAAAGTAGTGCGCGATATTTTTGCGCACAAGAAAGTAGTGCGTGATATTCCTACACACAAGAAAGTAGTGCGTGATATTCCTACGCGCAAGAAAGTTGTGCATAATATTCCTCCGCGCAAGAAAGTAGTGCGTGAAATTTCTACGCGCAAGAAAGTAGTGCGTGATATTCCTACACGCAAGAAAGTAGTGCTTGAAATTCCTACGCGCAAGAAAGTAGTGCGTGAAATTCCTATGCGCAAGAAAGTACTGCGTGATATTCCTATGCGCAAGAAAGTAGTGCGAAATATTCCTACGCGCAAGAAAGTAGTGCGTGATATTCCTACGTGCAAGAAAGTATTGCGTGATATTCCTACGCGCAAAAAAATAGTGTGTGATATTCCTACGCGCAAAAAAGTAGTGAGTGAAATCCTACGCGCAAAAAAGTAGTGCGTGATATTCCTACGCGCAAGAAAGTAGTGTGTGATATTCCTACGCGCAAGTAAGTAGTGCGTGAAATTTTTACGCGCAAGAAAGTAGTGCGTGGAATTCCTACGTGCTAGAAAGTAGTGCGTGATATTCCTAGGCGCAAGAAAGTAGTGCGTGATATTCCTAGGCGCAAGAAAGTAGTGCGTGAAATTCCTACGCGCAAAAAAGTAGTGCTTGATATTCCTACGCGCAAGAAAGTAGTGCGTGAAATTCCTACGCACAGGAAAGTAGTGCGTGATATTCCTACGCACAAGAAAGTAGTGCGTGATATTCCTACGCTCAAGAAAGTAGTGAGTGATATTCCTACGAGCAAGAAAGTAGTGCGTGAAATTCATACGCGCAAGAAAGTAGTGCGTGATATTCCTACGCGCAAGAAAGTAGTGCGTGATATTCCTACACGCACGAAAGTAGTGCGTGATATTCCTACGCGCAAGAAAGTAGTGCGTGATATTCCTACGCGCAAGAAAGTAGTGCGTGAAATTCCTACGGTCAAGAAAATAGTGCGTGATATTCCTACGCGCAAAAAAGTAGTGCGTGATATACCTACGCGCAAGAAAGTAGTGCGTGATATTCCTGCGCGCAAGAAAGTAGTGCGCGATATTTTTGCGCACAAGAAAGTAGTGCGTGATATTCCTACACACAAGAAAGTAGTGCGTGATATTCCTACGCGCTAGAAAGTTGTGCATAATATTCCTACGCGCAAGAAAGTAGTGCGTGATATTCCTAGACGCAAGAAAGTAGTGCTTGAAATTCCTACGCGCAAGAAAGTAGTGCGTGAAATTCCTATGCGCAAGAAAGTACTGCGTGATATTCCTACGCGCAAGAAAGTAGTGCGTGAAATTCCTACGCGCAAAAAAGTAGTGCGTGATATTCCTACGCGCAAAAAAGTAGTGCGTGAAATTCCTACGCGCAAAAAAGTAGTGCGTGATATTCCTACGCGCAAGAAAGTAGTGCGTGAAATTCCTATGCGCAAGAAAGTACTGCGTGATATTCCTACGCGCAAGAAAGTAGTGCGAGATATTCCTACGCGCAAGAAAGTAGTGCGTGATATTCCTACGTGCAAGAAAGTATTGCGTGATATTCCTACGCGCAAAAAAATAGTGTGTGATATTCCTACGCGCAAAAAAGTAGTGAGTGAAATTCCTACGCGCCAGAAAGTAGTGCGTGATATTCCTACGCGCAAGAAAGTAGTGCGTGATATTCCTACGCGCAAGTAAGTAGTGCGTGAAATTTCTACGCGCAAGAAAGTAGTGCGTGATATTCCTAGGCGCAAGAAAGTAGTGCGTGAAATTCCTACGCGCAAAAAAGTAGTGCGTGATATTCCTACGCGCAAGAAAGTAGTGCGTGAAACTCCTACGCGCAAGAAAGTAGTGCGTGATATTCCTACGCACAAGAAAGTAGTGCGTGATATTCCTACGCTCAAGAAAGTAGTGAGTGATATTCCTACGAGCAAGAAAGTAGTGCGTGAAATTCCTACGCGAAAGAAAGTAGTGCGTGATATTCCTACGCGCAAGAAAGTAGTGCGTGATATTCCTACGCGCAAGAAAGTAGTGCGTGATATTCCTACGCGCAAGAAAGTAGTGCGTGATATTCCTACGCGCAAGAAAGTAGCGCGTGAAATTCCTACGGGCAAGAAAGTAGTGCGTGATATTCCTACGCGCAAAAAAGTAGTGCGTGATATACCTACGCGCAAGAAAGTAGTGCGTGATATTCCTACGCGCAAGAAAGTAGTGCGTGATATTCCTACGGGCAAGAAAGTAGTGCGTGATATTCCTACGCGCAAAAAAGTGTTGCGTGATATAGCTACGCGCAAGAAAGTGTTGCGTGATATTCCTACGCGCAAGAAAGTAGTGTGTGATATTCATACGCACAACAAAGTAGTGCGTGATATTCCTACGCGCAAGAAAGTAGTGCGTGATATTCCTACGCGCAAGAAAGTAGTGCGTGATATTCCTGCGCGCAAGAAAGTAGTGCGCGATATTCCTGCGCGCAAGAAAGTAGTGCGCGATATTCCTGCGCGCAAGAAAGTAGTGCGTGATATTCCTACACACAAGAAAGTAGTGCGTGATATTCCTACGCGCAAGAAAGTTGTGCATAATATTCCTCCGCGCAAGAAAGTTGTGCGTGAAATTCCTACGCGCAAGAAAGTAGTGCGTGATATTCCTACACGCAAGAAAGTAGTGCTTGAAATTCCTACGCGCAAGAAAGTAGTGCGTGAAATTCCTATGCGCAAGAAAGTACTGCGTGATATTCCTACGCGCAAGAAAGTAGTGCGAATATTCCTACGCGCAAGAAAGTAGTGCGAAATATTCCTACGCGCAAGAAAGTAGTGCGTGATATTCCTACGTGCAAGAAAGTAGTGCGTGATATTCCTACGCGCAAAAAAATAGTGTGTGATATTCCTACGCGCAAAAAAGTAGTGAGTGAAATCCTACGCGCCAGAAAGTAGTGCGTGATATTCCTACGCGCAAGAAAGTAGTGTGTGATATTCCTACGCGCAAGTAAGTAGTGCGTGAAATTTTTATGCGCAAGAAAGTAGTGCGTGGAATTCCTACGCGCTAGAAAGTAGTGCGTGATATTCCTACGCGCATGAAAGTAGTGCGTGATATTCCTAGGCGCAAGAAAGTAGTGCGTGAAATTCCTACGCGCAAAAAAGTAGTGCTTGATATTCCTACGCGCAAGAAAGTAGTGCGTGAAATTCCTACGCACAGGAAAGTAGTGCGTGATATTCCTACGCTCAAGAAAGTAGTGAGTGATATTCCTACGCTCAAGAAAGTAGTGAGTGATATTCCTACGAGCAAGAAAGTAGTGCGTGAAATTCCTACGCGCAAGAAAGTAGTGCGTGATATTCCTACGCGCAAGAAAGTAGTGCGTGATATTCCTACACGCACGAAAGTAGTGCGTGATATTCCTACGCGCAAGAAAGTAGTGCGTGATATTCCTACGCGCAAGAAAGTAGTGCGTGAAATTCCTACGGGCAAGAAAATAGTGCGTGATATTCCTACGCGCAAAAAAGTAGTGCGTGATATACCTACGCGCAAGAAAGTAGTGCGTGATATTCCTACGTGCAAGAAAGTAGTGCGTGATATTCCTACGCGCAAGAAAGTAGTGCGTGATATTCCTACGCGCAAGAAAGTAGTGCGTGATATTCCTAGGCGCAAGAAAGTAGTGCGTGAAATTCCTACGCGCAAAAAAGTAGTGCGTGATATTCCTACGCGCAAGAAAGTAGTGCGTGAAATTCCTACGCGCAAAAAAGTAGTGCGTGAAATTCCTACGCGCAAAAAAGTAGTGCGTGATATTCCTACGCGCAAGAAAGTAGTGCGTGAAATTCCTACGCGCAAGAAAGTAGTGCGTGATATTCCTACGCGCAAGAAAGTAGTGCGTGATTTTCCTACGCTCAAGAAAGTAGTGAGTGATATTCCTACGAGCAAGAAACTAGTGCGTGAAATTCCTACGCGCAAGAAAGTAGTGCGTGAAATTTCTACGCGCAAGAAAGTAGTGCGTGATATTCCTACGCGCAAGAAAGTAGTGCGTGATATTCCTACGCTCAAGAAAGTAGTGAGTGATATTCCTACGAGCAAGAAAGTAGTGCGTGAAATTCCTACGCGCCAGAAAGTAGTGCGTGATATTCCTACGCGCAAGAAAGTAGTGCGTGATATTCCTACGCGCAAGAAAGTAGTGCGTGATATTCCTACGCGCAAGAAAGTAGTGCGTGATATTCCTACGCGCAAGAAAGTAGTGCGTGAAATTCCTACGGGCAAGAAAGTAGTGCGTGATATTCCTACGCGCAAAAAAGTAGTGCGTGATATACCTACGCGCAAGAAAGTAGTGCGTGATATTCCTACGCGCAAGAAAGTAGTGCGTGATATTCCTATGGGCAAGAAAGTAGTGAGTGATATTCCTACGCGCAAAAAAGTGGTGCGTGATATACCTACGCGCAAGAAAGTGCTGCGTGATATTCCTACGCGCAAGAAAGTAGTGTGTGATATTCATACGCACAAGAAAGTAGTGCGTGATATTCCTACGCGCAAGAAAGTAGTGCGTGATATTCCTACGCGCAAGAAAGTAGTGCGTGATATTCCTGCGCGCAAGAAAGTAGTGCGCGATATTTTTGCGCACAAGAAAGTAGTGCGTGATATTCCTACACACAAGAAAGTAGTGCGTGATATTCCTACGCGCAAGAAAGTTGTGCATAATATTCCTCCGCGCAAGGAGGTAGTGCGTGAAATTCCTACGCGCAAGAAAGTAGTGCGTGATATTCCTACACGCAAGAAAGTAGTGCTTGAAATTCCTACGCGCAAGAAAGTAGTGCGTGAAATTCCTATGCGCAAGAAAGTACTGCGTGATATTCCTACGCGCAAAAAAGTAGTGCGAGATATTCCTACGCGCAAGAAAGTAGTGCGTGATATTCCTACGTGCAAGAAAGTATTGCGTGATATTCCTACGCGCAAAAAAATAGTGTGTGATATTCCAACGCGCAAAAAAGTAGTAAGTGAAATTCCTACGCGCCAGAAAGTAGTGCGTGATATTCCTACGCGCAAGAAAGTAGTGCGTGATATTCCTACACGCAAGTAAGTAGTGCGTGAAATTTCTACGCGCAAGAAAGTAGCGCGTGGAATTCCTACGCTCTAGAAAGTAGTGCGTGATATTCCCACGCGCAAGAAAGTAGTGCGTGATATTCCTAGGCGCAAGAAAGTAGTGCGTGAAATTCCTACGCGCAAAAAAGTAGTGCGTGATATTCCTACGCGCAAGAAAGTAGTGCGTGAAATTCCTACGCGCAAGAAAGTAGTGCGTGATAATCCTACGCGCAAGAAAGTAGTGCGTGATATTCCTACGCTCAAGAAAGTAGTGAGTGATATTCCTACGAGCAAGAAAGTAGTGCGTGAAATTCCTACGCGCAAGAAAGTAGTGTGTGATATTCCTACGCGCAAGAAAGTAGTGCGTGATATTCCTACGCGCAAGAAAGTAGTGCGTGATATTCCTACGCGCAAGAAAGTAGTGCGTGATATTCCTACGCGCAAGAAAGTAGTGCGTGAAATTCCTACGCGCAAGAAAATAGTGCGTGATATTCCTACGCGCAAGAAAGTAGTGCGTGATATTCCTACGCGCAAGAAAGTAGTGCGTGATATTCCTACGCGCAAGAAAGTAGTGCGTGAAATTCCTACGGGCAAGAAAGTAGTGCGTGATATTCCTACGCGCAAAAAAGTAGTGCGTGATATACCTACGCGCAAGAAAGTAGTGCGTGATATTCCTACGCGCAAGAAAGTAGTGCGTGATATTCCTACGCGCAAGAAAGTAGTGCGTGAAATTCCTACGGGCAAGAAAGTAGTGCGTGATATTCCTACGCGCAAAAAAGTAGTGCGTGATATACCTACGCGCAAGAAAGTAGTGCGTGATATTCCTACGCGCAAGAAAGTAGTGCGTGATATTCCTACGGGCAAGAAAGTAGTGCGTGATATTCCTACGCGCAAGAAAGTTGTGCATAATATTCCTTTGCGCAAGAAAGTAGTGCGTGAAATTCCTACGCGCAAGAAAGTAGTGCGTGATATTCCTACACTCAAGAAAGTAGTGCTTGAAATTCCTACGCGCAAGAAAGTAGTGCGTGAAATTCCTATGCGCAAGAAAGTACTGCGTGATATTCCTACGCGCAAGAAAGTAGTGCGAAATATTCCTACGCGCAAGAAAGTAGTGCGTGATATTCCTACGTGCAAGAAAGTATTGCGTGATATTCCTACGCGCAAAAAAATAGTGTGTGATATTCCTACGCGCAAAAAAGTAGTGAGTGAAATCCTACGCGCCGGAAAGTAGTGCGTGATATTCCTACGCGCAAGAAAGTAGTGTGTGATATTCCTACGCGCAAGTAAGTAGTGCGTGAAATTTTTACGCGCAAGAAAGTAGTGCGTGGAATTCCTACGCGCTAGAAAGTAGTGCGTGATATTCCTACGCTCAAGAAAGTAGTGAGTGATATTCCTACGAGCAAGAAAGTAGTGCGTGAAATTCCTACGCGCAAGAAAGTAGTGCGTGATATTCCTACGCGCAAGAAAGTAGTGCGTGATATTCCTACGTGCAAGAAAGTAGTGCGTGATATTCCTACGCGCAAGAAAGTAGTGCGTGATATTCCTACGTGCAAGAAAGTAGTGCGTGATATTCCTACGTGCAAGAAAGTAGTGCGTGATATTCCTACGCGCAAGAAAGTAGTGCGTGATATTCCTACGCGCAAGAAAGTAGTGCGTGATATTCCTACGTGCAAGAAAGTAGTGCGTGATATTCCTACGCGCAAGAAAGTAGTGCGTGAAATTCCTAAGCGCAAAAAAGTAGTGCGTGAAATTCCTACGCGCAAAAAAGTAGTGCGTGATATTCCTACGCGCAAGAAAGTAGTGCGTGAAATTCCTACGCGCAAGAAAGTAGTGCGTGATATTCCTACGCGCAAGAAAGTAGTGCGTGATTTTCCTACGCTCAAGAAAGTAGTGAGTGATATTCCTACGAGCAAGAAAGTAGTGCGTGAAATTCCTACGCGCAAGAAAGTAGTGCGTGATATTCCTACGCGCAAGAAAGTAGTGCGTGATATTCCTACGCGCAAGAAAGTAGTGCGTGATATTCCTACGCGCAAGAAAGTAGTGCGTGATATTCCTAGTCGCAAGAAAGTAGTGCGTGAAATTCCTACGCACAAAAAAGTAGTGCGTGATATTCCTACGCGCAAGAAAGTAGTGCGTGAAATTCCTACGCGCAAGAAAGTAGTGCGTGATATTCCTACGCGCAAGAAAGTAGTGCGTGATATTCCTACGCTCAAGAAAGTAGTGAGTGATATTCCTACGAGCAAGAAAGTAGTGCGTGAAATTCCTACGCGCAAGAAAGTAGTGCGTGATATTCTTACGCGCAAGAAAGTAGTGCGTGATATTCCTGCGCGCAAGAAAGAAGTGCGTGATATTCCTACGCGCAAGAAAGTAGTGTGTGATATTCCTGCGCGCAAGAAAGCAGTGCGCGATATTCCTGCGCGCAAGAAAGTAGTGCGTGATATTCCTACGCGCAAGAAAGTAGTGCGTGATATTCCTACGTGCAAGAAAGTAGTGCGTGATATTCCTACGCGCAAGAAAGTAGTGCGTGAAATTCCTAAGCGCAAAAAAGTAGTGCGTGAAATTCCTACGCGCAAAAAAGTAGTGCGTGATATTCCTACGCGCAAGAAAGTAGTGCGTGAAATTCCTACGCGCAAGAAAGTAGTGCGTGATATTCCTACGCGCAAGAAAGTAGTGCGTGATTTTCCTACGCTCAAGAAAGTAGTGAGTGATATTCCTACGAGCAAGAAAGTAGTGCGTGAAATTCCTACGCGCAAGAAAGTAGTGCGTGATATTCCTACGCGCAAGAAAGTAGTGCGTGATATTCCTACGCGCAAGAAAGTAGTGCGTGATATTCCTACGCGCAAGAAAGTAGTGCGTGATATTCCTAGTCGCAAGAAAGTAGTGCGTGAAATTCCTACGCACAAAAAAGTAGTGCGTGATATTCCTACGCGCAAGAAAGTAGTGCGTGAAATTCCTACGCGCAAGAAAGTAGTGCGTGATATTCCTACGCGCAAGAAAGTAGTGCGTGATATTCCTACGCTCAAGAAAGTAGTGAGTGATATTCCTACGAGCAAGAAAGTAGTGCGTGAAATTCCTACGCGCAAGAAAGTAGTGCGTGATATTCCTACGCGCAAGAAAGTAGTGCGTGATATTCCTGCGCGCAAGAAAGAAGTGCGTGATATTCCTACGCGCAAGAAAGTAGTGTGTGATATTCCTGCGCGCAAGAAAGCAGTGCGCGATATTCCTGCGCGCAAGAAAGTAGTGCGTGATATTCCTACACGCAAGAAAGTAGTGCGTGATATTCCTACGCGCAAGAAAGTAGTGCATGATATTCCTCCGCGCAAGAAAGTAGTGCGTGAAATTCCTACGCGCAAAAAAGTAGTGCTTGATATTCCTACGCGCAAGAAAGTAGTGTGTGATATTCCTACGCGCAAGTAAGTAGTGCGTGAAATTTTTACGCGCAAGAAAGTAGTGCGTGGAATTCCTACGCGCTAGAAAGTAGTGCGTGATATTCCTACGCGCAAGAAAGTAGTGCGTGATATTCCTAGGCGCAAGAAAGTAGTGCGTGAAATTCCTACGCGCAAAAAAGTAGTGCTTGATATTCCTACGCGCAAAAAAGTAGTGCTTGATATTCCTACGCGCAAGAAAGTAGTGCGTGAAATTCCTACGCGCAAGAAAGTAGTGCGTGATATTCCTACGCTCAAGAAAGTAGTGAGTGATATTCCTACGAGCAAGAAAGTAGTGCGTAAAATTCCTACGCGCAAGAAAGTAGTGCGTGATATTCCTACACGCAAGAAAGTAGTGCGTGATATTCCTACACGCACGAAAGAAGTGCGTGATATTCCTACGCGCAAGAAAGTAGTGCGTGATATTCCTACGCGCAAGAAAGTAGTGCGTGAAATTCCTACGGGCAAGAAAATAGTGCGTGATATTCCTACGCGCAAAAAAGTAGTGCGTGATATACCTACGCGCAAGAAAGTAGTGCGTGATATTCCTACGTGCAAGAAAGTAGTGCGTGATATTCCTACGTGCAAGAAAGTAGTGCGTGATATTCCTACGCGCAAGAAAGTAGTGCGTGATATTCCTACGCGCAAGAAAGTAGTGCGTGATATTCCTACGTGCAAGAAAGTAGTGCGTGATATTCCTACGCGCAAGAAAGTAGTGCGTGATATTCCTACGCGCAAGAAAGTAGTGCGTGATATTCCTACGTGCAAGAAAGTAGTGCCGATATTCCTACGCGCAAGAAAGTAGTGCGTGAAATTCCTAAGCGCAAAAAAGTAGTGCGTGAAATTCCTACGCGCAAAAAAGTAGTGCGTGATATTCCTACGCGCAAGAAAGTAGTGCGTGAAATTCCTACGCGCAAGAAAGTAGTGCGTGATATACCTACGCGCAAGAAAGTAGTGCGTGATTTTCCTACGCTCAAGAAAGTAGTGAGTGATATTCCTACGAGCAAGAAAGTAGTGCGTGAAATTCCTACGCGCAAGAAAGTAGTGCGTGATATTCCTACGGGCAAGAAAGTAGTGCGTGATATTCCTACGCGCAAGAAAGTAGTGCGTGATATTCCTACGCGCAAGAAAGTAGTGCGTGATATTCCTAGGCGCAAGAAAGTAGTGCGTGAAATTCCTACGCACAAAAAAGTAGTGCGTGATATTCCTACGCGCAAGAAAGTAGTGCGTGAAATTCCTACGCGCAAGAAAGTAGTGCGTGATATTCCTACGCGCAAGAAAGTAGTGCGTGATATTCCTACGCTCAAAAAAGTAGTGAGTGATATTCCTACGAGCAAGAAAGTAGTGCGTGAAATTCCTACGCGCAAGAAAGTAGTGCGTGATATTCCTACGCGCAAGAAAGTAGTGCGTGATATTCCTACGCGCAAGAAAGTAGTGCGTGATATTCCTACGCGCAAGAAAGTAGTGCGTGATATTCCTACGCGCAAGAAAGTAGTGCGTGAAATTCCTACGGGCAAGAAAGTAGTGCGTGATATTCCTACGCGCAAAAAAGTAGTGCGTGATATACCTACGCGCAAGAAAGTAGTGCGTGATATTCCTACGCGCAAGAAAGTAGTGCGTGATATTCCTACGGGCAAGAAAGTAGTGCGTGATATTCCTACGCGCATAAAAGTGGTGCGTGATATACCTACGCGCAAGAAAGTGTTGCGTGATATTCCTACGCGCAAGAAAGTAGTGTGTGATATTCATACGCACAAGAAAGTAGTGCGTGATATTCCTACGCGCAAGAAAGTAGTGCGTGATATTCCTACGCGCAAGAAAGTAGTGCGTGATATTCCTGCGCGCAAGAAAGTTGTGCATAATATTCCTCCGCGCAAGAAAGTAGTGCGTGAAATTCCTACGCGCAAGAAAGTAGTGCGTGATATTCCTACACGCAAGAAAGTAGTTCTTGAAATTCCTACGCGCAAGAAAGTAGTGCCTGAAATTCCTATGCGCAAGAAAGTACTGCGTGATATTCCTACGCGCAAGAAAGTAGTGCGAGATATTCCTATGCGCAAGAAAGTAGTGCGTGATATTCCTACGTGCAAGAAAGTATTGCGTGATATTCCTACGCGCAAAAAAATAGTGTGTGATATTCCTACGCACAAAAAAGTAGTGAGTAAAATTCCTACGCGCCAGAAAGTAGTGAGTAAAATTCCTACGCGCCAGAAAGTAGTGCGTGATATTCCTACGCGCAAGTAAGTAGTGCGTGAAATTTCTACGCGCAAGAAAGTAGTGCGTGGAATTCCTACGCGCTAGAAAGTAGTGCGTGATATTCCTACGCGCAAGAAAGTAGTGCGTGATATTCCTAGGCGCAAGAAAGTAGTGCGTGAAATTCCTACGCGCAAAAAAGTAGTGCTTGATATTCCTACGCGCAAGAAAGTAGTGCGTGAAATTCCTACGCACTAGAAAGTAGTGCGTGATATTCCTACGCGCAAGAAAGTAGTGCGTGATATTCCTACGCTCAAGAAAGTAGTGAGTGATATTCCTACGAGCAAGAAAGTAGTGCGTGAAATTCCTACGCGCAAGAAAGTAGTGTGTGATATTCCTACACGCACGAAAGTAGTGTGTGATATTCCTACGCGCAAGAAAGTAGTGCGTGATATTCCTACGCGCAAGAAAGTAGTGCGTGAAATTCCTACGGGCAAGAAAATAGTGCGTGATATTCCTACGCGCAAAAAGTAGTGAGTGATATACCTTCGCGCAAGAAAGTAGTGCGTGATATTCCTACGCGCAAGAAAGTAGTGCGTGATATTCTTACGGGCAAGAAAGTAGTGCGTGATATTCCTACGCGCAAGAAAGTAGTGCGTGATATTCATACGCACAAGAAAGTAGTGCGTGATATTCCTGCGAGCAAGAAAGTAGTGCGTGATATTCCTACGCGCAAGAAAGTAGTGTGTGATATTCCTGCGCGCAAGAAAGCAGTGCGCGATATTCCTGCGCGCAAGAAAGTAGTGCGTGATATTCCTACACGCAAGAAAGTAGTGCGTGATATTCCTACGCGCAAGAAAGTAGTGCATGATATTCCTCCGCGCAAGAAAGTAGTGCGTGAAATTCCTACGCGCAAAAAAGTAGTGCTTGATATTCCTACGCGCAAGAAAGTAGTGTGTGATATTCCTACGCGCAAGTAAGTAGTGCGTGAAATTTTTACGCGCAAGAAAGTAGTGCGTGGAATTCCTACGCGCTAGAAAGTAGTGCGTGATATTCCTACGCGCAAGAAAGTAGTGCGTGATATTCCTAGGCGCAAGAAAGTAGTGCGTGAAATTCCTACGCGCAAAAAAGTAGTGCTTGATATTCCTACGCGCAAAAAAGTAGTGCTTGATATTCCTACGCGCAAGAAAGTAGTGCGTGAAATTCCTACGCGCAAGAAAGTAGTGTGTGATATTGCTACGCTCAAGAAAGTAGTGAGTGATATTCCTACAAGCAAGAAAGTAGTGCGTGAAATTCCTACGCGCAAGAAAGTAGTGCGTGATATTCCTACGCGCAAGAAAGTAGTGCGTGATATTCCTACACGCACGAAAGAAGTGCGTGATATTCCTACGCGCAAGAAAGTAGTGCGTGATATTCCTACGCGCAAGAAAGTAGTGCGTGAAATTCCTACGGGCAAGAAAATAGTGCGTGATATTCCTACGCGCAAAAAAGTAGTGCGTGATATACCTACGCGCAAGAAAGTAGTGCGTGATATTCCTACGTGCAAGAAAGTAGTGCGTGATATTCCTACGTGCAAGAAAGTAGTGCGTGATATTCCTACGCGCAAGAAAGTAGTGCGTGATATTCCTACGTGCAAGAAAGTAGTGCGTGATATTCCTACGCGCAAGAAAGTAGTGCGTGAAATTCCTAAGCGCAAAAAAGTAGTGCGTGAAATTCCTACGCGCAAAAAAGTAGTGCGTGATATTCCTACGCGCAAGAAAGTAGTGCGTGAAATTCCTACGCGCAAGAAAGTAGTGCGTGATATTCCTACGCGCAAAAAAGTAGTGCGTGATTTTCCTACGCTCAAGAAAGTAGTGAGTGATATTCCTACGAGCAAGAAAGTAGTGCGTGAAATTCCTACGCGCAAGAAAGTAGTGCGTGATATTCCTACGCGCAAGAAAGTAGTGCGTGATATTCCTACGCGCAAGAAAGTAGTGCGTGATATTCCTACGCGCAAGAAAGTAGTGCGTGATATTCCTAGGCGCAAGAAAGTAGTGCGTGAAATTCCTACGCACAAAAAAGTAGTGCGTGATATTCCTACGCGCAAGAAAGTAGTGCGTGAAATTCCTACGCGCAAGAAAGTAGTGCGTGATATCCCTACGCGCAAGAAAGTAGTGCGTGATATTCCTACGCTCAAGAAAGTAGTGAGTGATATTCCTACGAGCAAGAAAGTAGTGCGTGAAATTCCTACGCGCAAGAAAGTAGTGCGTGATATTCCTACGCGCAAGAAAGTAGTGCGTGATATTCCTACGCGCAAGAAAGTAGTGCCTGATATTCCTACGCGCAAGAAAGTTTTGCTGATATTCCTACGCGCAAGAAAGTAGTGCGTGAAATTCCTACGGGCAAGAAAGTAGTGCGTGATATTCCTACGCGCAAAAAAGTAGTGCGTGATATACCTACGCGCAAGAAAGTAGTGCGTGATATTCCTACGCGCAAGAAAGTAGTGCGTGATATTCCTACGGGCAAGAAAGTAGTGCGTGATATTCCTACGCGCATAAAAGTGGTGCGTGATATACCTACGCGCAAGAAAGTGTTGCGTGATATTCCTACGCGCAAGAAAGTAGTGTGTGATATTCATACGCACAAGAAAGTAGTGCGTGATATTCCTACGCGCAAGAAAGTAGTGCGTGATATTCCTACGCGCAAGAAAGTAGTGCGTGATATTCCTGCGCGCAAGAAAGTAGTGCGCGATATTCCTGCGCGCAGGAAAGTAGTGCGTGATATTCCTACACACAAGAAAGTAGTGCGTGATATTCCTACGCGCATGAAAGTAGTGCGTGAAATTCCTACGCGCAAGAAAGTAGTGCGTGATATTCCTACACGCAAGAAAGTAGTTCTTGAAATTCCTACGCGCAAGAAAGTAGTGCCTGAAATTCCTATGCGCAAGAAAGTACTGTGTGATATTTCTACGCGCAAGAAAGTAGTGCGCGATATTCCTGCGCGCAGGAAAGTAGTGCGTGATATTCCTACACACAAGAAAGTAGTGCATAATATTCCTCCGCGCATGAAAGTAGTGCGTGAAATTCCTACGCGCAAGAAAGTAGTGCGTGATATTCCTACACGCAAGAAAGTAGTTCTTGAAATTCCTACGCACAAGAAAGTAGTGCGTGATATTCCTGCGCGCAAGAAAGTAGTGCGTGATATTCCTAAGCGCAAGAAAGTTGTGTGTGATATTCCTGCGCGCAAGAAAGCAGTGCGCGATATTCCTGCGCGCAAGAAAGTAGTGCGTGATATTCCTACACGCAAGAAAGTAGTGCGTGATATTCCTACGCGCAAGAAAGTAGTGCATGATATTCCTCCGCGCAAGAAAGTAGTGCGTGAAATTCCTACGCGCAAGAAAGTAGTGCGTGATATACCTACGCGCAAGAAAGTAGTGCGTGAAATTCCTACGTGCAAGAAAGTAGTGCGTGATATTCCTACGCGCAAGAAAGTAGTGCGTGATATTCCTACGCTCAAGAAGGTAGTGAGTGATATTCCTACGAGCAAGAAAGTAGTGCGTGATATTCCTACGCGCAAGAAAATAGTGCGTGATATTCCTACGCACAAGAAAGTAGTGCGTGATATTCCTACACGCACAAAAGTAGTGCGTGATATTCCTACGCGCAAGAAAGTAGTGCGTGATATTCCTACGCGCAAGAAAGTAGTGCGTGATATTCCTACGGGCAAGAAAGTAGTGCGTGATATTCCTACGCGCAAAAAAGTGGTGCGTGATATAGCTACGCGCAAGAAAGTGTTGCGTGATATTCCTACGCGCAAGAAAGTAGTGTGTGATATTCATACGCACAACAAAGTAGTGCGTGATATTCCTTCGCGCAAGAAAGTAGTGCGTGATATTCCTACGCGCAAGAAAGTAGTGCGTGATATTCCTGCGCGCAAGAAAGTAGTGCGCGATATTCCTGCGCGAAAGAAAGTAGTGCGTGATATTCCTACACACAAGAAAGTAGTGCGTGAAATTCCTACGCGCAAGAAAGTTGTGCATAATATTCCTCCGCGCAAGAAAGTAGTGCGTGAAATTCCTACGCGCAAGAAAGTAGTGCGTGATATTCCTACACGCAAGAAAGTAGTGCTTGAAATTCCTACGCGCAAGAAAGTAGTGCGTGAAATTCCTATGCGCAAGAAAGTACTGCGTGATATTCCTACGCGCAAGAAAGTAGTGCGAAATATTCCTACGCGCAAGAAAGTAGTGCGTGATATTTCTACGTGCAAGAAAGTATTGCGTGATATTCCTACGTGCAAAAAAATAGTGTGCGATATTCCTATGCGCAAAAAAGTAGTGAGTGAAATCCTACGCGCCAGAAAGTAGTGCGTGATATTCCTACGCGCAAGAAAGTAGTGTGTGATATTCCTACGCGCAAGAAAGTAGTGCGTGATATTCCTAGGCGCAAGAAAGTAGTGCGTGAAATTCCTACGCGCAAAAAAGTAGTGCTTGATATTCCTACGCGCAAGAAAGTAGTGCGTGAAATTCCTACGCACAGGAAAGTAGTGCGTGATATTCCTACGCGCAAGAAAGTAGTGCGTGATATTCCTACGCTCAAGAAAGTAGTGAGTGATATTCCTACGAGCAAGAAAGTAGTGCGTGAAATTCCTACGCGCAAGAAAGTAGTGCGTGATATTCCTACGCGCAAGAAAGTAGTGCGTGATATTCCTACACGCACGAAAGTAGTGCGTGATATTCCTACGCGCAAGAAAGTAGTGCGTGATATTCCTACGCGCAAGAAAGTAGTGCGTGAAATTCCTACGGGCAAGAAAATAGTGCGTGATATTCCTACGCGCAAAAAAGTAGTGCGTGATATACCTACGCGCAAGAAAGTAGTGCGTGATATTCCTACGTGCAAGAAAGTAGTGCGTGATATTCCTACGTGCAGGAAAGTAGTGCGTGATATTCCTACGCGCAAGAAAGTAGTGCGTGATATTCCTACGCGCAAGAAAGTAGTGCGTGATATTCCCACGTGCAAGAAAGTAGTGCGTGATATTCCTACGCGCAAGAAAGTAGTGCGTGAAATTCCTAAGCGCAAAAAAGTAGTGCGTGAAATTCCTACGCGCAAAAAAGTAGTGCGTGATATTCCTACTCGCAAGAAAGTAGTGCGTGAAATTCCTACGCGCAAGAAAGTAGTGCGTGATATTCCTACGCGCAAGAAAGTAGTGCGTGATTTTCCTACGCTCAAGAAAGTAGTGAGTGATATTCCTACGAGCAAGAAAGTAGTGCGTGAAATTCCTACGCGCAAGAAAGTAGTGCGTGATATTCCTACGCGCAAGAAAGTAGTGCGTGATATTCCTACGCGCAAGAAAGTAGTGCGTGATATTCCTACGCGCAAGAAAGTAGTGCGTGATATTCCTAGGCGCAAGAAAGTAGTGCGTGAAATTCCTACGCACAAAAAAGTAGTGCGTGATATTCCTACGCGCAAGAAAGTAGTGCGTGAAATTCCTACGCGCAAGAAAGTAGTGCGTGATATTCCTACGCGCAAGAAAGTAGTGCGTGATATTCCTACGCTCAAGAAAGTAGTGAGTGATATTCCTACGAGCAAGAAAGTAGTGCGTGAAATTCCTACGCGCAAGAAAGTAGTGCGTGATATTCCTACGCGCAAGAAAGTAGTGCGTGATATTCCTACGCGCAAGAAAGTAGTGCGTGATATTCCTACGCGCCAGAAAGTAGTGCGTGATATTCCTACGCGCAAGAAAGTAGTGCGTGAAATTCCTACGGGCAAGAAAGTAGTGCGTGATATTCCTACGCGCAAAAAAGTAGTGCGTGATATACCTACGCGCAAGAAAGTAGTGCGTGATATTCCTACGCGCAAGAAAGTAGTGCGTGATATTCCTACGGGCAAGAAAGTAGTGCGTGATATTCCTACGCGCATAAAAGTGGTGCGTGATATACCTACGCGCAAGAAAGTGTTGCGTGATATTCCTACGCGCAAGAAAGTAGTGTGTGATATTCATACGCACAAGAAAGTAGTGCGTGATATTCCTACGCGCAAGAAAGTAGTGCGTGATATTCCTACGCTCAAGAAAGTAGTGAGTGATATTCCTACGAGCAAGAAAGTAGTGCGTGAAATTCCTACGCGCAAGAAAGTAGTGCGTGGTATTCCTACGCGCAAGAAAGTAGTGCGTGATATTCCTACACGCACGAAAGTAGTGCGTGATATTCCTACGCGCAAGAAAGTAGTGCGTGATATTCCTACGCGCAAGAAAGTAGTGCGTGAAATTCCTACGGGCAAGAAAATAGTGCGTGATATTCCTACGCGCAAAAAAGTAGTGCGTGATATACCTACGCGCAAGAAAGTAGTGCGTGATATTCCTACGTGCAAGAAAGTAGTGCGTGATATTCCTACGTGCAAGAAAGTAGTGCGCGATATTCCTACGCGCAAGAAAGTAGTGCGTGATATTCCTACGCGCAAGAAAGTAGTGCGTGATATTCCTACGTGCAAGAAAGTAGTGCGTGATATTCCTACGCGCAAGAAAGTAGTGCGTGAAATTCCTAAGCGCAAAAAAGTAGTGCGTGAAATTCCTACGCGCAAAAAAGTAGTGCGTGATATTCCTACGCGCAAGAAAGTAGTGCGTGAAATTCCTACGCGCAAGAAAGTAGTGCGTGATATTCCTACGCGCAAGAAAGTAGTGCGTGATTTTCCTACGCTCAAGAAAGTAGTGAGTGATATTCCTACGAGCAAGAAAGTAGTGCGTGAAATTCCTACGCGCAAGAAAGTAGTGCGTGATATTCCTAGGCGCAAGAAAGTAGTGCGTGAAATTCCTACGCACAAAAAAGTAGTGCGTGATATTCCTACGCGCAAGAAAGTAGTGCGTGAAATTCCTACGCGCAAGAAAGTAGTGCGTGATATTCCTACGCGCAAGAAAGAAGTGCGTGATATTCCTACGCTCAAGAAAGTAGTGATTGATATTCCTACGAGCAAGAAAGTAGTGCGTGAAATTCCTACGCGCAAGAAAGTAGTGCGTGATATTCCTACGCGCAAGAAAGTAGTGCGTGATATTCCTACGCGCAAGAAAGTAGTGCGTGATATTCCTACGCGCCAGAAAGTAGTGCGTGATATTCCTACGCGCAAGAAAGTAGTGCGTGAAATTCCTACGGGCAAGAAAGTAGTGCGTGATATTCCTACGCGCAAAAAAGTAGTGCTTGATATACCTACGCGCAAGAAAGTAGTGCGTGATATTCCTACGCGCAAGAAAGTAGTGCGTGATATTCCTACGGGCAAGAAAGTAGTGCGTGATATTCCTACGCGCATAAAAGTGGTGCGTGATATACCTACGCGCAAGAAAGTGTTGCGTGATATTCCTACGCGCAAGAAAGTAGTGTGTGATATTCATACGCACAAGAAAGTAGTGCGTGATATTCCTACGCGCAAGAAAGTAGTGCGTGATATTCCTACGCGCAAGAAAGTAGTGCGTGATATTCCTGCGCGCAAGAAAGTAGTGCGCGATATTCCTGCGCGCAAGAAAGTAGTGCGTGATATTCCTACACACAAGAAAGTAGTGCGTGATATTCCTACGCGCAAGAAAGTTGTGCATAATATTCCTCCGCGCAAGAAAGTAGTGCGTGAAATTCCTACGCGCAAGAAAGTAGTGCGTGATATTCCTACACGCAAGAAAGTAGTTCTTGAAATTCCTACGCGCAAGAAAGTAGTGCCTGAAATTCCTATGCGCAAGAAAGTACTGCGTGATATTCCGACGCGCAAGAAAGTAGTGCGAGATATTCCTACGCGCAAGAAAGTAGTGCGTGATATTCCTACGTGCAAGAAAGTATTGCGTGATATTCCTACGCGCAAAAAAATAGTGTGTGATATTCCTACGCACAAAAAAGTAGTGAGTAAAATTTCTACGCGCCAGAAAGTAGTGCGTGATATTCCTACGCGCAAGAAAGTAGTGCGTGATATTCCTACGCGCAAGTAAGTAGTGCGTGAAATTTCTACGCGCAAGAAAGTAGTGCGTGGAATTCCTACGCGCTAGAAAGTAGTGCGTGATATTCCTACGCGCAAGAAAGTAGTGCGTGATATTCCTAGGCGCAAGAAAGTAGTGCGTGAAATTCCTACGCGCAAAATAGTAGTGCTTGATATTCCTACGCGCAAGAAAGTAGTGCGTGAAGTTCCTACGCACAAGAAAGTAGTGCGTGATATTCCTACGCGCAAGAAAGTAGTGCGTGATATTCCTACGCTCAAGAAAGTAGTGAGTGATATTCCTACGAGCAAGAAAGTAGTGCGTGAAATTCCTACGCGCAAGAAAGTAGTGCGTGATATTCCTACGCGCGAAAAAGTAGTGCGTGATATTCCTACACGCACGAAAGTAGTGCGTGATATTCCTACGCGCAAGAAAGTAGTGCGTGATATTCCTACGCGCAAGAAAGTAGTGCGTGAAATTCCTACGGGCAAGAAAATAGTGCGTGATATTCCTACGCGCAAAAAGTAGTGAGTGATATACTTACGCGCAAGAAAGTAGTGCGTGATATTCCTACGCGCAAGAAAGTAGTGCGTGATATTCTTACGGACAAGAAAGTAGTGCGTGATATTCCTACGCGCAAGAAAGTAGTGCGTGATATTCCTACGCGCAAGAAAATAGTGTGTGATATTCATACGCACAAGAAAGTAGTGCGTGATATTCATACGCACCAGAAAGTAGTGCGTGATATTCCTGCGCGCAAGAAAGTAGTGCGTGATATTCCTACGCGCAAGAAAGTAGTGTGTGATATTCCTGCGCGCAAGAAAGCAGTGCGCGATATTCCTGCGCGCAAGAAAGTAGTGCGTGATATTCCTACACGCAAGAAAGTAGTGCGTGATATTCCTACGCGCAAGAAAGTAGTGCATGATATTCCTCCGCGCAAGAAAGTAGTGCGTGAAATTCCTACGCGCAAGAAAGTAGTGCGTGATATACCTACGCGCAAGAAAGTAGTGCGTGATATTCCTACGCGCAAGAAAGTAGTGCGTGATATTCCTACGGGCAAGAAAGTAATGCGTGATATTCCTACGCGCAAAAAAGTAGTGTGTGATATTCCTACGCGCAATAAGTGCGCAAGAAAGTAGTCCGTGATATTCCTACGCGCAAGAAAGTAGTGCGTGAAATTCCTACGTGCAAGAAAGTAGTGCGTGATATTCCTACGCGCAAGAAAGTAGTGCGTGAAATTCCTACGCGCAAGAAAGTAGTGCGTGATATTCCTACGCGCGAAAAAGTAGTGCGTGATATTCCTACACGCACGAAAGTAGTGCGTGATATTCCTACGCGCAAGAAAGTAGTGCGTGATATTCCTACGCGCAAGAAAGTAGTGCGTGAAATTCCTACGGGCAAGAAAATAGTGCGTGATATTCCTCAGCAAAAAGTAGCGAGTGATATACCTACGCGCAAGAAAGTAGTGCGTGATATTCCTACGCGCAAGAAAGTAGTGCGTGATATTCTTACGGACAAGAAAGTAGTGCGTGATATTCCTACGCGCAAGAAAGTAGTGCGTGATATTCCTACGCGCAAGAAAATAGTGCATGATATACCTACGCGCAAGAAAGTAGTGCGTGATATTCCTACGCGCAAGAAAGTAGTGCGTGAAATTCCTACGGGCAAGAAAATAGTGCGTGATATTCCTACGCGCAAAAAGTAGTGAGTGATATACCTACGCGCAAGAAAGTAGTGCGTGATATTCCTACGCGCAAGAAAGTAGTGCGTGATATTCTTACGGACAAGAAAGTAGTGCGTGATATTCCTACGCGCAAGAAAGTAGTGCGTGATATTCCTACGCGCAAGAAAATAGTGTGTGATATTCATACGCACAAGAAAGTAGTGCGTGATATTCATACGCACCAGAAAGTAGTGCGTGATATTCCTGCGCGCAAGAAAGTAGTGCGTGATATTCCTACGCGCAAGAAAGTAGTGTGTGATATTCCTGCGCGCAAGAAAGCAGTGCGCGATATTCCTGCGCGCAAGAAAGTAGTGCGTGATATTCCTACACGCAAGAAAGTAGTGCGTGATATTCCTACGCGCAAGAAAGTAGTGCATGATATTCCTCCGCGCAAGAAAGTAGTGCGTGAAATTCCTACGCGCAAGAAAGTAGTGCGTGATATATTCCTACACACAAGAAAGTAGTGCGTGATATTCCTACGCGCAAGAAAGTTGTGCATAATATTCCTCAGCGCAAGAAAGTAGTGCGTGAAATTCCTACGCGCAAGAAAGTAGTGCGTGATATTCCTACACTCAAGAAAGTAGTGCTTGAAATTCCTACGCGCAAGAAAGTAGTGTGTGAAATTCCTATGCGCAAGAAAGTACTGCGTGATATTCCTACGCGCAAGAAAGTAGTGCGAAATATTCCTACGCGCAAGAAAGTAGTGCGTGATATTCCTACGTGCAAGAAAGTATTGCGTGATATTCCTACGCGCAAAAAAATAGTGTGTGATATTCCTACGCGCCAAAAAGTAGTGAGTGAAATCCTACGCGCCAGAAAGTAGTGCGTGATATTCCTACGCGCAAGAAAGTAGTGTGTGATATTCCCACGCGCAAGTAAGTAGTGCGTGAAATTTTTACGCGCAAGAAAGTAGTGCGTGGAATTCCTACGCGCTAGAAAGTAGTGCGTGATATTCCTACGCGCAAGAAAGTAGTGCGTGATATTCCTAGGCGCAAGAAAGTAGTGCGTGAAATTCCTACGCGCAAAAAAGTAGTGCTTGATATTCCTACGCGCAAAAAAGTAGTGCTTGATATTCTTACGCACAAGAAAGTAGTGCGTGAAATTCCTACGCGCAAGAAAGTAGTGCGTGATATTCCTACGCTCAAGAAAGTAGTGAGTGATATTCCTACGAGCAAGAAAGTAGTGCGTGAAATTCCTACGCGCAAGAAAGTAGTGCGTGATATTCCTACGCGCAAGAAAGTAGTGCGTGATATTCCTACACGCACGAAAGAAGTGCGTGATATTCCTACGCGCAAGAAAGTAGTGCGTGATATTCCTACGCGCAAGAAAGTAGTGCGTGAAATTCCTACGGACAAGAAAATAGTGCGTGATATTCCTACGCGCAAAAAAGTAGTGCGTGATATACCTACGCGCAAGAAAGTAGTGCGTGATATTCCTACGTGCAAGAAAGTAGTGCGTGATATTCCTACGCGCAAGAAAGTAGTGCGTGATATTCCTACGCGCAAGAAAGTAGTGCGTGATATTCCTACGCGCAAGAAAGTAGTGCGTGATATTCCTACGTGCAAGAAAGTAGTGCGTGATATTCCTACACGCAAGAAAGTAGTGCGTGATATTCCTACGCGCAAGAAAGTAGTGCATGATATTCCTCCGCGCAAGAAAGTAGTGCGTGAAATTCCTACGCGCAAGAAAGTAGTGCGTGATATATTCCTACACACAAGAAAGTAGTGCGTGATATTCCTACGCGCAAGAAAGTTGTGCATAATATTCCTCAGCGCAAGAAAGTAGTGCGTGAAATTCCTACGCGCAAGAAAGTAGTGCGTGATATTCCTACACTCAAGAAAGTAGTGCTTGAAATTCCTACGCGCAAGAAAGTAGTGTGTGAAATTCCTATGCGCAAGAAAGTACTGCGTGATATTCCTACGCGCAAGAAAGTAGTGCGAAATATTCCTACGCGCAAGAAAGTAGTGCGTGATATTCCTACGTGCAAGAAAGTATTGCGTGATATTCCTACGCGCAAAAAAATAGTGTGTGATATTCCTACGCGCCAAAAAGTAGTGAGTGAAATCCTACGCGCCAGAAAGTAGTGCGTGATATTCCTACGCGCAAGAAAGTAGTGTGTGATATTCCCACGCGCAAGTAAGTAGTGCGTGAAATTTTTACGCGCAAGAAAGTAGTGCGTGGAATTCCTACGCGCTAGAAAGTAGTGCGTGATATTCCTACGCGCAAGAAAGTAGTGCGTGATATTCCTAGGCGCAAGAAAGTAGTGCGTGAAATTCCTACGCGCAAAAAAGTAGTGCTTGATATTCCTACGCGCAAAAAAGTAGTGCTTGATATTCTTACGCACAAGAAAGTAGTGCGTGAAATTCCTACGCGCAAGAAAGTAGTGCGTGATATTCCTACGCTCAAGAAAGTAGTGAGTGATATTCCTACGAGCAAGAAAGTAGTGCGTGAAATTCCTACGCGCAAGAAAGTAGTGCGTGATATTCCTACGCGCAAGAAAGTAGTGCGTGATATTCCTACACGCACGAAAGAAGTGCGTGATATTCCTACGCGCAAGAAAGTAGTGCGTGATATTCCTACGCGCAAGAAAGTAGTGCGTGAAATTCCAACGCACAAAAAAGTAGTGCGTGATATTCCTACGCGCAAGAAAGTAGTGCGTGAAATTCCTACGCGCAAGAAAGTAGTGCGTGATATTCCTACGCGCAAGAAAGTAGTGCGTGATATTCCTACGCGCAAGAAAGTAGTGAGTGATATTCCTACGCGCAAGAAAGTAGTGCGTGATATTCCTACGCGCAAGAAAGTAGTGCGTGATATTCCTACGTGCAAGAAAGTAGTGCGTGATATTCCTACGCGCAAGAAAGTAGTGCGTGAAATTCCTAAGCGCAAAAAAGTAGTGCGTGAAATTCCTACGCGCAAAAAAGTAGTGCGTGATATTCCTACGCGCAAGAAAGTAGTGTGTGAAATTCCTACGCGCAAGAAAGTAGTGCGTGATATTCCTACGCTCAAGAAAGTAGTGAGTGATATTCCTACGAGCAAGAAAGTAGTGCGTGAAATTCCTACGCGCAAGAAAGTAGTGCGTGATATTCCTACGCGCAAGAAAGTAGTGCGTGATATTCCTACGTGCAAGAAAGTAGTGCGTGATATTCCTACGCGCAAGAAAGTAGTGCGTGATATTCCTACGCGCAAGAAAGTAGTGCGTGAAATTCCTACGCACAAAAAAGTAGTGCGTGATATTCCTACGCGCAAGAAAGTAGTGCGTGAAATTCCTACGCGCAAGAAAGTAGTGCGTGATATTCCTACGCGCAAGAAAGTAGTGCGTGAAATTCCTACGCGCAAGAAAGTAGTGCGTGATATTCCTACGCTCAAGAAAGTAGTGAGTGATATTCCTACGAGCAAGAAAGTAGTGCGTGAAATTCCTACGCGCAAGAAAGTAGTGCGTGATATTCCTACGCGCAAGAAAGTAGTGCGTGATATTCCTACACGCACGAAAGAAGTGCGTGATATTCCTACGCGCAAGAAAGTAGTGCGTGATATTCCTACGCGCAAGAAAGTAGTGCGTGAAATTCCAACGCACAAAAAAGTAGTGCGTGATATTCCTACGCGCAAGAAAGTAGTGCGTGAAATTCCTACGCGCAAGAAAGTAGTGCGTGATATTCCTACGCGCAAGAAAGTAGTGCGTGATATTCCTACGCTCAAGAAAGTAGTGAGTGATATTCCTACGAGCAAGAAAGTAGTGCGTGAAATTCCTACGCGCAAGAAAGTAGTGCGTGATATTCCTACGCGCAAGAAAGTAGTGCGTGATATTCCTACGCGCAAAAAAGTAGTGCGTGATATACCTACGCGCAAGAAAGTAGTGCGTGATATTCCTACGCGCAAGAAAGTAGTGCGTGATATTCCTACGTGCAAGAAAGTATTGCGTGATATTCCTACGCGCAAAAAAAAAGTGTGTGATATTTCTACGCACAAAAAAGTAGTGAGTAAAATTCCTACGCGCAAGAAAGTAGTGCGTGAAATTCCTACGCGCAAGAAAGTAGTGCGTGATATTCCTACGCGCAAGAAAGTAGTGCGTGATATTCCTACGCTCAAGAAAGTAGTGAGTGATATTCCTACGAGCAAGAAAGTAGTGCGTGAAATTCCTACGCGCAAGAAAGTAGTGCGTGATATTCCTACGCGCAAGAAAGTAGTGCGTGATATTCCTACGCGCAAGAAAGTAGTGCGTGATATTCCTACGCGCAAGAAAGTAGTGCGTGATATTCCTACGTGCAAGAAAGTATTGCGTGATATTCCTACGCGCAAAAAAAAAGTGTGTGATATTTCTACGCACAAAAAAGTAGTGAGTAAAATTCCTACGCGCCAGAAAGTAGTGCGTGATATTCCTACGCGCAAGAAAGTAGTGCGTGATATTCCTACGCGCAAGTAAGTAGTGCGTGATATTCCTACGCGCAAGAAAGTAGTGCGTGATATTCCTAGGCGCAAGAAAGAAGTGCGTGGAATTCCTACGCGCTAGAAAGTAGTGCGTGATATTCCTACGCGCAAGAAAGTAGTGCGTGATATTCCTAGGCGCAAGAAAGTAGTGCGTGAAATTCCTACGCGCAAAAAAGTAGTGCTTGATATTCCTACGCGCAAGAAAGTAGTGCGTGAAATTCCTACGCACAAGAAAGTAGTGCGTGATATTCCTACGCTCAAGAAAGTAGTGAGTGATATTCCTACGAGCAAGAAAGTAGTGCGTGAAATTCCTACGCGCAAGAAAGTAGTGCGTGATATTCCTACGCGCAAGAAAGTAGTGCGTGATATTCCTACGTGCAAGAAAGTAGTGCGTGATATTCCTACGCGCAAGAAAGTAGTGCGTGATTTTCCTACGCTCAAGAAAGTAGTGAGTGATATTCCTACGAGCAAGAAAGTAGTGCGTAAAATTCCTACGCGCAAGAAAGTAGTGCGTGATATTCCTACGCGCAAGAAAATAGTGCGTGATATTCCTACGCGCAAGAAAGTAGTGCGTGATATTCCTACGCACAAGAAAGAAGTGCGTGAAATTCCTACGCACAAAAAAGTAGTGCGTGATATTCCTACGCGCAAGAAAGTAGTGCGTGAAATTCCTACGCGCAAGAAAGTAGTGCGTGATATTCCTACGCGCAAGAAAGTAGTGCGTGAAATTCCTACGCGCAAGAAAGTAGTGCGTGATATTCCTACGCTCAAGAAAGTAGTGAGTGATATTCCTACGAGCAAGAAAGTAGTGCGTGAAATTCCTACGCGCAAGAAAGTAGTGCCTGATATTCCTACGCGCAAGAAAGTAGTGCGTGATATTCCTACACGCACGAAAGAAGTGCGTGATATTCCTACGCGCAAGAAAGTAGTGCGTGATATTCCTACGCGCAAGAAAGTAGTGCGTGAAATTCCTACGCACAAAAAAGTAGTGCGTGATATTCCTACGCGCAAGAAAGTAGTGCGTGAAATTCCCACGCGCAAGAAAGTAGTGCGTGATATACCTACGCGCAAGAAAGTAGTGCGTGATATTCCTACGCGCAAGAAAGTAGTGCGTGATATTCCTACGGGCAAGAAAGTAGTGCGCGAAATTCCTACGCGCAAGAAAGTAGTGCGTGATATTCCTACGCGCAAGAAAGTAGTGCGTGATATTCCTACGCGCAAAAAAGTAGTGCGTGATATACCTACGCGCAAGAAAGTAGTGCGTGATATTCCTACGCGCAAGAAAGTAGTGCGTGATATTCCTACGGGCAAGAAAGTAGTGCGTGATATTCCTACGCGCATAAAAGTGGTGCGTGATATACCTACGCGCAAGAAAGTGTTGCGTGATATTCCTACGCGCAAGAAAGTAGTGTGTGATATTCATACGCACAAGAAAGTAGTGCGTGATATTCCTACGCGCAAGAAAGTAGTGCGTGATATTCCTACGCGCAAGAAAGTAGTGCGTGATATTCCTGCGCGCAAGAAAGTAGTGCGCGATATTCCTGCGCGCAGGAAAGTAGTGCGTGATATTCCTACACACAAGAAAGTAGTGCGTGATATTCCTACGCGCAAGAAAGTTGTGCATAATATTCCTCCGCGCAAGAAAGTAGTGCGTGAAATTCCTACGCGCAAGAAAGTAGTGCGTGATATTCCTACACGCAAGAAAGTAGTGCGTGAAATTCCTACGCGCAAGAAAGTAGTGCGTGATATTCCTACGCGCAAGAAAGTAGTGCGTGATATTCCTACACGCACGAAAGTAGTGCGTGATATTCCTACGCGCAAGAAAGTAGTGCGTGATATTCCTACGCGCAAGAAAGTAGAGCGTGAAATTCCCACGGGCAAGAAAATAGTGCGTGATATTCCTACGCGCAAAAAGTAGTGAGTGATATACCTACGCGCAAGAAAGTAGTGCGTGATATTCCTACGCGCAAGAAAGTAGTGCGTGATATTCTTACGGGCAAGAAAGTAGTGCGTGATATTCCTACGCGCAAGAAAGTAGTGCGTGATATTCCTACGCGCAAGAAAATAGTGTGTGATATTCATACGCACAAGAAAGTAGTGCGTGATATTCATACGCACAAGAAAGTAGTGCGTGATATTCCTGCGCGCAAGAAAGTAGTGCGTGATATTCCTACGCGCAAGAAAGTAGTGTGTGATATTTCTGCGCGCAAGAAAGCAGTGCGCGATATTCCTGCGCGCAAGAAAGTAGTGCGTGATATTCCTACACGCAAGAAAGTAGTGCGTGATATTCCTACGCGCAAGAAAGTAGTGCATGATATTCCTCCGCGCAAGAAAGTAGTGCGTGAAATTCCTACGCGCAAGAAAGTAGTGCGTGATATACCTACGCGCAAGAAAGTAGTGCGTGATATTCCTACGCGCAAGAAAGTAGTGCGCGATATTCCTGCGCGCAGGAAAGTAGTGCGTGATATTCCTACACACAAGAAAGTAGTGCGTGATATTCCTACGCGCAAGAAAGTTGTGCATAATATTCCTCCGCGCAAGAAAGTAGTGCGTGAAATTCCTACGCGCAAGAAAGTAGTGCGTGATATTCCTACACGCAAGAAAGTAGTGCGTGAAATTCCTACGCGCAAGAAAGTAGTGCGTGATATTCCTACGCGCAAGAAAGTAGTGCGTGATATTCCTACACGCACGAAAGTAGTGCGTGATATTCCTACGCGCAAGAAAGTAGTGCGTGATATTCCTACGCGCAAGAAAGTAGAGCGTGAAATTCCCACGGGCAAGAAAATAGTGCGTGATATTCCTACGCGCAAAAAGTAGTGAGTGATATACCTACGCGCAAGAAAGTAGTGCGTGATATTCCTACGCGCAAGAAAGTAGTGCGTGATATTCTTACGGGCAAGAAAGTAGTGCGTGATATTCCTACGCGCAAGAAAGTAGTGCGTGATATTCCTACGCGCAAGAAAATAGTGTGTGATATTCATACGCACAAGAAAGTAGTGCGTGATATTCATACGCACAAGAAAGTAGTGCGTGATATTCCTGCGCGCAAGAAAGTAGTGCGTGATATTCCTACGCGCAAGAAAGTAGTGTGTGATATTTCTGCGCGCAAGAAAGCAGTGCGCGATATTCCTGCGCGCAAGAAAGTAGTGCGTGATATTCCTACACGCAAGAAAGTAGTGCGTGATATTCCTACGCGCAAGAAAGTAGTGCATGATATTCCTCCGCGCAAGAAAGTAGTGCGTGAAATTCCTACGCGCAAGAAAGTAGTGCGTGATATACCTACGCGCAAGAAAGTAGTGCGTGATATTCCTACGCGCAAGAAAGTAGTGCGTGATATTCCTACGGGCAAGAAAGTAATGCGTGATATTCCTACGCTAAAAAAAGTAGTGTGTGATATTCCTACGCGCAATAAGTGCGCAAGAAAGTAGTTCGTGATATTCCTACGCGCAAGAAAGTAGTGCGTGAAATTCCTACGTGCAAGAAAGTAGTGCGTGATATTCCTACGCGCAAGAAAGTAGTGCGTGATATTCCTACGCTCAAGAAGGTAGTGAGTGATATTCCTACGAGCAAGAAAGTAGTGCGTGAAATTCCTACGCGCAAGAAAGTAGTGCGTGATATTCCTAAGGGCAAGAAGGTTGTGCGTGATATTCCTACACGCACGAAAGTAGTGCGTGATATTCCTACGCGCAAGAAAGTAGTGCGTGAAATTCCCACGCGCAAGAAAGTAGTGCGTGATATACCTACGCGCAAGAAAGTAGTGCGTGATATTCCTACGCGCAAGAAAGTAGTGCGTGATATTCCTACGGGCAAGAAAGTAGTGCGCGAAATTCCTACGCGCAAGAAAGTAGTGCGTGATATTCCTACGCGCAAGAAAGTAGTGCGTGATATTCCTACGCGCAAAAAAGTAGTGCGTGATATACCTACGCGCAAGAAAGTAGTGCGTGATATTCCTACGCGCAAGAAAGTAGTGCGTGATATTCCTACGGGCAAGAAAGTAGTGCGTGATATTCCTACGCGCATAAAAGTGGTGCGTGATATACCTACGCGCAAGAAAGTGTTGCGTGATATTCCTACGCGCAAGAAAGTAGTGTGTGATATTCATACGCACAAGAAAGTAGTGCGTGATATTCCTACGCGCAAGAAAGTAGTGCGTGATATTCCTACGCGCAAGAAAGTAGTGCGTGATATTCCTGCGCGCAAGAAAGTAGTGCGCGATATTCCTGCGCGCAGGAAAGTAGTGCGTGATATTCCTACACACAAGAAAGTAGTGCGTGATATTCCTACGCGCAAGAAAGTTGTGCATAATATTCCTCCGCGCAAGAAAGTAGTGCGTGAAATTCCTACGCGCAAGAAAGTAGTGCGTGATATTCCTACACGCAAGAAAGTAGTGCGTGAAATTCCTACGCGCAAGAAAGTAGTGCGTGATATTCCTACGCGCAAGAAAGTAGTGCGTGATATTCCTACACGCACGAAAGTAGTGCGTGATATTCCTACGCGCAAGAAAGTAGTGCGTGATATTCCTACGCGCAAGAAAGTAGAGCGTGAAATTCCCACGGGCAAGAAAATAGTGCGTGATATTCCTACGCGCAAAAAGTAGTGAGTGATATACCTACGCGCAAGAAAGTAGTGCGTGATATTCCTACGCGCAAGAAAGTAGTGCGTGATATTCTTACGGGCAAGAAAGTAGTGCGTGATATTCCTACGCGCAAGAAAGTAGTGCGTGATATTCCTACGCGCAAGAAAATAGTGTGTGATATTCATACGCACAAGAAAGTAGTGCGTGATATTCATACGCACAAGAAAGTAGTGCGTGATATTCCTGCGCGCAAGAAAGTAGTGCGTGATATTCCTACGCGCAAGAAAGTAGTGTGTGATATTTCTGCGCGCAAGAAAGCAGTGCGCGATATTCCTGCGCGCAAGAAAGTAGTGCGTGATATTCCTACACGCAAGAAAGTAGTGCGTGATATTCCTACGCGCAAGAAAGTAGTGCATGATATTCCTCCGCGCAAGAAAGTAGTGCGTGAAATTCCTACGCGCAAGAAAGTAGTGCGTGATATACCTACGCGCAAGAAAGTAGTGCGTGATATTCCTACGCGCAAGAAAGTAGTGCGTGATATTCCTACGGGCAAGAAAGTAATGCGTGATATTCCTACGCTAAAAAAAGTAGTGTGTGATATTCCTACGCGCAATAAGTGCGCAAGAAAGTAGTTCGTGATATTCCTACGCGCAAGAAAGTAGTGCGTGAAATTCCTACGTGCAAGAAAGTAGTGCGTGATATTCCTACGCGCAAGAAAGTAGTGCGTGATATTCCTACGCTCAAGAAGGTAGTGAGTGATATTCCTACGAGCAAGAAAGTAGTGCGTGAAATTCCTACGCGCAAGAAAGTAGTGCGTGATATTCCTAAGGGCAAGAAGGTTGTGCGTGATATTCCTACACGCACGAAAGTAGTGCGTGATATTCCTACGCGCAAGAAAGTAGTGGGTAATATTCCTACGCGCAAGAAAGTAGTGCGTGTTATTCCTACGGGCAAGAAAGTAGTGCGTGATATTCCTACGCGCAAAAAAGTGTTGCGTGATATAGCTACGCGCAAGAAAGTGTTGCGTGATATTCCTACGCGCAAGAAAGTAGTGTGTGATATTCATACGCACAACAAAGTAGTGCGTGATATTCCTACGCGCAAGAAAGTAGTGCGTGATATTCCTACGCGCAAGAAAGTAGTGCGTGATATTCCTGCGCGCAAGAGAGTAGTGCGCGATATTCCTGCGCGCAAGAAAGTAGTGCGTGATATTCCTACACACAAGAAAGTAGTGCGTGATATTCCTACGCGCAAGAAAGTTGTGCATAATATTCCTCCGCGCAAGAAAGTTGTGCATAATATTCCTCCGCGCAAGAAAGTAGTGCGTGAAATTCCTACGCGCAAGAAAGTAGTGCGTGATATTCCTACACGCAAGAAAGTAGTGCTTGAAATTCCTACGAGCAAGAAAGTAGTGCGTGAAATTCCTATGCGCAAGAAAGTACTGCGTGATATTCCTACGCGCAAGAAAGTAGTGCGAAATATTCCTACGCGCAAGAAAGTAGTGCGTGATATTCCTACGTGCAAGAAAGTATTGCGTGATATTCCTATGCGCAAAAAAATAGTGTGTGATATTCCTACGCGCAAAAAAGTAGTGAGTGAAATCCTACGCGCAAGAAAGTAGCGTGTGATATTCCTACGCGCAAGAAAGTAGTGCGTGAAATTTTTACGCGCAAGAAAGTAGTGCGTGGAATTCCTACGCGCTAGAAAGTAGTGCGTGATATTCCTACGCGCAAGAAAGTAGTGCGTGATATTCCTAGGCGCAAGAAAGTAGTGCGTGAAATTCCTACGCGCAAAAAAGTAGTGCTTGATATTCCTACGCGCAAGAAAGTAGTGCGTGAAATTCCTACGCACAGGAAAGTAGTGCGTGATATTCCTACGCGCAAGAAAGTAGTGCGTGATATTCCTACGCTCAAGAAAGTAGTGAGTGATATTCCTACGAGCAAGAAAGTAGTGCGTGAAATTCCTACGAGCAAGAAAGTAGTGCGTGATATTCCTACGCGCAAGAAAGTAGTGCGTGATATTCCTACACGCACGAAAGTAGTGCGTGATATTCCTACGCGCAAGAAAGTAGTGCGTGATATTCCTACGCGCAAGAAAGTAGTGCGTGAAATTCCTATGCGCAAGAAAGTAGTGCGTGAAATTCCTACGGGCAAGAAAATAGTGCGTGATATTCCTACGCGCAAAAAAGTAGTGCGTGATATACCTACGCGCAAGAAAGTAGTGCGTGATATTCCTACGTGCAAGAAAGTAGTGCGTGATATTCCTACGTGCAAGAAAGTAGTGCGTGATATTCCTACGCGCAAGAAAGTAGTACGTGATATTCCTACGCGCAAGAAAGTAGTGCGTGATATTCCTACGTGCAAGAAAGTAGTGCGTGATATTCCTACGCGCAAGAAAGTAGTGCGTGATATTCCTACGCGCAAGAAAGTAGTGCGTGATATTCCTACGCGCAAGAAAGTAGTGCGTGATTTTCCTACGCTCAAGAAAGTAGTGAGTGATATTCCTACGAGCAAGAAAGTAGTGCGTGAAATTCCTACGTGCAAAAAAGTAGTGCGTGATATTCCTACGCGCAAGAAAGTAGTGCGTGAAATTCCTACGCGCAAGAAAGTAGTGCGTGATATTCCTACGCGCAAGAAAGTAGTGCGTGATTTTCCTACGCTCAAGAAAGTAGTGAGTGATATTCCTACGAGCAAGAAAGTAGTGCGTGAAATTCCTACGCGCAAGAAAGTAGTACGTGATATTCCTACGCGCAAGAAAGTAGTGCGTGATATTCCTACGCGCAAGAAAGTAGTGCGTGATATTCCTACGCGCAAGAAAGTAGTGCGTGATATTCCTAGGCGCAAGAAAGTAGTGCGTGAAATTCCTACGCACAAAAAAGTAGTGCGTGATATTCCTACGCGCAAGAAAGTAGTGCGTGAAATTCCTACGCGCAAGAAAGTAGTGCGTGATATTCCTACGCGCAAGAAAGTAGTGCGTGATATTCCTACGCTCAAGAAAGTAGTGAGTGATATTCCTACGAGCAAGAAAGTAGTGCGTGAAATTCCTACGCGCAAGAAAGTAGTGCATGATATTCCTACGCGCAAGAAAGTAGTGCGTGATATTCCTACGCGCAAGAAAGTAGTGCGTGATATTCCTACGCGCCAGAAAGTAGTGCGTGATATTCCTACGCGCAAGAAAGTAGTGCGTGAAATTCCTACGGGCAAGAAAGTAGTGCGTGATATTCCTACGCGCAAAAAAGTAGTGCGTGATATACCTACGCGCAAGAAAGTAGTGCGTGATATTCCTACGCGCAAGAAAGTAGTGCGTGATATTCCTACGGGCAAGAAAGTAGTGCGTGATATTCCTACGCGCATAAAAGTGGTGCATGATATACCTACGCGCAAGAAAGTGTTGCGTGATATTCCTACGCGCAAGAAGGTAGTGTGTGATATTCCTACGCGCAAGAAAGTAGTGCGTGATATTCCTACGCGCAAGAAAGTAGTGCGTGATATTCCTGCGCGCAAGAAAGTAGTGCGCGATATTCCTGCGCGCAAGAAAGTAGTGCGTGATATTCCTACACACAAGAAAGTAGTGCGTGATATTCCTACGAGCAAGAAAGTTGTGCATAATATTCCTCCGCGCAAGAAAGTAGTGCGTGAAATTCCTACGCGCAAGAAAGTAGTGCGTGATATTCCTACACGCAAGAAAGTAGTTCTTGAAATTCCTACGCGCAAGAAATAGTGCCTGAAATTCCTATGCGCAAGAAAGTACTGCGTGATATTCCTACGCGCAAGAAAGTAGTGCGAGATATTCCTACGCGCAAGAAAGTAGTGCGTGATATTCCTACGTGCAAGAAAGTATTGCGTGATATTCCTACGCGCAAAAAAATAGTGTGTGATATTCCTACGCGCAAAAAAGTAGTGAGTGAAATCCTACGCGCCAGAAAGTAGTGCGTGATATTCCTACGCGCAAGAAAGTAGCGTGTGATATTCCTACGCGCAAGAAAGTAGTGCGTGAAATTTTTACGCGCAAGAAAGTAGTGCGTGGAATTCCTACGCGCTAGAAAGTAGTGCGTGATATTCCTACGCGCAAGAAAGTAGTGCGTGATATTCCTAGGCGCAAGAAAGTAGTGCGTGAAATTCCTACGCGCAAAAAAGTAGTGCTTGATATTCCTACGCGCAAGAAAGTAGTGCGTGAAATTCCTACGCACAGGAAAGTAGTGCGTGATATTCCTACGCGCAAGAAAGTAGTGCGTGATATTCCTACGCTCAAGAAAGTAGTGAGTGATATTCCTACGAGCAAGAAAGTAGTGCGTGAAATTCCTACGAGCAAGAAAGTAGTGCGTGATATTCCTACGCGCAAGAAAGTAGTGCGTGATATTCCTACACGCACGAAAGTAGTGCGTGATATTCCTACGCGCAAGAAAGTAGTGCGTGATATTCCTACGCGCAAGAAAGTAGTGCGTGAAATTCCTACGCGCAAGAAAGTAGTGCGTGAAATTCCTACGGGCAAGAAAATAATGCGTGATATTCCTACGCGCAAAAAAGTAGTGCGTGATATACCTACGCGCAAGAAAGTAGTGCGTGATATTCCTACGTGCAAGAAAGTAGTGCGTGATATTCCTACGTGCAAGAAAGTAGTGCGTGATATTCCTACGCGCAAGAAAGTAGTACGTGATATTCCTACGCGCAAGAAAGTAGTGCGTGATATTCCTACGTGCAAGAAAGTAGTGCGTGATATTCCTACGCGCAAGAAAGTAGTGCGTGATATTCCTACGCGCAAGAAAGTAGTGCGTGATATTCCTACGCGCAAGAAAGTAGTGCGTGATTTTCCTACGCTCAAGAAAGTAGTGAGTGATATTCCTACGAGCAAGAAAGTAGTGCGTGAAATTCCTACGTGCAAAAAAGTAGTGCGTGATATTCCTACGCGCAAGAAAGTAGTGCGTGAAATTCCTACGCGCAAGAAAGTAGTGCGTGATATTCCTACGCGCAAGAAAGTAGTGCGTGATTTTCCTACGCTCAAGAAAGTAGTGAGTGATATTCCTACGAGCAAGAAAGTAGTGCGTGAAATTCCTACGCGCAAGAAAGTAGTACGTGATATTCCTACGCGCAAGAAAGTAGTGCGTGATATTCCTACGCGCAAGAAAGTAGTGCGTGATATTCCTACGCGCAAGAAAGTAGTGCGTGATATTCCTAGGCGCAAGAAAGTAGTGCGTGAAATTCCTACGCACAAAAAAGTAGTGCGTGATATTCCTACGCGCAAGAAAGTAGTGCGTGAAATTCCTACGCGCAAGAAAGTAGTGCGTGATATTTCTACGCGCAAGAAAGTAGTGCGTGATATTCCTACGCTCAAGAAAGTAGTGAGTGATATTCCTACGAGCAAGAAAGTAGTGCGTGAAATTCCTACGCGCAAGAAAGTAGTGCATGATATTCCTACGCGCAAGAAAGTAGTGCGTGATATTCCTACGCGCAAGAAAGTAGTGCGTGATATTCCTACGCGCCAGAAAGTAGTGCGTGATATTCCTACGCGCAAGAAAGTAGTGCGTGAAATTCCTACGGGCAAGAAAGTAGTGCGTGATATTCCTACGCGCAAAAAAGTAGTGCGTGATATACCTACGCGCAAGAAAGTAGTGCGTGATATTCCTACGCGCAAGAAAGTAGTGCGTGATATTCCTACGGGCAAGAAAGTAGTGCGTGATATTCCTACGCGCATAAAAGTGGTGCGTGATATACCTACGCGCAAGAAAGTGTTGCGTGATATTCCTACGCGCAAGAAGGTAGTGTGTGATATTCCTACGCGCAAGAAAGTAGTGCGTGATATTCCTACGCGCAAGAAAGTAGTGCGTGATATTCCTGCGCGCAAGAAAGTAGTGCGCGATATTCCTGCGCGCAAGAAAGTAGTGCGTGATATTCCTACACACAAGAAAGTAGTGCGTGATATTCCTACGAGCAAGAAAGTTGTGCATAATATTCCTCCGCGCAAGAAAGTAGTGCGTGAAATTCCTACGCGCAAGAAAGTAATGCGTGATATTCCTACACGCAAGAAAGTAGTGTGTGATATTCCTACGCGCAAGAAAGTAGTACGTGATATTCCTACGCGCAAGAAAGTAGTGCGTGATATTCCTGCGCGCAAGAAAGTAGTGCGCGATATTCCTGCGCGCAAGAAAGTAGTGCGTGATATTCCTACACACAAGAAAGTAGTGCGTGATATTCCTACGAGCAAGAAAGTTGTGCATAATATTCCTCCGCGCAAGAAAGTAGTGCGTGAAATTCCTACGCGCAAGAAAGTAATGCGTGATATTCCTACGAGCAAGAAAGTAGTGCGTGAAATTCCTACGCGCAAGAAAGTAGTACGTGATATTCCTACGCGCAAGAAAGTAGTGCGTGATATTCCTACGCGCAAGAAAGTAGTGCGTGATATTCCTACGCGCAAGAAAGTAGTGCGTGATATTCCTAGGCGCAAGAAAGTAGTGCGTGAAATTCCTACGCACAAAAAAGTAGTGCGTGATATTCCTACGCGCAAGAAAGTAGTGCGTGAAATTCCTACGCGCAAGAAAGTAGTGCGTGATATTCCTACGCGCAAGAAAGTAGTGCGTGATATTCCTACGCTCAAGAAAGTAGTGAGTGATATTCCTACGAGCAAGAAAGTAGTGCGTGAAATTCCTACGCGCAAGAAAGTAGTGCATGATATTCCTACGCGCAAGAAAGTAGTGCGTGATATTCCTACGCGCAAGAAAGTAGTGCGTGATATTCCTACGCGCCAGAAAGTAGTGCGTGATATTCCTACGCGCAAGAAAGTAGTGCGTGAAATTCCTACGGGCAAGAAAGTAGTGCGTGATATTCCTACGCGCAAAAAAGTAGTGCGTGATATACCTACGCGCAAGAAAGTAGTGCGTGATATTCCTACGCGCAAGAAAGTAGTGCGTGATATTCCTACGGGCAAGAAAGTAGTGCGTGATATTCCTACGCGCATAAAAGTGGTGCGTGATATACCTACGCGCAAGAAAGTGTTGCGTGATATTCCTACGCGCAAGAAGGTAGTGTGTGATATTCCTACGCGCAAGAAAGTAGTGCGTGATATTCCTACGCGCAAGAAAGTAGTGCGTGATATTCCTGCGCGCAAGAAAGTAGTGCGCGATATTCCTGCGCGCAAGAAAGTAGTGCGTGATATTCCTACACACAAGAAAGTAGTGCGTGATATTCCTACGAGCAAGAAAGTTGTGCATAATATTCCTCCGCGCAAGAAAGTAGTGCGTGAAATTCCTACGCGCAAGAAAGTAATGCGTGATATTCCTACACGCAAGAAAGTAGTTCTTGAAATTCCTACGCGCAAGAAATAGTGCCTGAAATTCCTATGCGCAAGAAAGTACTGCGTGATATTCCTACGCGCAAGAAAGTAGTGCGAGATATTCCTACGCGCAAGAAAGTAGTGCGTGATATTCCTACGTGCAAGAAAGTATTGCGTGATATTCCTACGCGCAAAAAAATAGTGTGTGATATTCCTACGCGCAAAAAAGTAGTGAGTGAAATCCTACGCGCCAGAAAGTAGTGCGTGATATTCCTACGCGCAAGAAAGTAGCGTGTGATATTCCTACGCGCAAGAAAGTAGTGCGTGAAATTTTTACGCGCAAGAAAGTAGTGCGTGGAATTCCTACGCGCTAGAAAGTAGTGCGTGATATTCCTACGCGCATAAAAGTGGTGCGTGATATACCTACGCGCAAGAAAGTGTTGCGTGATATTCCTACGCGCAAGAAGGTAGTGTGTGATATTCCTACGCGCAAGAAAGTAGTGCGTGATATTCCTACGCGCAAGAAAGTAGTGCGTGATATTCCTGCGCGCAAGAAAGTAGTGCGCGATATTCCTGCGCGCAAGAAAGTAGTGCGTGATATTCCTACACACAAGAAAGTAGTGCGTGATATTCCTACGCGCAAGAAAGTTGTGCATAATATTCCTCCGCGCAAGAAAGTAGTGCGTGAAATTCCTACGCGCAAGAAAGTAATGCGTGATATTCCTACACGCAAGAAAGTAGTTCTTGAAATTCCTACGCGCAAGAAATAGTGCCTGAAATTCCTATGCGCAAGAAAGTACTGCGTGATATTCCTACGCGCAAGAAAGTAGTGCGAGATATTCCTACGCGCAAGAAAGTAGTGCGTGATATTCCTACGTGCAAGAAAGTATTGCGTGATATTCCTACGCGCAAAAAAATAGTGTGTGATATTCCTACGCGCAAAAAAGTAGTGAGTGAAATCCTACGCGCCAGAAAGTAGTGCGTGATATTCCTACGCGCAAGAAAGTAGCGTGTGATATTCCTACGCGCAAGAAAGTAGTGCGTGAAATTTTTACGCGCAAGAAAGTAGTGCGTGGAATTCCTACGCGCTAGAAAGTAGTGCATGATATTCCTACGCGCAAGAAAGTAGTGCGTGATATTCCTAGGCGCAAGAAAGTAGTGCGTGAAATTCCTACGCGCAAAAAAGTAGTGCTTGATATTCCTACGCGCAAGAAAGTAGTGCGTGAAATTCCTACGCACAGGAAAGTAGTGCGTGATATTCCTACGCGCAAGAAAGTAGTGCGTGATATTCCTACGCTCAAGAAAGTAGTGAGTGATATTCCTACGAGCAAGAAAGTAGTGCGTGAAATTCCTACGAGCAAGAAAGTAGTGCGTGATATTCCTACGCGCAAGAAAGTAGTGCGTGATATTCCTACACGCACGAAAGTAGTGCGTGATATTCCTACGCGCAAGAAAGTAGTGCGTGATATTCCTACGCGCAAGAAAGTAGTGCGTGAAATTCCTACGCGCAAGAAAGTAGTGCGTGAAATTCCTACGGGCAAGAAAATAGTGCGTGATATTCCTACGCGCAAAAAAGTAGTGCGTGATATACCTACGCGCAAGAAAGTAGTGCGTGATATTCCTACGTGCAAGAAAGTAGTGCGTGATATTCCTACGTGCAAGAAAGTAGTGCGTGATATTCCTACGCGCAAGAAAGTAGTGCGTGATATTCCTACGCGCAAGAAAGTAGTGCGTGATATTCCTACGTGCAAGAAAGTAGTGCGTGATATTCCTACGCGCAAGAAAGTAGTGCGTGATATTCCTACGCGCAAGAAAGTAGTGCGTGATATTCCTACGCGCAAGAAAGTAGTGCGTGATTTTCCTACGCTCAAGAAAGTAGTGAGTGATATTCCTACGAGCAAGAAAGTAGTGCGTGAAATTCCTACGTGCAAAAAAGTAGTGCGTGATATTCCTACGCGCAAGAAAGTAGTGCGTGAAATTCCTACGCGCAAGAA